>VXBT01007158.1:88820-132378 GCA_013400235.1 Oriolus oriolus | reverse complement strand
GGAAGGGATAGTGAGCAAGTTCACAGATGATACAAAACTGGGAGGAGCTGTTGACTCCTTCAAGGGTAGGGAGGTCCTGCAGAGAGACTTCAACAACTTAGAGAGATGGGCAATCACCAACTGTATAAAGTTCAAGAAGGGGAAGAGCTGGACTCTGCACCTGGGATGGGGCACCCCTGGATGTACAGACAGGCTGGGGAAGGAGAGGCTGGAGAGCAGCACTGCAGAAAAGGACCTGAAGGTCCTGGTTGATGGCAAATTGAACAGAGTCAGCAGTGCCCTGGCAGCCAGGAGGGCCAGCCCTGTCCTGGGGGGCATCAGGCACAGCATGGCCAGCCGGGCAAGGGAGGGGATTGTCCCGCTCTGCTCTGCACTGGGGCAGCCTCACCTCGAGTGCTGGGGGCAGCTTTGGGTGCCACAGTGTAACAAAGGCATTAAACCATTAGAGAGTGTCCAAAGGAGGGACATGAGGGTGGTGAAGGGTCTGGAGGGGAAGCTGTGCAAGGTCTGAGGTCACTTGGCCTGTTCAGCCTGGAGGAGAACCTCATCACAATCTACAACTTCCTCGTGAGGGGAAGAGGAGGGGCAGGCTCTGATCTCTTCTCTTCAATAGGACCCAAGTAAATGGCCTGAAGCTGAGTCAGGGGAGGCTCAGGCTGGGTATCAGGAAAAGGTTCTTCACTCTGAGGGTCGTTGAGCACTGGAACAGGCTCCCCAGGGAAGTGGTCACAGCACCAAGCCTGACAGAGCTCAAGAAGTGTTTGGACAATGCTCTCAGGCACATGGAGGGATTCTTGGGGTGTCCTGTTCAGGGCCAGGAGATGGACTCGATATTCCTCTTCCAACTCAGTATGTTCTGTGATTCTGTGAAGTCTAGATTCTCTGATGGAAAACATGGAAAAAAAGTAAAAATTTTAAAAGGGGCACATTTTCAAAACTTGCTCAGCTTTGTCTACAGTTCCTGCTCTGCAGAAACTCTGAGTGTAAAGTTTAGACTACAAACACATGCATGTTTTCCATAGCACATTGCCTTCCCAGGCTTACAGGAAAAAGAAAGGCTGACAAAAGCTTCCAAAGTCAGCCCCCTCACTAGCAGAGTGTTTTTAGCAGGAAGCATGGCATCCAGTTTGACAAATTATCACTCTCGCATAAGAAAAAATAATGCTTGTGGTGATGTAGCATGCAAGGGCTAAGTGATATTGCAGGCATGTGAATTGTGTACCTGAACTGAGAGAACAACATTTTCTTTTCATTTAGTCCAAAACTAAGCACCATCAAAAATTCCCATGAATTAGAAGTTTTCTAAGTCTTGAAGGGAAAAACTCAGTATATAGGACTGTCTCATATAAGATTATCCTTAGGGATAAACCTTGTTTATATGTTTTGTCCAAGAACAGATAATAATGAATCACTAGCTGAATATGAGTCAACAAAGTACTGCTCTTGCAAAAAAAACAGACAAAGACATTCTCAGATGTTTATCCACAAGTATTGCTTTCTGCTTTGCTGATCTTTAGTCAGGCCTTTGATGGAATGGTGCATTCAGTTCTCTGAACTGCACTTCAAAAACTGTGAACTAACTGCACAGGATCCACAATAAAGGAAATAATATTATCATACCTATAGAAAGAATAAATATGAGAAAGGACAGGACTGTTTAACTTGCAGGTAAGAATAATCTTTAAACACATACCAATTTTCTGCAAAAAGAAAGGGCTTGTTTCAATGGTCAAAATAGATTAAAAAAAAAAAAAGAAATCATTTTTTGGGAGAAAGATTCTTGGTAAATACTGGAAAATATTTCTAACACTGGGGTAAAAGAAGTACTGGAATAACTTCCACAGGGGAAGATAGACATTTTTGCTGCTTGCAGCTTTTAAAAACACAAGTGTTCATCAGGAACTCTAGATAATCTCTCTTTGAGGTTCCTATCACCTTTTTCTCCTTAGCTCTTGCAAACTATATAACAATTCCTGAGAAAAGCATTCAAAATTCAAGTTATTTCTCTTTCTTCGTATCAATGTGATACTTGGCTACTAAACCAGAAACCCTTTTCATCAGTGAATCTTGATTTTTTTGATGAGCTCTGGGTGACATGAAAGGTCCGTACACCTTGCTGAGGGGTAAGAACTGTGGGTTTAAGTCCTTTTCAGCAGAAGAAAAAGTTACAGCGTCTCCCACACTATGTAGAAGCACTACTCGCAGCCTGATGCAAACAGCTTTAACAGTTTTTCACAAAAGCCATTATCCTAAAGCACCAGTGTGAAGCTAGGCTGTAGCACACTTCCTTGAAGCCCAGCATGATGCTCTCTACCTCTTTCCTCCAACAGCCGCTTAACAGTGGGTGTGCAGCAGAGATAATCTCCATCACGCACAGAGCAGATATCAAGTACTTTCTCTACCTACGAAGGCAAAAGAATGTTAATGAAATGGAGATCCCTTTTATTCCAGTATCTCAGGGTCTGATTTTAAGTTGCTTCACATTACAGTCTGGAGTTGGAAGGCCCCAGGAGTAAGAGTGGGTCAGGAAACAGTGTCCTCTCGAGCTTTTGGGTGAGTAGAGGGCTACCATTATTGCTTCTCATAGTGGAAAAGGTGCAGCTTTGGTGCTGTAGTGCATGGCTTTCACCCGCAGATCCCTCATCCTATCATCCACTTCTGTATGAGAGAAAGGAAGCAGCACATGCTGCAGTTGTCCTGGTCCTTCAACAGGCAAAAATGAGTGGTTGAAAGGAGCTAATTACATCCTGGTACCTGGACTGAGCATCTTTATAAGATCTGGCACTGTCTAGACTTTGCAAGCCTCTCATTCTTAGTCTGTGTCATGCTTATTCAAAGACAAGAAAAATAAAACTTGCAGATGTTTTTATGTGATCAACTGTCTTCTGTTTTATTAGCTGTGAGGTTGGTCTCACGTTTCGTCAGATGTGTCATGTTAATTCTTGCCATACTAGATTGCACAAATCACACTGGGTTGCTGGATCAGACACAAAGGGAAGTGACTGCCCTAGTTATGTGTAATATCTACATGGTCTTCCAGACATTTAACAGATGGAGAGCTTCAGCAACAGTGCTATGCTGCCAAAACCATGGAGAAAAAAACATTACAGAATGCTTTGAGTTTTTCTTTTAATCAGTGACAATTTCAGGGACGATAAAGGAAGATGGACTCCCCTCAAGTTTCAGCTTTATTTTAACTTCTTCCACAGGAAGATATTGTTTTCAAAACTGGTGATATAGGGATCAGCTGCTACACATAAAGAACTCTTCTGCAGAGAACTCTTCTTGCTGTTTCTCAGATGGCACCCCATCATAAGCCCATCTTGGTGTTTATCCTGTACTGCTGTGTATACCTTTATTGCTCTGCAGTTTTCGGAATTTTCTGTGGCATGGTTACCTGGCTACTGGGCTCTCTCTGAGAGAATTCAACCAGTTGTACTCTCCCAGCAGGAGCTGGATCTCCAGTGCTGACTGGTCAAGTGTTTTGAGGCAGCTAATTCTCTTTCTGCATCTTGCTGTGTTTCACAGCATTTTCCTCAAGCAAAGCCATTTTACTTGTCCTCTGTCCTGCTTCTTGGGCATTGCTCCAGCAATGACCAGAAAGATCAGCTTTAGACACAGTCATGCAAAAGTATTTTGCAGATAACGCCTAATAGGCAGTAATTAGTGCATCCCATATTTGAAGATATAGAACTGGCTTTAAAAGCAGATAAAAGTCTAAGCCCAGCAGCATTTGTTTACAAAGCTAGTGAGCACAGCCCTCAACCCAACATGGTCTCATTTACAAACTGGAGAGAGCAGCACTGTCTTTTTCAAAAGATCGAATCAAATGAGTCAGCAGGGCTGGTCATTCTGAGATACACAAAGAACATCTTCAGCTGAGATAAGCAAAGAATCAGTGACTCAAATAGTGCACTCGATAGCAGTACCTGCTGCATAAAGCAGAATATCTCAGTCTGATACAGCAGGCTCAACAGTATCAATTACAAAAGTAAAAATAAAAATAATTCCTAATGGATTATGAGAGCTACACTAGCAGGTCACTAATATGTTCCAGTTAGAAATTAATTTCATAAGGTCACTCTTCCCTACAGTAGATTTGCTAGAGTGACGTTGAAGTTATGGCTTCTGAGCCATACACAAGTAGTCTCTGCAGGCAATAGGAATCCACAAAGGATTCTGAGGCACAAGCAGCACTTACAGTGAAACAGAGAAATTTCTGTTTAACACAGCTTGAAAACATAAAGACTTTATATTTAATTATCAGGGGGAAAAAAATCAACATGCACATAGACCTTTGATGTATGTATGTTATATATCTTCTAGATACGTTTTGTAAGCATAAGGGTGTACATATTATATGGGACTGCAGGAAGACACCAACTGTATAACCAAAAACATGCCTATCTCTTAACCACAATCAGAAAGTTTTTGCATTTTAAATAAGGGGAGGGAGAGGCTAAAAAATGCTTAATTAATAGGAAAATAAATGGTTTTGACCAGTTTTCTGCAGAATCTGTCTAATTTTAATATCATTCATTGTACTGACTCACAGGCTTAAAGTTAAGCATGTACTGAAGAGGGATTTCAATCACTGCAATGTCAAAAGCCTGACCGATGTCATTTGTGAGAGTTCTTATAGTTGTGTTCTGCAGAACTCGATATACTGTATTGATTCATTGTTCTTTGGCTGACTATGTGGTCCAGACTTTGGCTGGGAAAATCATTACTCCTTCAAATATTTTCTTCTTCAAATGATTTCTCAACAGGGATAGATTACCTATTTCTTGCCTTTTCAGAGTTTACTCAAAGGTATCTTCTGCAGTTTAAACTGCTTTCTCTTCTCTGTTGCTGGTGAGGGAGACTCAGCTGGCCTGTAATTCTGTTTAACATAAGTTAATAATTACTTTTCTGGTAAGTCTCCAGTGCTGATAGGACTAGGTCAAATGCCAGAATCCGTTGCTAATGGAACAGTTTTTAAATAGATCAGAGTGGAATTCAGGTGTTAAACAAGTGCGTGGTCATATGGTCCATATGTATGCCTGTAAATTAAACAGCCCCAGTGAACAACTCCAAAAGGATTCACTTTCCTATGCCGTTACTGCCTGGGTTGTTTCATGCAAGTTATTGCTAGAGAGCAGCCCTAACACTTCAGTGCTCTCACACACATCTATGCAACAACTAACTTACTCACTTCAACCACATATTGACAGTACGCTACACATTTTTAGCTAAAAGCAAGGATTAAACTTGCAAGTTCATGTAAACTTGGACACATAAACATTAAACAGTATACAGACATATTATCTGCAATTTTATTTGCTAGTAGGATAGACCACAATGGTTATTAATTAATTAATTAATTAATTAATGTTTTCATTGTTATTATTACCGGTGCAAGATCTACGTCATCATGATTTATTAAGTAACAAATGAGATTAAGTGTTATTTTTAACTCTTTTGAGCAGACAGTAAAATTACTTAATGCCTTTCTACCGCATGATAAATGATAAGGAGTTGTGCAGCCTTCAGATGTATTTCGGAGTGCACTGGAGACTATAGAAGAATTTCAATGGTCATTGAAAAATATTATGATTGAATTTTCAACTCATAAATCAATAACATGACAAATAAAGGAAGCAGATGTAGATGGAAATGACCCACTGTAAGAAATAATATGAAAAATAGTACTTAATAATATTTATGCCAGTTCTTTTCCTGTATTAGGAAAATGAAGAAAAAATGAAGTAGGTAGGAGAGGGCAAATAAAATGGGCAGTTCAACAACACACAGCAACCAGATTTAAATTCTGCCCCTCTCATCCCTAGTGAAAATCAGGAACTAGAGCACTGTTAGCTCTTTCAGTTCACACTGAGGATGTTCTCATGTTTGACCCATCAGTAAAGCAGAGTCCTAAAACTGACTGCAGTGGATTGTGACTCAGTCTCAGTCAAGGAACTGTTGTAATGATGTGTAAAGCACCATTCCATTTGCTTCTTTAGGGAAAAAAGCACGCGCACACAGAGGCTAGAGGTTATCCAAGTCTCTTGTTACATTTCATGATCTGTTCTGCCTGGACAAAATTGTGATGTGCCCAAGGAGTTTTCCAGCCAAGCAAAACCATAACACAAGCATTACCATTCATACGGGAGAACTGGTTCAGTGCTCCTGTCTCTGAGGTCAGTGGATGATACAGCAGAAAAACACCGCTGGTGTTTTATGCAACAGTGTCTCAGCTAGTTCAGGAACGATTCCAGCCAAAACCACATGTTCTTAACATTCTCAGCCAATGAAGCATCGTAAGTGGGGCTGTGACACAACAAGGCTGCCATGCCGAAATACAGACAGACAGTGCTCAAGGATGTAGGATATAGAAATAAGAGTACTTTATTTTCTAAACTAGTTTCTGACGAGTAAAATATTGAAAAAGAGCACTTTTTAAAATAAATTTTTAATTATCAGAGGAGTCTGAGATATAAGAACACACAAAGCATAACAGTTATTCTCACATCCCTGTGAAAGAAGCAGCAATTGAAGACTGGCTATTTCAAGACTTTTTTATGCAGCTACAGTTATAAAGTGATTTAAAACATTAACTCATTAATAGAAACCACACTTGTGAAGGAATTACTTAAAATACTTGAGGGATAATTCTTGTGTATTGGTACCAAGAACCTAGAAGTTGACAGACAGAACATATGGAATTAAACCTCAGCCAAGGAAACCCTCAACTAACTTATTTTTGAAAACAATACAGCAGAAAAATTGAGCTGATGCTAAATAAAGTTCAAGCCTAAGTAACACTAACAAACCTAAGCAAGGTTAACTTCTGAGGAGATCTCACTGATGGAAAGAAAAGTCCAAGATCATGACTTTCTCTAGGTGTACAGAAAGAGGAGAAATGAGGGAGTAGCATGAATTATAACCTTAGAGTTCTGGGAGAATGAGGGTTTGCTTTTCTCATTAAGGTTTCTCTTACTCCATGTAAAAAATTCATTAACTAAGAAAACAAAGACTGACATAAAAATCATTTACAGTGCTTGAAGCTTGTTTGAGTCATGAGAGATCGAAGAGCCTAAATCCCAGATACTTTTTCAATCTACTTCAAGAACTGGCTGAAGAATTAAAATTATTTTCATTAGAACCATAGAATCATAAAAATCATAGAATTGCAGAATCATAGATTAATTGATTTGGAAGGGACCTTTAAAGACCATCTAGCCCAACTCCCCTGCAATGACATCTTCAAGTAGATGTGGTTGTTCATCATGTCCTTTCAATCCCATTGGAGTGTTAAGCCCTGTATTTGCCAGTAGGATTTGCAGTCTGATTGTTATACTCTCTGGTAATATTTCACTTTTACACTTTAGAAAATTTAAAAACTTCTTAAATAAACAGGTATATGTGTATATTTTTGGATGGATGGATGGATGGATGGATGGATGGATGGATGGATGGATGGATGGATGGAAAATTGTATATTTCTCTCTGGAATTTTATGTGAGTAACATAAAGTAACATCCACAGGGCAAATTTTAGCTGTGTGATGTAACCAGAGAGGTGTTTTCAGGCAAGTCATGGCACCAGCATTTATTCCACCATGATGAAGCCCATCTTAGATGAAAGCCTCCTATTCTCATATTGTCTCTGCACTCTACAGCATAAGGAGATGTGTCTGCTTAATACCAAGAGGCTGTTGTGTAGAACAGATGTGTGAGTGAAGCTTCTACCCCAAGCTGTTGCAAGAGACCTCTAGAACTGAAAATCCTGGCAATCAAAAGACACAGACCATCTCCACAATACAACAATATCTGTATATGTGACTTCATCCTGAAAACCATGAGGCAAGAAGATTTAAAATAAACTGCCGGCTACTTGGCAGGTGCTGACAAGTTTTATGTGTCATTAAAACATTTAATACAATTGCAAATGACTGCTCATAATTAAGCACTTTTTGGTTCTTAACTACCAAAATGAAACTTTGTTGGGTAACTATAATATTTATTAAACTAATTTTATCATTTAACAAATTAGAAATCTCTAATCACAAATTTTTATTTCTATTATGCCGATAGTGAGTCATGCTACTAATGCTATGAAAAAGTAAGTGAACACCATCTAATGGAAAATTGTCTTCTAAGTGTAACATTTAATCCAAAGCATAGAGAGATCATCAGGAGTCTTTCTGTTGCATTCAATTAAATTAAAATTGAATACATAAAACTGAAACATAAATTAAATAAAATAAATTAAATTAAAATAAATAAAATTAAATTAAAAGCACTCTTAAGTGCTTTTCTACTTTTGCAGCATCTTAATATAGCTGAAAATAACACATCATTCTTTATATGCAGTTCTACAAATTTCATTCTCATAGGCAAGTACTTATTTAATACAGGTCTTTCTTCCTTTACACAGAAAAACTTTGGCTGCCCTTCATTGTAAACCCCAAAGAATTTGGATTCCTTGTGCACTAGGAATGAAAGGATTTCCTTCCTAAACTCCAAGAACAGTTTTAATAGCTACTTTGCAAATTTATTGTGTAGACCTATTTGTTCTGTTAGGTTTTTAAATTAATAACTGGTTATTATTTCTCACTCTCTGTGGCCTCTGCTTCGAGGGCGATGAATCTCAGTTAAGATACTATTCTAGCACATATCATCTCTTTTTGAGTTTCTCACAAGTAAAATGTCTTTGACTGACAGTGTACAGAATAATAAACAGATACAATGTCAAGGCATTTAAATTTTCCATAATTCTCCCTGAAATTGATTTCTGCCAAATATTTGCTTTTCCATTCATTTCAGCTGAGAAAAATGTAAATTAATGGTTCAAAAAAGGGCCGTTATTATCTTTACTAAGATTAAATAAGTCAAAGTAAAAATATTGACATAATAAACTTAATTACAATTAAAATGATGAAAATATTGATTATATTTCTTTGTATAGTGTGCTAATTATTGATTTAAATAAATTACTTTACTAAGTTAAAAAACCAAAATACTTTCATATCACATACTGAACAAACATGAGATGAACTTCATTTAGCTTTAAGCACTTTAATTGTATTATGAATAATTCATATATTTTACAGGGAAAAATTCTTTTACTTGGCATTACATCAATAATCTCTCATCTCTGAATCTCTCTGCTTCATTCCTAAGGACATGTGTCCCTAACACAAAACCCGCTGTTGATAAAGCTAGCAATAACTTATTAACTATGAAATATAACTGGTAACCAAACAAGCAACAATTCACAGAATCACAGAATGGGTCAGGTTGGAAGGGCCCACACTGGGTCAGAACACACAGCACAGGATTATGTCCAGATGGTGCTTGGCTATCTCCAGTGAGGGAGGCTCCACAGCCTCTCTGGGCAGCCTGTTCCAGGGTATGGTCAGTGTCACAGTAAAGTTCTTCATGTTCAGGTGGAACTTCCTGTGCATCACTTGCTGCCCATTGTCTTATGTCCTATTGCCCAGCACCGAGCAGAGTCTGGTCCCTCCTCTGACCCCCTCCCTGCAGGCACTGACAGACATTGATGAGGTCCCCCCTCAGTTGTCTCTTCTTGGGGCTGAACAGGCCCAACTCCCTCAGCCTTTTCTCATAAGACAGATGCTTCTGTTCCTTGATCAACTTTGTAGCTCTCTGCTGGACCAGCTCCAGAAGCTTCCTGTCTCTCTCGTGCTGGAAGAACAAGAACTGGACACAGCACTCCAAATGAAGTCTCACTAGGGTTAAGTGAAAATTATGTATATATATATACACATGCATTTCCCAGTAATCTTCCATAAAGAATTCACATCTTTATTGCTGTTTATTGAGATAGATTGACTTGATCATTCTGTACTTGCAACCTCGACTTTGGCTTTCAGTATCATTAGTTAAACATTTTGAAGTTTAATTCTTGGAAGTCTAGAGTATTAAAAGCCAGCAAAGCACTTACACACATAAATAGGTTTGATTAGGCCCAGTATCACCTACTGGGACATATCACACAAAATAAGTTTAGTTAAAGTTTCAGTCTTCCATGTGAGGATGCACTTAGGCCCACTAATGAATTGTGTTCAGTCACCTGGAGATCAAACCTTAGGATCAAACCTGTAGGCAATGTATCTGCTTTAAAAGTGCATGAATGATGTGGGAATGAACTCCAGCTTGGGTTGTGGCTTTTGAACATTCCCATTTGTTTACCATGTATTGCTATGTGAAATCCTCTTGATAAGATAACAACATTCCTCCTTCACCTGGCATGATCAGATTGTCTCGTCTTGAAACATGTGGATTTCCCAATAGGAGACTCTAATCTCTTCCATGCAGAGACTGGGACTACATGGGGATGTGGTAAAGGCTATGAAATTGTCAAAAAGGGAAAAGGAAGTTTAAGAGAGTTCCTCTACAGAGATACAGGCACATTTACGTGTTTGTCCGCAGACGCTAAATATAACTCCACAGCTTTGAGAGAGGCATGGCCCAGTATCCGGACCTTGGTCTGTCTGGTACCAAGGCAGGATAAATCTGACACTTAGACATATGTCGATATAGTCATAAGACTTCTAAGGTGTCTCTTAATGTGAAGATAACAGCAGAAATAGTTGTTTTATTTCCATACTCCGATATAGAAAGGGGCTGCAGTTCTATTCACCCTGTTTGAGATTAGTTCACCAATCAAGAAGGAATTACAGAGTGAGGTTTTCTTTAAGATCAGGATGCCAGTGATCCTCAGATACCAAGCCCCAGTCTCCAGTGTATTCAGTCTTCATTGTTTGTTTGCTGATCAGGGGACAGAGCACACAGCCCCTCCACTGCAGCAACGGGATGAAGGCGTAGCAAATTGCAAAATCCGGGAAACACCTTTGTTACAGCATTCCGAGATTACTTGGGATGGTAAGAGGATATCACTTGCTCACATGAAAGAATTGTACAGGTAAAAAATTGGAGAATATATCATTGAATTAGGACCAGTCTGAAACTGGAAGTACTATGTACTTCATTCACTTGTAAAGAGAATGGTCAATGAAAAACCATCTACCAATTTAGGTAAAAGTACCTGCCTGTTTTTCCATGCCTACACATGGAAAAGTTCTGGGACTAAAGGCTTTTTACAGGATTTGTTTTCCTAGTTCTGAACAACATATCATCAATGTCAACTACGTTTGTTAAAATTCACATTTCATTAGCAATGTAGCCAATTTTAGAACTCAAAATTTTACATCTCAGGGAAGGAGGCAAAACTGCACCAAGAATAACAATTTAACTTTCTGCTGTGAGTTCCAGTCTTCACAACCTAAACAAAAATCTCAGGTAATCAAGAAAGGAACTGAAAAAAAATAAAAGAGAAGTTAAAAGGTGGTGCTTTTTGAATGAGGGAGATATATGGGTTTTAACAAATGCTTCATTTATATGGATTTGAGGTTACAATCTCAGAACAGACAGTTTGGGAGACTAGTCCAGAGACTCTTCAATTCTCCATCTCATTCAGAGAAGCCACATGGTAAATTCCTTATTACAGAATCACAGAATATTCAGAGTTGGAAGGGACCCACAAAGATCTTCAAGTCTACGGGGGTCAAACCCACAACCTGGAATGTTATCAGCAAAATGCTAATGCCAGCTGAGCTAATGCTGGCATCTGTAGAGAGGATGACTTATCATCTAACCTTCTCTTGTCATCCTGCTCAAGAATCACATTCAACATTTATGGGAAAAGTCTTTTACAAAGACAAATGGGGGAAAGATGGCTCCCACATCTATTATCAGTCACCATGATTCAGGCTGTCCAACAAGGTAAGTCTCTTGATCAAGAAAAGAAGAAAATTAACTGCTTTGGATTAATTACAAATACCTTAGTAGAGATTAATCCTTCATAATGGGTGACAGAGGATCTAGTACCTCTGGTTTCAGACCACTTTTGATAGATCTATAATTACCGAGACAGAACTTGGTCCAGGAATTGATCCATTCTTCATTACGAGAAACACTTCTGTCTTCCACCTACCCATGTCCATTGTGAACATATTCACTAAAGTCTCCCTACCAGCATTCTGCTTTCACCCAAGAAAATATTTTTACGGGATTACTTATCTTTTCCCCTCCACTTTTTTCTGTTACTTTGTCAGCAGTTCAGCAGAACGCCCAGTACGTGCTCGATCGTCATTTCACTTGTGGATAAGGGCTCATTGTTTTCCACTCAGACATGGAATCGCTTTACGAAACCTGTTTGGATTTGCAGTCTCTTCCAGTCTACTTTGCTGTTAAAATTTCCCTTACTCACTGTCTTCATGTGGTTTCTCTCCTGTAGGAATGACTCTTGCCGGGTCTCAGGAGAGCGCAGTTGTGCCGCAGCACCTTTCTCAGCTTGCGTCACTGGAACATCGCAGTCTGGAACCGGTTTTCCATCTTGCGGTTCACCCATTTTATTTCCCCTGCCCGCCCTGAATTCTCAACGAGGAGATTTTTTTTTCCTTTCTTAACTGTGGGGCTTAAGGGATCACGATGTTGCAGTTATTTGTGGCTTGGCTTTCACTCTCTATTTCTCTCGTCTTACAATGCTGGTCTCCCACCAGTTCAAACTTCTAAGGTAGTTAGTTCTCTCAAGTCATAGAGCCAAGAAAAAAAAATTCTTTCTACGTCTTTCTGTTCTCATTTAAAGCTATTGTAAGTGAAGTGTCATGGTACCATTTGGCAGTTGGGGAGATGATAACGGTGTTCTAATTACCCTTGTTATCTGTATGCACACACAAAAAAATCAAAGGGACATGGCCCTTTCTGACTTGGTCCAGCTTTTGCATTAAGGCTGCAAATGCATAATGCTTTAGCTAGTGACATTTGTTCTACCCGCTGAATTCGGGCTTTTGTCAACTGCATCGTCGGTAGAGGAAGTTCCCCATGAACGAAGATACTCAGGAGGTAAATTTAAACATGGAAGTTTTTTTAAACGTATTCGTCTTTACATACCATTGCTATTATACTTGGATTACTCTTTTACATTTCAGCATTTTAACAAGAGCCTATTTAAAGACATTCACCAGCTACTGAGGCAGAGGCAATTACTATCGTCAGGGATAGTGATTACCCACCTACACTGGATTTAGAATAAATCTGCCTTATGACAGAATACCTTCCACAAACATAATGAACATAGTGCAAATCTCACGCATGTCTTTTCCTTAAAAAAGAGACAGATTTTAATTTAAAAATATAGTGATACCCTTTTAATAGAAAACTATGCTTCTGAAAAGTCAAGTCACCTAGGTTCACACAGTTCTGGAGATGATACTGCCAGAACTGATTCAGCCTCAGCTGTTTTGGCAGCTTTCAATCCGATTAAAAATGCTTCTGAGGAAACAGCATTAGGTGAACATCGAGCCCATGGAAGGCAAAAGGAAACACTAACTTCTGTAATACAAAGCATATGTCAAACAGTTTTCAATCTAATGATAAATAAATAACTGTGGAATTGCTTTTATACAGCTTGAAAGCCTGAATAGCGCCAGCAAACAACTGCGAACTACGTGAGTTTCTCCAGCATCCTGATGTAATTTTACTTTCCTCAGCAATTAACACAGTCTAATGTGGCAACAGCCACACTACTTCAGGGGGAGGGATTGAAACGCTGAGTTTGTTACTTTTAAATATTAAAAGCTGTGTGTTTTATGGTGGATTATAGTCCAGTTTTAACAACACAAATGTTCTCCACATTCATCTGAAGCACGTAGTCTGCTCAGATGCACAATAAGGAATTTAAATTAAGGCCTTTAGAATGCCACCCTCAAAGTGGACTCTCAACCACGCTTTACCCTTGGAAGCACATGCAATCATATCGTTCCTTTACAGCAATAAATCCCTTTCAGCCAGTCAGGTTTCTCCCTTGGCTTCAATGAATGTTGGATCACATCCTTAAAGATAATCAGTTACAGAAAGTGTAGTCTATAATCTTGAATAATAACAATGAGTGCAGCAGGGAAAGCCCTACACATGCAGCTACTCAGCCAGTCAGAAAGACCCTTTTCCTTCACAGGAAGGAAAACACATGGACACCTCCTTGATGAATTGTGGGACATTGTTGACATTTCTCACAGGAACAAAATGCAGAGGGCACAGTGACTGCTACACCACAAGAAAATATGAAAATAGTAATTATCTCATCACCAAAGCTTGTAATTTTTGGCTTCTAATGCTCGTAGTCCTTAAAATACTCTTTAAAGCACTTTAATCCATTTTCTCTCACCAAATGGTGCTTAGAAAAGGTTAAGAGTTTTTCAGTCCAAAGATTTTTTCCTGAATTCAGATAAGCTGTGAATTATAACACATTTAAGAACAAAAGATAAGAAGACAGCTATCCATTATAAATGAATATGCATAAAGGAACAATGTTTTTCACGTTACAAATTTTATTCCTTTTTTATAATCAAATTCGTCACGGTCAGAGGAAGATACACTTTCCTACAGGATACAAAAATTTTCCAGGGACCTACATAGTAAAATGCATGAGTCTTTTCAAAAAATTGTAATTGGTGCACAAAAAGTTTCAGAATCAATGATTTCTGCTGTGGCATTGCTGTTTTTAAAAGGCAGGATAAATATGGCATTTTGTTGTTACCATTTGGACTTTCTCATCCTTGCAATGGGTGCTGATGTTGGAATGGGAATAAAAAACCTTTCCTTCCAGTACCCAGCATCTTTTATAACTTTGACATGCACCTTTCCACCACCACTCAACTTATTTAAGAAATGGCAGTTTGATATTGCCAGTTATGAAGCAATGAATATTTCATGGGATTTAAAGTTTCTTAACAATTTGTCAAAACGTAGAACTGAAATTGATAATGGCAAGGTCTTAATCATTATCCAGTAACCTCTCCCACTGCCATGTGGTACCACTCTCACTGTACTCCACTTCTTTAAGTATTATCACTGGCTTATGCCAGACTAAAATATTTATGAATTTATTGTACCTGTTTGCTATTTTAAGAAATATTTTTTGACTTATTGCAGACTAATTACAGCTGTGAATTTTACTTGCTCTAAAAGAGATCTACATGTATGACAGCAGAGCAGCACTGGAACAGGCAACCAAAGAAGTTCTGGAATCTACATTCTTGCAGGTTTTTCAGACTTGGCTGGACAAAGCCTTGGCTGACCTAATGTTGATAGTCTTCCTTGAAGCACAAAGTGTGACTATAAACTTACAGAGTTGCAACCACATTTCCATGACCTGTGATCTGAGGTACTGAAACAAACCTGATAAGCACTCAATTGAATAAGTCTCTCACTGTCTGTGTAGACAGACAGTCCGGGCATTACCTCTCAAATCTACTTTATCCTTATAATGCAGATTTTCAAAATACTCCATAGACAGCAAAAGGGAAAGTCCTTTATAAGAGCTATACAAAACTGAGATTACTTCCAATTGTCTTTTCCTCACACTTGAAGGGCTGGAGGGCAGAAAACTGGAATCCTACTTGGCCTTATGTTCTCGATAACTTGATTTTAACTGTACCAAATACCTGGTTATCTGATTGGGTCCTTCTTGGGGAAGCCCATCCCTAAAAGCGGACTTTAGGAAAAAGGACACCACACATATCATTGCAAGAGGCTTGCAGAATATAACTGGTGGGGAATTGATTGCCCAGCTGCATAAGGAGCACTGGGTACATGGATATGCAGGAGGCAGTCTAACTCCGTAAGGATCGCAGAACACGTGCTGGGAAGTAAGAGGATTACATGCAGAAGGCAAAACGAATGGGTCACTGATAGGACAAGATGCATAAGGGAAGGCCTGCATAAGATGTGATACTTATAGAACATACCACTGTAGCAGACACCTTTTCAGTCTGTAATCAAGAAAGTACTAGATTATTTCTAATTTAAAATGAAAGTTAAGATTATGGTCATGAGATAGTAAAGTGAGGGTTACTGAAGTGTTCTTAATGTCCAGGTGATTTCCTGAAGGAGTCTCTTTTCCAGGCTGCACAGAGTCCTGTGCATCTAGAAACCATTGCAATTGATTGTTTGGCCAATGCACAAGCTTTGCCCAGGTGGCAAGGTTATAACACATTCCCAAAAAGGGTAATGGAATGATGTTCATTAACAAACATGAGCATCTAAGCCTCAGCCTTAGCCCTAAGGCTTTGGCTAACAGCTTAGAGCTCAGGGCCTAGATTTTCATCTAGACCATTTTAATAACTCAGGAATAACTTAAAGCACCTGAGCAGTCCCAGTGAGGTCCATGCAAGCAGGCACTCAGACATCTGCCTGGACTGACTCACACAAGAGCTAACAACCGAAACTCTGAGTAAGTATTGAAATAAGACCCTTCCCTTAACAGTACTCCTTAACAGTTTTCAAAATACCACTACACCACACCTTTTAAGAGCTTTGTTGAATAAATATCTGACAAAGTTTATTCTAAGCATTTTCTATACATGCTGGTTTTTTCACAGTATGCTAAGCAAGATTACTGTCACTGCACTGGTTTAAAACAAGGTGCTTATCTATGCATTTGCTTAATAAATATTAAATTATATATCTCTCTGCTTATATCTTGTGGCTGCACAACTCTGAAAAGATATTCACCTCACATTTTTTAGCCTCCAGATGCACCTGTTGTTCGATCATAATAATATAGTAGGCTATACCCACTGTAAAATTTGTTGATTTCATGTGCAGAAAATTTCCATGGCACATTTCGCAGAGCCCTGTCAAAAAGATTTAGAAGAGTCCTTCACAAACACTAGAATGATGTTCTTGATTAATATTTCAGAACAGCGATTTTCTTATCAAAATCCAGTGTTGAGAAAAATGAGCTGCCACACTACAGGAACTGCATTATTTCAGCTGATATTGGTTTTTATCATCACTAAGTTTAGAATGCTTATATCACCTTTAAAAGAATAAATCATACAAACCAGTTGATTAAGACAATACCAATTCTTAGGAGCTCCAGCTTAGTAACTCTATCATTACTTTCATTTTGATTAAATGGACTTACATTGTTATACACATAAATTGCTAAGCAGCAAAATATATATGCTGAAAATCTATATGTATTATATAGTATATTTTTTGTGGTAAAATCTGCTATAAAGTGACACTGTATGTGCAAAACAGGTTTTGATTACAGAAGAAAGAGAATATTTGAGCAGAAAAAAACCCAACAGAACCAGTTGGTACCTTCAGCAAAAAACCCCCCAAAACACCTCAAGAAGTTTTGATTATGTAACTAGGGCGACCTGGATGGGGCTTTGAGTCACCTGGTCTAGTGGAAGGTTCCCTGTCAGTGGCAGGGGGGTTGGAACTAGATGATCTTTAAGGTCCCTTTCAATCCAGACCATTCTGTGATTCTATGGTTGTAACAGTCCTTATGACTATTTCCTGGTAATTTTAAGAACTATAGTAAAAACCGCCTGTTAACAAAAAACAACATTCCTGTCCAACTAAAAATCTCCTTGAGAAATAAAGAAGGTTGCAAACACTGAAATATTAATGTTCTAGTAGTCTTTTGGGTAGTGGAATTGATATATTCAATTTCCTCCAGATTCTTGATTTACTACACATTCCACTGCAGTCCTCCCTACCTTCCACAGATTAATAACCAAGTATGTCTAATCAGACTGAGCTCTAATCAGTGCTATTAGAGCTACCAGGACAGAAAAGTCTTGTGCATATCCTGATCCATCAGCAAATACAGAGTAAGTTGATCACATATGCAGATGGACAGTATTCTCTTAGCCAGCTGAGTTTCTGCAGTAACACTACGTAGGAACTGCTTATTCCAACACATTAATATAAGAGAAAGCCACAATTACATTGGCCTGCTGTGACTCACCACAAAAAAATTCTAGACAAAATTAATAACTGAAAATGTTTTTAAAAGACACAAAAACTATTTGTAAAACTCCACACCTTTTCTTACACAGTTAAATATAGTTTGGCTCTCTTAATAAAGTACTTTCTTCTGATGTCCTTCCCACCCAAGAAGCAGCATTCATGAACGCCACTGTAGGACTTTTCACTGTCAGGTTAATACCTCTGCAGGCTCTGGTGACAGAACCCAGGATAGCCATGAATTTATGCTGCAGGAAGAGTCTCAATTGCTGGAGCTGTTAACAGTTATATTTTAACTCCAGATGGTTCTCAAAACTTCAAAGAAAATCTGATGGATCTCTTTGACTTTCCAAGGATTTTACATAAAATACACTTAATAAAAAGAGAACATTTCCTCTGTTAAAATCAGAGGGAGGTCTTCTGCTGACTACACTGGAACAATACCAAACTGTATTCTTAAAAATAAGGATAGGTATTATCCAAAATAAAAAAAAAAATTAAAAAAAAAACCAACAAAAAATTTTCTTGCCTAATTCACCATCAGCCCTTTATTTAGAACATCTGATCTGAATTTATGATCCTGCTTGTCCAGACTTTATCCCAAAACAGAAACAGTAGCATTAAAAACCTCTGTGAAAACAGATGCCCAAGAGTTGTTGCATTGATCATCTGTGGGAGTCAATGCATGTAGGTTGCAAAACCCTTTGCTATCAGCAGCATTTCACAAGAGCAAGCAACCCGGCCTGTGTGCTTCCTAATGCAACACTGGAAGTCTCTCCTGCTTAACTCAGGAATCCACATCCTACTATACTGGCCTTAGTAACCAAGACTCAGTGTAAGCTGTACTCCAGCAACGCATGTTTGCAGGATCAGAGCAAAGTTTATATGTGTATTTTCACTTGTTTAACAAGTGGGCTTAGCCTGAATGAGTCTTTGCCATATGCTGTACTATCAATGTCACAGTGAGACAGAAGTTTTCCTACTTCCTATGAAAAGAACAGTTTTGTTCTGTAAGTAGTCATTTGTGAACAAAATATTAAAATTAATTGTTGCTCACAGCAAATGATAGTATATAAATGGACCGATTCACTGTATTTTAGAAACAGCATTAGAATATCTTTCTACGCTTATCTCTATGGACAACTTACGACATTAATTTTAGAGCACTTATAGCCCTAATTAGAACACTACAAGCAGAGAAACTGCATTTTCTTCTAAAAATAAATACAGCCTAATTTTAAATATGACAGAAAAAATGGATCTTTAAAAAATTCAGAGAAATTATGATGAGAGAAAATGGAACACATCCACACTACTGTCCCATGCAGTACCAGGAGGCTGAAAACCTGAAAGATTGATGATTCCAAACAAATATTTCTTGTTTGCTTTATCCAGAAAGCTGTTATTGCCAAGTGCTGTTCAAACCAGTTACCCTCATCGCTGAGCTCAAGTGGAACTTCACACTACTGTAAGAATTTTAAAATTTTAACATTTTACTCTTGCCTGTGCAGAAGCACAGTCACTGAAATGATGAAAATTAAATTCATGGAGACGTTGGTAGATATAAAATGAGATTCACTTTATTTCTTCAGACATCTACACTCTCTTCAGATCTGAGTTTGCTTTCAGTGTGGAAAATAGCTATCTGATCCTGATAAAGAGAATAAACATCTGTGAGGCCTCCTACACACTCCAGTATAGGTGGATGCTGGAGCTATGTGGGTGTATATACCTATGAGTTTTATGCCTCATTATTTGTCTTTTAATATTCTTATTAATTAGAAAAATCTATCTCATATTTCTGGCATGTGATCAAAATATTTATATTTCCTCAAATCAAATGTCCAGGAAATCAGATGTACTTACACAGCTAAACTGTACACTAGGTTTGCTCCACTTTAATGTCATCAGCTCACTGGTTTTCCTTGTTTCAGTACAGCTGGAACCAAACAGGAGTGACACTGGCAAGATAAAACCTACCTACAGAATCCAGAGAGATATTAATTATATATGGATTTAAATATGAGTGATGCCTGCTTAAGGAATGAGCTGAGAAGTTAAATTCCTCAATAGGCTTATTGTCATCTGCCATGCAGAAGAAAATCACTGTGGAACTCAGAAACCTATCAGCACTACAGAGAAACACCATTTGCACGAAGCATGTGACAGCATGCCGTCATTTTTCTCCCATTCCTTTAAAAGCAATTTTACAGAAGCATTATTTCTGAATACTCAGGTTATACTAGCCACAAGTGTAGCTTACATCTCAGGGTCAAGGGATATGAACCTGGCAGTTTCAGTCACCTGGATTTATTGGTCATCATGTCATGTCCAGCTGTTTAGCATCACAACAGATGCCAGCACAGATACCAGTGAGTAGACTGGGATTTTTTTTCCATAAGGAAGAAGGATTATTCTTTCCATTTGTGAACAAATCTTTTTTTTGTTTTTCTGAACTGCAGGCTCATCCTCAGTCCCGGACCTTGTCATTTCACCACGGAGCAGATGGCCCCATATTTCTAAGGAATAAATTCTGCCTAGCATTTCCAAATTAGTCTACAAATGTGGACATGTGGCTTAATGAGAATAAAACACAACAAAAAGCATCCAATCAGACTGATGACACATGAGCATAACAGTGCAATAGAAAATGAATAGGCCCAAGGGTAGAATTGGTGCTGTGTGAGTTACACTCATCATAAACCTAGAAAAGCAAGGGTATTTACATTTGGTGTCATGATGGAACACATCATGGCAAAGGACATGCAGCTGAAACAGTAATTGCTCAAACAAACATTTTTGGAACAGACTTTTTTTTATCATTGAATGCTTTTGCAACAACATGGATTTTGTATTTGAGTTTGCTCTTGTGCCTTACATCTCAGCTTTATGTCATACTTGTCTTATTCATTTGTAGGAAGACCTATCTTGCAATACACTGGTTAAAAGAATGCTTACAGCTGAACTGATTTTGCCCAAACGGAATGAAACAGTGTTACACATGACATCCTAAACCCTTTTCCACACCCTCACACACTTGAAAGAATGACCTTTCCCAGGAGAGGCAGTGAAACAGACAGCCATTAAGGCTGGAAAGCATAAATTGAGCCAGGGATTAAAAGAAAAGTTAGCAGAGAGGTTAAAAAGTCTGTTAAGACAGACAAAGCAGTGCCCTGCAGGGAGAGCAGAAATACCTCCACATGAGCCACCTCCAGAGCTGGGAGCAGTGGGGTGCTGGAACAGACCTCTTCAGGCAACAGCCTAATTCATACCAACCTGGTAATCACAGGCATTGCTACACCAACAACATCCTAGGTAACATCCTCAGATGTAGCTTAAACTACCTCTGCCCAGCACTGTCTTGTGCCAGAATTAGAGGGCTCTTACTGCACAGGGTGAGTTTGGAGCCCACAGTCTGACAAGGCTAGTCACTGAAAATCAGGTGTAGGAAAGGCAAGAAGAGGGAGAGCAGCAGGCTGCGCAAGTGAGAGTTACTGCCTAAAAATGAAGCGCTGAATACCTTGGGACATGTCTTCAGCAACTGTCAGCTGGCATGGCACCACCAAAATCTCAGAGCTCTGCAAAATGCCTGCGGTTGGGACATCGTCACACAATTAAATCCAATGCTGAGCAATTACTTCTGAATGTGTTTACTCGTGCATAATGCACCAGGCTCTCCTTTCCCCATTACAGGAATCACCCGTGTACCTGCCAGGCTGTGTTGTATAAGTATGTTCCTTAGGCATAAATGTCCCCTTTCAGAAAACATTGTCCTAAGGGTGAGAAATAAATGTGGACAGCCAAAATCCACAGATGTTCAGACTGCTGAAAAGTGGGAGAATTTTATCTTTGAAAAGACATCTATGCATATTTAGTAAGAGCTGATAGGTGATAAAAGTCAATTATACAGTTAGCAAGAGTGGCAGGATATGTTTAGAAATAGGAGGGAAGACTTATGCAAACAAGATCAAGGATGATAAAATTTCCAGGTAGAATAATTCATTGATTCTCAGACAGTCACATCACCTGACTATGCAAGAAGCAAAACAGATGGTAAATGTTAATACAGATGAGTTTATAAGCAGCTTATCATAATGAACAAATATGTACTGTACAGCATGTGCAAAGGACATTCAACCTATATTGTCCATCCTATAATAGGAATACTCTGGATGAAATATAGTTCTTAGACATTTCATATCCAAGTTGTGTGAGCAGAGATATGGGCACATCAGTTGCAGTTGAAATGCAGGAAATCAGAGGCTACCAGGTCAAGTTTATGCATATTCTACAAGCCCATGGAACAGAAGGCAGAACCACAGTACAGACTTCCCAAAAATATCTACAAAGTTTAAAAATAAAAAGATAAATTTGCTCATACTGTCCTAATGGAAATCCTCCAGCGGTACTATCTTGAAGTATTTAGACTGCATTTAAAAGACTGATTACACCTTATGTACAAACAGTAGCTGACTTGGGAATAGATAGAGCACTACCTGGGGTAGGAAAATGTAATGTGCTAGCTGGTCGTTTGAGTTTTACACAGCTTTCCAAACATACACTGCATTGCAAGCTCAGCCCCACAGTTATGTGGTTATCAGCAACAGAACTACTTAATTCTGGCTGGGCATGTTGGTGTGAATTGCTCTCATACCTAAGACTTCAACATAGATACTTCCTCCTCACCTTCCCCACAAGAAAGCATGAAAATCAATTGGTGAAGCTTTAGAGCCTGGGCTAACTAACCCCTGGCAATCTCAAAATCCTTGTCAATATCTGAAAGTCAGCAAAATACTAATTCTGTAAGTAAATATTTAAGAAAAACTTCATACATGTCATCACAAGAAGCTTTCACACAGGTTGAGCATGTGTTAAAAGATTGGCATGGTACAGACTGAAATCTGAAGGAAAAGTACATAGAAAAGAACAATACACTGGTAAATTGAAGGTGGGACATCCAATCTTCCACACTAAAATGAGTCATTCAAGAAAGGTAACAAGCAACGCAACAACAAAATCTGCAGATGACACAACCTCGTTGTAGATAATCAAGATTAAATGCTGTGAGAGCATCAGAGGATCTTTACAAAGCTAGGCAAATGGAGACCAACAAATAACAGTCAGGACTGTGCCATTCAAAGCAAACATGGCCTAATCTGAACCTTTTTTACCTCTCAATTAACTGCCAGTCACTGATGAGCATTAGTTAAGAATGCTAGCCAGCGTGTAATAATGTCCCAAGAGGCAAATATTCAGCAAGAATGTTCAAAGACATATTTAAAAATCCTTTCAGAAAGCAGTATTGCATGTGCATCCATGGGACACTGTTCAGTTCTATTTACCTTACTTCCAAGAAAAACAAACAAACAAACAAACAAAAAAATTTTTTAAAGATTCTGTGAGAGAAGCAGAAAAAGAAAAGGTTCTGCAAAGCTACATTTAACTTGTCCTTGCTGAGTGAGCCAACTGAGAGCTTTGGCTGGGCAACAGCTGGTTTTCATCTGGCAGAACTCAGAACACCTTTAGTCAGCTAAACAATGTACACAGTGGCCCATCATTAGGTATCAGAGCAGTGCTTGTTCTTTGCTTCATTTAATTTTTTCCTATGGGGTCCATTCTACAAAACACCATTCTACAAACTCTGCCTCTTTGTCTTGCCTCTTGCCTCTGTTGTCAAAACACAAGGTACTCCAGAGACAGCAGAGTATTCATATTTGCAGAGTGCCCACCTGATATTAGGGCTATTCTACCTTGTCTGATTCACATAGATAAATACAGTGAATTTCCAAGGGTTCCTCAAATTCTGACTTTTATTTAAAGTTACAAAGCCTAAAATACATTACGCCTTAATCCTCTTCTTTCCGATCAAGATCACGTAAAAAGAAATTTCTCCACCACAATTTGCCAACATCTTTTCAAAGGCAAACAGAATTATGTGGGGTCAGTAAAGTCATCATTATATTGTCCATATATTTCCTGCATTACTATACAAAAATATAACAGGTATGTCAAAACTGTCATCCAGTTATTTATGAAAAAGTTAGAAAAAGTTTAAGCAAATAATTTACACCAGAGAAGGCATGGGCCTTCTCACTCCCTCCCAAACAAGGAAGACAAAGAATCACTCCACGAAGAAAAAAAAACAGTCTTTCACTTTTTCATAATCTCATCCTCGAAAGCTCTTTAAAAAAACAAGATATTTTGCAAAGGTATCTCATAGACTTTTTAACATTGTGTGGAATGATACTGCAGTAACAACTCTGCAGTGAAAATATCAGCTGAGATGTTCAACAAAATCATAATATAAAAGTCAACAAAGCCAAATTTTCTGAGGCTATTCATGCTATCTCTTCCAGCAAATGTACTTTTCAGTCCTGATAGCAAAGTCTCAGGAGACAAACTGAGATTCAGAGATGTCACGCGATTACAGGTATCTGGGAACATCAACGGAACCACCCTCTGGAGGCATTAGTGGGACAAACTGCAGATTTGGGACTTGCCTTCTCTTTGACACTCTCGATGTTTTTGCTTTCCAATGCTTGAAACTGCTTCCCTGAGATAAGCTTTATGCGACTACCTTCTTTGCTTCTGCTCAGCTTTGTGAAAGTGTCAGCTGTGTTCAGTCTGTAGAACTGCACTGCACAGAAGTTGTGCATGATCTGAAAATGATACAGCATAGAACAATAATAATTAGGAACTTAGAGTTCATGAACACTGAAAAAAATACTGAGAATGATTACCCTAAGTAAGAAAAGAGTGAAGGTGAAATCTAAAAACAGACTGCAGATACTGCGATAACACAAAAGAATGAGGGAATAATCTGTCCTCTGTGTCTCGGATGGACAGGCCACTATTTTAAATTTCTGGAACAGTGATTATGTAAGTAACAGGAAAGTCTGGAAATGTCTGGGAAAATTTTGTAAGAGTAGGGACAGGTTAAGATCTGAGACAAATGGCTTGAGAGGCATCATCACAGACCTTAAGAAATAGGTGAAACAATATGAATGACACATTTTAAACCATGCTTCACCCTGTCTCCTATGACATTCACTTACCCTGCTACTAAACTGCAAGAACACAAGACCTCTTTTCTTTTCACCATGGAAAAATATGACAGAGGGGTGATAATTAGAGAAGTAGATTTATGCAGCAGCATAAGAGTTCATGTGTTACAAATCACGATGCACAGAACATGAGCTGTGTGTACCTCAATAAAACATTAAAAAAAATCAGATTTCAAAAAAGTCCCTTTCAAAATGTCAGTAGAGTCTATTAAAAATGTGAACTGTAAAGTATTGTCATAATCAAAATTGTCTAATACACAGGAAAAAAAGCAGCAATGGTGAATGCTCAGTTTTCTTTACTGAAAGAGTAAGTTGACCAGTATAAAATCAAGGTGTTGGTTTCTTTTCAAGTATAACTAAAACAAAACTGGGACAAAGGCTGAGTAGTAAGCAAGGAGAACTGCAGGTGCTTCGAAGTTATTTAGGGTGGTCAAGTCCAGACAGGACTGTGAGAAGTTTACAAGAGAAACCAAAGTAATCACCAAAGTGGCAAATGAAACTCAATGTTAGTATATACAAAATAACCCACATTGGACAGAAGAAAAAAGGAAGAGTGTACTTTCATCATCCTAAATTAACTGTATGAACTTTCGAAAATAGTCTGGTATCACTGTAGAAAACTCATTAAAGACCTCAGCTCAATGCTGAGCTGTGGTAAAAAAAGCAGACATGATGTTTTGAAGGATAAGACATAGGATGGTGAATAATGCAGAAAGTATTGTAATGCCATGATATAAATCAGTGGTGGAGTCTCACCCGGAATGCTGTACGTGCTTCTGATTACCCAGTCTCAAAAGGGATACTTCAGAACTAGGCAAGGTTCAGAGAAAAGCAATGCAGATGATCAAAGGGCTGGACACCTCGCATACAATAATCAGAAAGGATAAAAAAATAATAGCTTCTGTAAGGAGCAGGCCAACAATTGCAAATGTGCACTGCAACAAAGTATGGAGAAAGCAAATAAAGGTTCTCCTTACCCCTGACTCATGACACAAGAACAAGGTCATTAACTGACATGAAAACATTAGAAACTTAAACACAAACAGGAGATACTTCACATCTAACACACAATTAATCTGTACAAAGCATAAACCTAATGCCAAGTACTTATATTCTACCATTTGTTCTATAGATTACAAAGCAATTAAACAAAAATTTTAGGAACTATAGAGTGCTAAAAAATTTGGAAGGAACAGTAAATGAATTAGGATTAGGGAGTAAGACAAACCTATGAGGCAGATTACCCTTTGTTTCAGAAGCAATTTCTCATACTTCCTCAGGTAACTAGACAGAGTTGACCGCAACTTGCTGAAATAAACCAACAACAAAACTGTTTTTACTCTGGTCTTTTCCCTACATCTGTGAGAGAACAGGGAGTGATGGGCACTGTACATCAGTGATGGAGATGGCTTAAGATAGAAGCTGTTAGGAAATAGAAACAAACAGTGAAAGGCAGTTTAAAAGAGGTTGTCAAAATCCACCTGCAAATTTGATTTTGAGAATAACAGGAACAAATGCTAAATTAAAGGAAGGTACAAGGATGCTCTGAGCACAGCTATAAAATCTACACATACAGAAAATAAAGTGGCTTTACTAAGGCAGAGATGTGAATACACAACTGGCAGAGGTCACACTTAGGTAAAGAAATTTGTAGGCCTCTATAGTGTCAATTAACCTATTAAAGGTGGAAACATAATAAATTATGCTTTCTTTAAAATGGAGCATATATGCATGAAAGCAAAGGTGTGCTGGCATAGGCCTCAGAAAAGGCACACTTAAGTTTTAAAGCTGAGTTAACATTCTAAAAACAGATGGGAAAATGAAAACTCAGTCCAAAAAGTGACTCAAAGAGTGACCGTAGTGTGAGGCTCCACAAAGGCACTTAGTAAACTAACTTGTATTTCAAGGCATATGCCTGAGTGACTAAACATTTTAGGCACAACTTGCAGGGACACTAACAGGAGTTACACTTTCAGGGTCCACTGATATTCAAAATAAATTGCTAATTGCATATGATTTGCAAATCTCCTCTTTACAGAACTAAGGTTTTTCTCATATATATATATATGTGTGTGTGTGGGTTTTGTTTGCTTACATATGCATATTTTCATATGTGTATATCTCTATTTATATCTATATATATAAGAAAAGTGAAAGTGGCCAGGGCCATTTTCTGACATTGAGGCCACCTGGCAATGAACTCATCAGGTCTCTACTACTGAAGTGCCTGAATCTGCAAAACAGAGAGGGCACAGCCTAGAATTAGATGTTGTACAGAGCCCACTCCCCAGGAACTGCCTGGGAGAGGGGCAGCTGGCCTGGGCCAGGGCACAGTGGTGGCTGGTGACACAGCAGAGAAGACCCAGTTCTAATGCCATCAGACGTCCTGGTACTGCTTTCTGGCACAAAGCAGCTCACAGAATCCTGCCCCTGACTACCAGCACTGAACTATATTATTTTTAAATTATGGTGGTATTTTCATCTTTACAGCAAGGGGTACGTCAAATAAAATAGAACTAATTATAGTTATTTTTCCTTACTTCATTGCTATTTTTCCTTACTCTCATTACCAAAGTCCCAAGTAGATAGACAGTTTTCTCTCTTGCAGAAATCCTTCTCCTTCTCTCCAGTACACTTAGCTCACACAAAATGAAATGCATATGATACTCAGGTAACTTCAGAGCAGGCATATGGCAACAACATAAAAGCCATATATGGCCAAGGAGGCAGACTGCTGCCTTCCACTGCGCAAGGACTTATGACAACATCACACTGAAGGGTTTGCATGACTAAAATTAGGCAAAACATATTCTCCATGAAAGAAAGGCAAGGCAGTCTGTAAGCAGTAGCCAAAGGCAGCTTCAGACGTGTCAATTCAGCTGTGTAAAGAATGTGCCAGTCTCACTCTTGGAACAGTTTCCACACTTAATATACAGAACGAGTCATTAAAAATGAGGGGGAGTAACATGAAAGGGTGAGGCATATGGCACACAGTGTGCTACCACAGCATACCATATATTCAAGATAATAGCGTGCATTAGAAAATCCATTTACACTTTCACTGATGACAAGTACAGCTATTGTCAATTAACTTCTCTCTCCACCTCAATTTCTCTTTCAAGATAAATTCCTGATCCTAATGAATCAACAGCAAATTTGCTATAAAGGTTAGTAGGAACAATATTTACTTGTTCTGATGCCTTAGGTATTAGAATAGAGTCTCGACAAGGGGGGGAATGATGCCTTAAATTTTAACTTTTATGTTTTTCAAATCCTGTACTGCCTAGTGTGTAACTCTGAAGTTTCGTGTGGCCTGTTAACTACTGTTCACTCATGCTGGTTAGACATAACAAACCCTCTCTACGTTTGCTCTTCAAGGATGCCAGGCCCCAAAATGTGTAAACTAAAGCCTTGAGAGCAGGGACAAACTTGGGGTAATTACATCATTAACTGAGGTTATAGTTGCAGAATTAACCCTGATATGCAAATGGACCAAACTTATAATAAGTGTGAAGAACCCATGACCCATCGTCGATCTTGGGTGCAGCCTTTTTGACTGCCCAGGGTGTACCTTTGAAGGCCCTTCAAATAAATACCTGCTTTTTTCTCTTATTTTTGTTGAGCCTCTGTTTTTAGGTGGCCACCTCAAGGTATCAGTTTAGGATTGTGCAAGTGTTTATATTCTTCTAATGCAAATACACATTCTCTGTTTGAATATATATGACCTGTTTCACCCCTCCATGTTACTTTCCTCAGTTTTTTAATATTATTTGGTGTAGCAAAGGCTGAAAAATATTAAACTGCCCAGACTACTATTATATTCAAAAAGATGGGCAGTTATTTAAGAGGCAGAGCTCCTGTCTGTCCTGTCTCATTTCTAGTTCCAGTCCTCCTTTGAGCTTTGTACGAGTGGGTCCCCTGTAAAACTGGACACAGTAAGGCATAAGCAACATTAGCCAACTCAGATCCTGGAGGCCTGTGTGGCATGAGTTCAACATTTACACCACTTTATATTTGCCCAGTGCAATGGCAACGACATTCTGATGGTTCAGGGCATAATCCTGATCCACAAACGTCAACACAAATCATGGACTTCTATTTTAACGAGATTCAGCCCTGGATTACAAGTGACGTTCCAGTGCCGTCTTGAAAAGAAAATAGCAAATATTGTTAATTCTTGAGTGATAACATTGGTAGCCTAAAGGATTTAAACAGACCCATTCCATAACTATATGAAAATTATAATAT
This sequence comes from Oriolus oriolus, assembly GCA_013400235.1. Classification (NCBI taxonomy): domain Eukaryota; kingdom Metazoa; phylum Chordata; class Aves; order Passeriformes; family Corvidae; genus Oriolus; species Oriolus oriolus. The sequence continues at coordinate 103,235 of VXBT01007158.1, read as the reverse complement.
CACATACTGGATTGTTTAGTTTGCTCTTCTGTACACAAATGGTATAGATTCACGTTGGTGAATGACTAATATCGACAGTCACAAGCTACCCACATCATTTAAAATATTCCAGTGCAACAATAGATCATTTTGATCCATTACACAAGTAAGGAGATCTGAGCTGACCCAGGGAAAAGGGAAAAAGATCATGCAGAAACCTGTTCCAGTTTTGAGGCTGTTGGAATGAATATCGTGCTGTGCACGTAAGGGCACTGCGTAAACATACAGCTACTGAATGGACTCTGACGAAACTGATGATACACACATACAGCATTCCTGACTTGGACAGGTGAGCACAACACCAAGCCTCACTGAATAAATTTTAACTTCACTTTCACACAACCCTCTGTGTGGGGCAGATTAATTTTGCCAGAAATTAATGTTGACACACTCCCTCTGAACAAACTCCAACCTATCTGCAAGGCCCATCTGTACAGCCCTTCCAGAGACTAAACAGCCCCACTGACGACAACAGTACTGTCCACCAATTGCAGTGGTTCACTATAGGGAATAATGCCGTGACTCAGGCTGGCCTGCACTTTTTATTACATTTAGCCATAAATCTTACTCAAAGAAGTACAACTGCATGAGTTTAATTTCATAAACAGAAAATATAAGTGCTTATTTTATTGCAGTTAGTGTCTAAAAGGCCACAGGAAATCTACCCACTCCTAGATGACTACATATCTTCATACTGTATGACAGATTTCTAATTCATTTCCTGTATGAGATTCTGATATTTGGGGTAAATTTGAGTTGCTGATATTTAAAAGCAGTTTCCTTTCTGTATGAAAAATCCATGTCTCTTTAACAGGACTCATGTACATTCTCTAACCAGCATGGAATTTTCTTCTTACACCGTAATATAGATTTGCACAGACATAAAAAATACTTAGTCCACCTTTCTGCCAGTCATTAACTAAAAAACAAAACCAAAAAACCTTCTGATGTTATTTTATTCTGTCCAACTAAATTAATTTGTCCAGTGCCTCTATACCTTATTTTCTATTTCCAGGATCACAATTCCCTCAGTGAATGACCAAATTCAACTACATAACCAGGAAGACTGATGCAAAGACTTTGTGCTGAGAGTGAGGGGTCCAGAGGGAAGATCCAAGGCTATAAGGCAATTCCAAAAACATAGAATTGTAGAAATTGTATGATCTAATTCTACAGTGTATAAATGAAGGTGGAGAAGAAGTAGAAGGAAAAGTCAGATGTATTTCTAGTGCTTCCGACTAGTTGAACCCATCTGTACTAACATCAATATATTAAGCAACTCAAGTGACTTCAAGGATGCAAACACCAGCTGTGTTTGTTGAATCAAATGTAGACATCATTTTTTTTAACAACAAACATTTTCTAAAAAAGGAAAATGGAACAAACATCAAGCTTGAATCAAATGCCAAGCTTGTATACCTGACAATTGTACAGGCTTTATTTGTCAATCTTCTTTTTGTTGGAGCTGTCCAAAATGAAACACCAATGAAACAATGCTAACAAAAAGCAGTTGTCTAAACAAGTGGGGCCATCAAAACACATTCATATTATCTGACTTAAACCAACTCCTCCTTTATTGCATTCATCTAACTTTTTTAGTATGGGAACACACATCTGCAGTCCAAGCCACCAAAAAAGGAAAAATTAAAGCAACGCAGCTATCAAGTGAAACAATTATCAAATAATATCACATTGTTCCAAAATACCACCTCAAAAGTGAAAAATCAGGCCTCCTAGATACAAATAGGTTCAATGATTTGTACACTTCTGTACCTCTGAGATCATCAGTAAGGTGTGCAGGGACAAATGGCATTTTCCCAGTACAGGAGGTCGATGACCAATACCCCAATCCTAACTGAGCCCATCAAAGGCAGTCAAGGAAATTATTCACACAATTTAAACCAAAGGTAAATGTCAATAGTTTACATCTAAAGCAACAACAAAAATAGTCTCTTCTATGCAGTATTTTCCATACCTATCATGTGCTAAAATGGTTTAGAAACAAGAGAAGAATGTATCAAGACTTTTGCCATACAATTTAAAGAGGATGAAATATATCTCTGGAATGTTCAGGTACAGAGCCAGACTAAACCGTTATCTTTATGTTGCATTTAAGCATCAGTGCCAATCCTTAGCAAAATTCATCCTGAGGAAGAATTTTAAGCTGGTTTTGTTCTAAGTGGGAATTCTCTTTCAAGGGGCTTCTGATGTCAAGTTCTTAGTCCCGCTGCAGCCACCAGCTGTAGCTGCTGTTGACTTCAGTGAAACCAGGCTTTTAAACAATTTTTTTAAAGGTACTTCTACCGGTCATCAGAAATAGAAAGATAACACAGGCAGTGGCTGCTAAAATATCACAGACAAACAAGACAAAACTTTCAAAAGCTAAGATTTTGAAAATGAAGTTTTAGCTTCATAGACATATAGCCAGAAAACATCACCTTAGGTGTCAACGTTTTTGCGTCCTGAGATGATAACCTTAGTTGTGGAACAACTATCTTACTTTACAGTGGCCACACATACAAATGAAAGGCACAAATGGTGATATGCTCTGGAATTTAATGAATTTGCCTCCTTAAAAAGCATAGAAAAAAGCAGACAGATCTTCAGCTACAAAAATTCCATCTTTCTTTCACAGAACAGTCACACATTTAATTCCAGCTGAATCAATGCCATTTAGCATGCATAAAGTAATCCAGCCTAAATGACAATGGCAAATTGATCCAAAGAATTTACACCAGTTGATATTGAACAAGATGAACACAACTCAGCCTTTGCAGGTAGGTTGTCAAATGTGATTTTTGCAGGGCTGGTCTAAGTTTGCAAATTATTTGGACAAAAAAAGTTTGAATCAGCATTATCACATGCAGGACAGACATTCAGAATAGTCTCTTTTGATTCCGAGATAATGTTTTGTTGAATTGTGTTTAACAACAGAGGACACTGGAAACAAAAATTAAGAACAAATCATCCCTTTGTGCTTTGGCATAGTCCTCAGAGTATTGTATCACTACAATTATTCTAACCTCATAGACACATTTTCCATTATTTCATTTTATTACCCAGTGCTTCAGTGAAGTCTCTTTGTTCTTTAATACCATGGAAATTGGAAGCTTTGTAGTAGCTGTGTTCAGGTCAAAAGCATGCTTCTGTAAGTCTCTTTTTTTCCTTTATTTTGTTCCTCCAGAATGAGCAGTTCAGAAAAAGAGCCAAAGCACACAAAGAAAGTTTACCTCCATGGTAAAAAAACATCCGGCCAGAAGACATGTCCATACAAAAAATTCCCTAGTCTTTCCCTTTTCTATTCCTTGGAACAGGTTTGAAAGCTAAAGTTGAAGCTCAGTTCCAGATTATGATTAATGAGTAATATCTTTATAATGCCTGCAGTACAAAAAAACCTTAGGGTTTATTGAAAGAGAATACTGTAAGAGAATGCTGTTTTATTTACAGTGACTGAAGCACTGTCACCTTCTTACAATGATTAAGAAAATATTTTTTCCATTGAAAAAAAAGATTAATATTCACAAAGCACTCTTGGAAAAATACACTGTGGTAAACAAACCCACAGCTTTTCCTTGTATTTTCTTCACATACCTAGCAGACTTCTGAAATTTGCTAAGGAAAAGTTAGAAGAAAAATACTTACCAGGAAAATTAAACCAAATTCAGTGGGTAAACAACAATAAGAAACATAAAGACACTAAAGGGAAAACAGGAGACAGATTTCGGAACTACTTCCCAATTAAACCCAAAGACATTAATGCTGAGGGCACTGGATTCAACATTAATAATTTAAAGACATGAACTCCAGGTTCACTATAAATTTTGACACCGGATTTCTAGTTGTTCATTTCATGGTGTTATTCACATGGGCAGCAGCTTCCAGAATCAAATCCATCCTCCATATTTTCACTGCAAGGAAATCTAAATCACAATAAAATTATTTTTTTGTGCAACATGATATTTTTTTAAAGATAAATCACATTACATAATACAAAAAAAAAATTAAATTAATTTAATAGATTTCTAGAAATATATTTCTTTCAGTTGATTCAATTGAGTTTATTGATATAACTAAGTGAAATCAGTAGGGTTAGTTTATAGAATAAAGTTGAGAGCAACAAGTCATACTCATCAGTAGACAAGACAGTGAAAGCAGATTTTTACTTCACTCATAAAATAACAGCAAGTTTAGAAAATGTCATGGAAACTGATTTTTAAATTAATGCTGTTTTCTTAAAGGTACCTGCCCATGTCCCAGCACAAATCCTCTCTTATGTAATACAATACTCTGAAACACAGACTTTGGGAGCAGAATTGATCACACTTGCTTTTACTATTTGAGATAAAGAATACTTTTTCAGCAAGTTAAGAAGATTCCTTCTGTGGTCAGACGAGATGGACTGCCGCTGTCAGAGGACAATTCTACATGGTCTCAGGGGACGTTTCTGTGACACCTGAAATACTCCTGAACCTAGGCTGCTGCTGAAAGGAGCAACCCCATCCTCCCTCAGCCGCACATTCCTACAGGCCTTTGTATGCTCACACTCAATGAGATCAAGATACAGATTAAGGGGAAAATTAACCTCCAAATTCAGGCGAAAGCACTCCAGGCAACAGTCTTTCAGAAACATAAACCCCAATATGAGTCAACAAACACCTACAGGAAAAAAATCTGTAAGTATAGCGCAGCAGCCTGCACCCAGTTTAACCTAAAATGGTGGCAAAACTGCAGCTTAAAATAGGAGGAAGTTCCAGACTTTCCCTTACAGAAGAAACTCACGTAACACTGTAAAATTACTGAAATCATACGAAATCTGCCTATTTGTCTCAAATTTCTCTATACTATGTAGAGCATGGTTATGAGATTTTTCCCATGGTGCTTGTGGAGCAAATTTTTTTACACACCATTCAATTGTTTGCACAAAATTTCTTCCCAGTGAAGATGCAAACATCAAAGCAAGACTCTAAATGTAAGATGCTTCTATCCTTGCCTTTATCACATTAGTGCAGCCAGCTAGGTTCATCTTTAAACTTTCACAAAACTGAAGTCATAAACTTGTACATGTGCCACTGAGTTCCACCTTAGAAAGTCTTTAAGTAACAGTTTAAGAAGACTTTAGATTGCTTCTGCAGAATTGATAGTTAAGGAACCTGAGAGCTGCAGACAAAAAGCACTTAATGAACACTGCATAGAATTTCTAAATCCCTGCCATGCTGTTCCATGACTTTTCTTTTGGTTAAAACTTGTATTATTACTGTTAGTTCATAAAGTTAAGAACCCTGAAAGCTGATGCTGTAAGGTTTCTAAGCACAATGAGACAGTCTCAATGAATTATTTTTGGGACATAACTCCATATCTTTAGAACAAATAAAAATATCATCAGAAAGCACAGGAAATAATCTGATACATATATTTTTGCAGTTCCTGTGCTAAAACTTTTGAGATTTGATGCTTCAAATCTTTTGAGATTGGGTATTTTATATTTCAGGTTAAAAAGGAGACTTGCTTTTTTAAGTATGAGGATACATAAATGTACAAAGATTAAAACTTTTGTTGAGGGTTTTCAATTTCCATTAGTTCTGTATCTCTTATGACTTTGGTAAAACTACCCAGGCTGCTTATAAGGCTTAAGAAGACAGCACCAGACCTTTCAGATTTCCTATAAATTGCCACTGTCACTTGGTGCAAATCACATTTTGAAACCTATTCCAACAAGCCAGTCTAGCAACACAAAGACCAAATTACTTCTCTGTCAGAGAGCTTACGAAGTGATAACCATGAGACAATAAGTGCCCCAAGTCTGATGCTGACACAAAGTCCTTGACACCCTGAATAAGAAGACTTCAGCCCTGGCCCTCTCCCCTCATTCCAGCCCATGAAGCCTCTATCTGCCAGCAAATAAGGTATTGGTAATACCTCTTTAAAAATGCATCTCAAGCCTATTGTTATCACTGGGTCTCAGTATTGCTGTTTTAGACAGCTGTGCTCTTTACCACTTGAATTAGCCCCAGTTAGCCACATGCTCAAAACAATACAGCCCCTGAAACTGCCAGCACACTTACACAGTAACACCCTCCCATGAGCCTCTGATCTCCCTCTTCTTCTCTCTGTCCCTCCCGCTGACACACATTCACTATTACACAATCAGAGCGACAATCCCAACCTCAGTCAATATCTTCACTTTCACTTCTGTCCCAGGATGTTGTCCATTCCTGATTACAGACAGGTGGCATACCTAATTTTCTAACTATACTGCATTTTAAAAGAAATACTTCAGCCAAGAGATATGACTGCTAAGTGTTTAGAACTGTATGTTCTCCAGTTCTGCTGGGAGAACGTGTCTCCTTATTTTAATGCCAGAACATAATTCATAGCAAAAAATATCTTACAAATTCTTTTTTTCTTCATCTGTTCAAATCTCATTCAGGAAGGATTAGCCATGTAAAAAACCAACAGCAGTTTTGTATTTTAAACAGAAGGTCCTATATGCAATATATACATAGAAAAAATTTACATTACAAAGTACTATTGCAACAGGAGCACATCTGTATTTGCAAAACTGGAAATTGATAACAGAAACAAAAAACACTAGGCATTTTCCTGGTTTACAGTGTACAAAGAATGCAGACACACATCACCAGGGATACAAGAGACATGAGGCAAAACCAAGGGCCAGTGTTCACAGAGGTCACTGACAAATGCAGGTATGGTGACAGAAAGAGTAAAAACAGAAGAAAATGAAAAAGAGTAGGAGAAAAATCATTACTCAGAGGCAAAAGTACAGAGAAGCTCATGGGAGAGGCTTATAACTACCAAGGAAATGGTGACATGGGTAGACCCCTGACGCAAAAGAGAAAGAGGGAAATGCTGAACCTGCCAGGGAAACATTCTTGAAAAGCAAAACTGAAGCTACCTAACAGAGGAGATATTTCAAAATGTGTCTTTCTTTCATTGCATCATTGAAAGGCCATACTGAAAACAAGCAATGATTTTCCTCTCAGACATTCCTCTCAGTGTCTCATCCTGATCTAGTATCATAAAAAGTATAATATTTATTGACTCCTACAGTATAGATCAACAAGTATAGATCTGTAAAGACCTGCACAGGGTCATTATTTGGGTGAAAATCTCCATATTGGTCATTTATTTGTGATCTAATCTCTATGAAGACAAAGATCTGCCTTTCAATCATCTAAAGCTGAAAGGCTTATCAGTGGAATGAAGGTTTCAGCAGGACATCAAGCAAATTCTCTGTTAATTCTTCTTACTGCAAGTTTATTTTTAGCAAAAAGACAGCATCCATCCACTGTGGCAAAGGCTCAGAAACAATTTGATGATTAAACAGCAAGAGCAAGTTGAAAAGCAGAGCGAAATGATGACAGTATGTACCCCCACTGAGAAGACAAGTTCTACTAAGGTCTGAGCTCCCTTTTAAAAAACTGTCAGCAGCATCTCTCAGTGTGCTTTTTAGACACAGATCATTAAGGCTTAAAACCAGCAAAAATATTAAATGCCTTACTAGCCCTCCATTCCTTAAGTTATAATCTCCACAACTAATCTGCTGAGTCTGTTACTTCTACTGGAAGCAGAGCTGCTCAGCTGCTCATTTCCCTAAACTGTTCATCTGCTGTCAGGCTAAATCTCTCGTGCAATATTTGAGCCTTCCAGTTACTGTAACAGCAATTTCAGCTTTCAGAAGGCTTCCCCTTCCTCTTAAAGTCTGAAATTTGTTTTGCAATTCAGTTCATTTTATTTATAAATATTTAATTTTCATTTGCCTCCTTAAAATTTGTTCTGAGTGGATAGTAACATGAATTTATTATGAAGTGTATTTATCTTTCTGTATCTCATTAGTGCTCAAGAGTTCTGTTGACTCTAAGGATTCTGCTAAACAAACTTCTGGAGGCCAAATTAAAGTGCGTGGAGGAAATTAAATGTAAATTTAGGATGCAGTTCTTCTTTTATGCCCTTCTGCCTTCCTCAAAACCATATGCCCCACAGGAGTTCAGAAATGGCTTTAAGGCTGGTGATCTGAAGACAGGAGACATGATCTAGATTAGTTTTAGCCCCTCTGCTCCATTTACAAACTGCACCATATCCAGGAATAACCCAAAGTGACATTTTCAAGATTATAAACATGCACACACCACAATAAAAAGATAATTAAAAGGGTTATAAAAAAAGTCAGTTTTTAAAATGAAACAAAAAACTCCGAGTGAGGGCTTGACGCTCTCACACTGTTACTTTATGCTAGTTGTTATCCAATACTACTTTTTACCAGGTCTGCACACTGTTCATGTCTCTCTGAGGCAATGAACAAATCAGAAATTTCAAATCAAATGAGGCTGCTCAAAAAAAAAAACCAAATGCGAAGAATGAAATGAAAAAGACACAAAGAGTCTCAAGATCAAAAAAGAACAAAAATGTGAGTGAAAAATAGCTGACAAAAAAATAATGCCAATTTTTGCATCTCATCACGAGAATGGTTGACAACATTTTCAACATACCTTCAGTTCCATCAATTAGCAAATATTCTGATAACATAAATATCCTGAAAGCACGAGCCAGGAACAGCACAGCATGATTTCAATCTGGTTTGACTTAGGTACATCACTACAGTTTCATAGAAACAGGTCACAATTAATGGAATTTAATTTGTCATTTTAAAACCTTTATGATGCAACTTTCTTGGCTGGATATCAAAAGCTCTTTTCACTACTTCCCTGCTACAGGGAAATTAGAAAGAAATTACTAATTGGGCATTTCCAAGCATATCTGCATACTTTTTCCCCTAAGACCAGCATCACAACTGCTTTATTGGTAAGTTCACAAAGAGAATCAGGTTTTATCGTTAATACTAAATTACATGGCAGATAGAGAATAAAAAAAATTTAGAGGCAGTTAATTCAGATTTAAATTATGATGCCAGAAATTATTGCAATGCTAAACACCTTGAGTACAGTAACTGAGTTCATCAGTCTGAATGAAAATCATACATTGCACTAAGTGTCGTTGGCTTAATGCAGGGCACAGATCAAAAAATTAAATTAACAGTGCAAAGATTTAACAAAAGTATTGAAAGAATACGTGCTTCTTACTCTGTCTCTGCATAGATAACAGACAGATAATTTATGTTCATAGAGGCTGAATGAAAATGCATTGTGCTCTTCAATCAGTGGGTAAGCATTTAGTCAAAAGTACCCCTACTGGTGCTCTCAAAATGTCATGGTGATCCATTTTCTTTAAAATGGAATGATACCAATATCTGTGTCCTTCAGATAAAACAAACTGTATTTTTAAAAGTTCACACTGGTCTACTAAAATGGATACTGCAGTTCTCTCTATCACTAAAATACCCATTAATCTGCCATGCTGTAACATATTTCAGACAGCTGGACAGGTTTCTGGTTAGTATTAAAAAGCTCTTGATATCAAGTTTTCTAGTTTGTAAAAGCTTAGGTATTGCTCTAACACATTCTCTTCTCATTACCAGACAAAACACAATGCTCAGAATTTCCAGTAAGGTCCTGCAAGAACAGACACACTTTTTCAAAATACCCAAATTTTTCAAAATATTCACTACAGTGAATATTTAAACTTCCTGAATAGGAAGTGCTCCAAAAATTGATGTTGACAACATCATATTTTGTACTAACAGTTTCAAGACAGTAGAGCTTACAGATGTCACATATTTTATTGCAGAAATTTCTGTAATACTCTGTTACGTGGGACTCTCTTAGCTGCTGGAAGAGACTTATGAGCACACTGTGTATTACCAAAGCCTTGTGACAGTGAAAGCAAAGTACCACAACCAATTTAGCTTTCTTGACTGTGTTCTGCTAAAAAAAATTAGTTTCCAGTAAAGTGCTAACTTTAACACCCACCACAACTTTGAAGACTGAAGGTGCTACTCTATGCTTGGTACTTGACAACTAGAAATACATCAGATTACATCTTGAAAACATAATTATCATCCCAGTTCCTTCTGAACCAGTAACGAAACGGGGTGGGGGGAAAGCACCTTATTTTCTTGACAGTCATTAAAGAGATAGAACAAAGTCCTATAAACTGCATAGTCCCTAAACACTGGAAGAGATTAAATCACTGATAAAAATGTTATTAGTACAGACAATTTCTACTATTTATATCTTTATACATTTTTATAAGATACTGGATGAGCCATTAATCTCTCAAAAGGTGATTGCCAGTGACTATCCAGTGAAATAATGATCAAAATCTAGGATAGTAATTCAGATAAAATACATTGATTAGTTCTTGTAAGAAAAAAAAAGTGAGCAGAAAGGGCATTGATACCATCATTGCCATACATTAGACAAGCCGGTTAATATGGCATCAAAAGCACTCCAGTAAGGACGTGATGAAAGCTAAAAACAACCTGCAGAAACCACTGGTAAGACGATCAGCTCTGATACATGGCACAGTGTATTTGAAGAAGCAGTTTCAGACATGGAATCCAGCAAAAAGGAACTGAGGGATTCTTGATAAACGGAAGCATACACAGAAATGGAAAGCTGTGAAAGTGAGAGACACGAGGAGGAGGTTTGAGAGATACATACAATACAAAAAGGAGCAAAGCAGTGATAGCAGCACAAGAGGCTGCGTGGGACTGTAAAAATACCTTACATTTGCAGCATGCATTGGCATTTATGGTTAGATCTGTATAAGTATACTAGAGGTAGGATTTAGATGCTTAATTTGGTGCTTAAGTTCCAAAATTAGATACTCAGCATCATCCCTGTCAGTTAAACCTGCATATCAGCACACTCAGCTGCTATTGCTCAAGAGAGCTGACATCTCCAGTACTATTTCAATCAGTTTCACTTCTGTTCATATCTATGGATAGTTCCACATTCTGCTGTTTCCCTTAACTGTGGCACTCCTCAGAAAACCAGGCTGAAGACAGACTGCAGGATTAATGACAAGCATTCCCTGGAGCTAGGGCTTAAAACTCATGTCTCTCTACTCCCAGATGTGTGAGCTAATCTGAAAACTGATCTTCTTTCGTGCTCCCAATTAATATTTAATTATTCCGCGCACAGCAAAACACCTTCAAGAGGAGACACTGCAACCATCCCACCTCAGTATTTTATAGCCAGGATACTTTCCTGGAAGATAGGAGATGCTGATTAGAGCTCCCTCAGGCAGAGGAAGGAACTGAATGCAAGCCTGCTGCCTTTTAACTGCTGAGGTAGTGCATAGCACGCATTGGGAGTGGCAAGCAAGCAACAGAACAGTAAGAGTTTTTGAACAAAAAAGGCCATGTGGCTAATTTCAGGAAAGGGAGCCTTGCCTTGAAGGACACTGGTCCCAGACAATGACACTGCATAAGGTACTCCCCCTTTTCAAGATCTCTCCCAAGCAGCTCTCCATTCAGCTCACTGGGATTTGCCATGTAACTCACCTTTTCCTAGAGGCTTCCTAATCATCTAACCTTAATGATGCAAATTCACAAACACGAAGCACCTGAGTACAGCAAAGCTTGAAGCTGCAGCAACGTTTGTGCTTTTCTTTGTGAGTGTAGTGCCCAGCAGCTTAGAGAAGAGATCAAGAAGCACAGTGTCACTGCCAAGGTTGGGAAATACCTCGATCACTACGGGCTGGCACAATTCTGGGTGCACACAAGGCAGTAGAGTGAGCAGCCCAGGCTGAGAGCATTTACTGTAACCCAACAGAAAGTTGTGAGGAAATGGAGTGAAGACCACCTTTAGGACATACAAATAATGAAGTTCCAAGAAAAAGAAGTGCACCTACAAAACAAATTTTCTCCAACTCTGCTTCTCCACATGCTGTTGTTGTGCTCCTCTCTTCCAACATTTACAGTTTATCACCAAAACTCCTACAATTTGTATGCCTCACCAGTTCTCTTGAAAGCTACCATCTTTCTACAGCCTTTACAGATAATATTCCTTCTCTCATCACAGTAATAAAATTAACATGATTAACCATTAATCACTAAAACAAAACATTCTCTCTCCCTGAACGTATCCAAAAATAGTTTAGATTATTTGTAAAACAGATTGTAATTTCAGACATACTGGGCATACTGGGTTAGATTCTGACTTGTGATACGAATCAGCACATTTCCAAGAAAGCATCTGATTTACATCACATGAGTATCTTGCTTGTCTAATTAGTATGCATCAGGACATTATGCAGGAATGCTGTCCACATGGCATACATGTCCATGAACTGAGTGATACATCACACGCATTCCTTCGAGATCTGCCATGTCAGAGAGGGTGTCCCACAACACTGCTATATTTGCACCTGCTCAGGTGGGTGAGGCTGAAGCATTACTGCAGTAAGCATATCACAGATATACATGCAGGAAGAAATTACAAAAGAGATGGCATAAACCTTTGAGATCTCCAGAGGCCCTTATCATCCAACAAGAAACATTGCTCCTTTGCATTGTTTTCCTTTTTCTTTCTTGTCAGCATTTCTCAAGGGGTCCCTTATACCACAGAAATACTTAAGATATCCTGGGTTATCATTTTCATTTTTCTGAGATCACTCCCAGGATTTGGGAAATGAAAAAGCCAGGTTATCTATGAAACAATGGGAAGGACACAGACACTTCATTTACCGTGCTAAAGCAAACAGTCCTAAAGTGCAGTCTTTCAGATTACATGGTTGTAACTTCAATCTTTCTTCCTTTCTTCCTTTCTTTCTTTCTTCCTTCCTTCCTTCCTCCTCAGATCAGATGAAAATTGCAGCCACTCTGCTTCCTGAATCCATAATCAGTTTCTTAAATAATTCTTTCAGCTGAAAGAAAAAAATAATACCACCACATTAAAAATAACCCACCTGTGAAGCACTGTGGAGATATTGTAAAGCATTGAAGTTTGCATGATGTATAACTAGGAAAGAATCGTGTAGAGTTCCTTGAAAATGTTCAGACCTCAGCAACCAAGAGCCTTTCTAGACTTAATACCAGGCTCAGCACCACTGCACAAGATATCACAAGCCTGTAAGATCACAGGTAATTACTCACTGCAGTGCGATTTCAGCTTTCATCGCAATACCAAAACTGTTACAGCTGCACACAGTAGCTGCAGCAACCCAGCATTTTTCAAGAGTACTCATGTTATCCAAATACCTCATGTGCACACATGAAAAATTCAGCTACAATTTGGCAATAAACATACTGAAATTATATAGAAAAGAGCAAGGTGCCAAGTTACATAAGCCAAGGTTTATCTTGTGAAGTTAAAATTCCTGTTGACATGTGGAAGTTCAGGCTGTTGCAATCAAAAGGCGTATTTTCAAGCCTAACATTTATAATTACACAAACATTCCCCCACCCTTAATGTCAAACATACTGAATGCCTTTCCGACAGTGAGAGGCTTTCCAGCTGGTGAAGAAAACAGCATCAGGAATTCAATGTGTATATTATTTAAAACTATTATCTATCTACATTTCTAAAGAGAATGGGGTTCATTTTTCTTCCAGTCTGTAACTCTACTAAAGCCAAACGCCAGAATAATGCATAAGATATACAAATTTAAGAAGTACATAAGAATATTCACTTACAAACATCTCAAAAATATTACTAAGCTAAAACATATCTTTAATAAATGGTGAACTGTTGTTACAGAGTTCAGTGGTTCAAAGTTTACTTATGCCTGTTTAAAATGTATTAACTGCTAACCCAGACATTCCTCATCTATGTGAGAAGCTTACACTCTCAATTAACCAGGCATTAGCTCTTTGCAAACTGCTTATCAGTGAAACACATAAAGTTCAAACTAAATACTTTAAATCAACTATAAATGGGTCTGTCTCCTCCAAAGTTATTTCCACTTTGAAAGGCAACAAAGTCTGTGAGATTGCAAGGGACTGGCAAGTAGCAAATCTGGCACTAACCCTTCGTGTCACTTTGGAAATGCTGTCCTGGGTTCCTCCTCCTTCTTTTGTCTGTCTGGTGTTTAGACAAAAGTGATCTTAGATTGGTATTCAGGTCTGGAATCATCCCATGTTAGTAAAATAGCTTACCAAAGCTCCTGCAATATGAGATTAATTGCCTAGACTTCTTGTATAATTGGTAGAGAGCATGACATATGTCTTCTACAGACCAGTGCAAAAGTTTTCATATATTCGTTTGATCATGTAGAATACTGGTGTAAAAAATAGAAGCAAGTTAACTGATTATATCAGTATTGCTCCAAAATAAAGAATTTAGACACATTATTCATCCTTGATATAGTCAGGGCTTTTTTACCCAATAAACAGAAAATTATGAATAGAAAACAATAATGTGTCATTTCTGAAAGCAAATTCAAAACTAGAAAAGGGGGGGGAAGTCTGTAACACAGCTAGATTTGAATTACAGGCCTATCTGACTCAAACCCATG
>VXBT01007158.1:23019-81579 GCA_013400235.1 Oriolus oriolus | reverse complement strand
CTCCGGGCTGGGCGCGGAGCGCTGCGGCAGGAAGAGGCAGCCCCGGCTCCCCCGGCTGCGGTCGGTGGCTGACAGACGGCACCCCGGTTCGGCCCCATTTTAGGACTTTTTTTCCTTTCTTTCTTTAATTGAAACACACCACTTTTTTCTTTTTTTTTTTAATAACTTCTTGGCCATTTTAATTTTTACTTTCGCACTATACAACTCTCTCCCCTCCCTTACTCGGCTTTTTCTTTTCGGACCCGATCTTGCCGTCTCTCAACTCGCCAGCTGCAGTGTGGGTATCATGTCATTCGACCCCACCACCATGCCTCCTGCGAACGGCTCCGCCAACGGGACCGCCAGCGGGGCCGAAGGCGGGAAGCCCCCCACCATCCCCACTGTCATGTTCATCTTCGGCGTGGTGGGCAACCTCATAGCCATCGTGGTGCTCTGCAAGTCCAGGAAGGAGCAGAAGGAGACCACTTTCTACACGCTGGTGTGTGGACTGGCAGTCACAGATCTCTTGGGGACCTGCCTGGTGAGTCCGGTCACAATTGCCACTTACCTGCAGAACCAATGGCCAGGAGGAGCTGCACTGTGTGAGTACAGCTCCTTCATCCTCCTCTTCTTTGGGCTCTCTGGCCTCAGCATTATCTGTGCCATGTCCATAGAGAGGTACCTGGCCATCAACCATGCCTATTTCTACAACCATTACGTAGACAAGAAGCTGGCAGGGCTCACGCTCTTTGCCATCTACGCTTCCAACGTACTGTTCTGCGCCCTCCCCAGCATGGGGCTCGGCAGATCTACTTTGCAGTACCCTTCCACTTGGTGTTTCATAGACTGGCGAACAAACGTGTCCACCCATGCAGCATATTCCTACATGTACGCGGGCTTCAGCTCCTTCCTCATCCTGGTGACCGTGATCTGCAACATCCTGGTGTGCGTGGCCCTCATTCGCATGCACCGCCAGTTCATGCGACGCACGTCCTTGGGGACAGACACCACCTCCAGCCGTTTATCTGACTTTCGCAGACGCCGGAGTTTCCGTCGGATGGCTGGAGCAGAAATCCAGATGGTTATTCTGCTCATTGCCACTTCCCTGGTCGTGGTCATCTGCTCCATTCCTCTGGTGGTGAGTAGCATCATGCGGCCTTTTCTTCTGTTCCATCACCCTTACTGCAGAGTCTTTTCTCCTCCTAGTCTGTGTTTGTCAAACAGATTGCTGTTGGAATAGGTGTTTGTTTGTGCCCCCAATAGTGGGTGTCACAAACTGTTGAAATAATTCAAAGGCTGTTAGCATGCATGCATGGTAGGAGTAGATTTACATTTACACAAAAAGAAACCTGCTTATCCCAAGTCCTGGACTTCTTTGCTTGGTTAAAATAGAGCACCAAAAATTCTCAAGAATTGTTCCACTGTTCAAATGGAATCCACATAGCAAAGTCCTACTGGGAGCTAAAGGCACTTTAAAGTTCACCTGAAAAATTAATTTGTGATAAGTGAGGTTTGGGTCTGGCCTGCATTTCTGTCTGTTTAGTGTGTTTTTAAAAATGTGCATGCTGTTGCTGAAGGGTGCAACAGTCCCTGATGTGCAGAAAGAGGACAGGTTTGTGTTCACTTGACACTAGCAACATACAGAGTTCTTCACAACCAAAACCTAAGCTAAGCTTCCACTCCTCAGGTATTCATGCACCATCTCTGGGGTAGACCCCACACAGGCATCCTGCCAGGAGTTCCCCACATAGTGGGAGGAGTGAACTCAATGGAACCACCTGTCGGTGTGTTGTTCAGTGAAATGAGCGTTGGAGGAATCTGGCCCGCATAAACCTTGGGATCATGCCGAAATGTCAAACAACATTACAACTAACCGTTCGCTAATTTTCTGAAATGGCTGATACAATTAGTGTCATTAAATTGAACGCACAGGATCCACTTTTTTCTATTCCTCCACCTTATCCTCAGGAAAGACAAAAAAACCCCAAATCCACCAGCTAGAGGCTCAGTTCTTGCTTGCCAACTGCCATAATAAAGCTTGTCAAAATCCTGTCCTACTCTGGCTCAGAGACATTAAACAAATAGTTGGCTTGCCTTATTTGCCATCTTCCAAAACACAGTGTAGGGATTCAAGCAGTGGCTGTCAGACAGAAGGTGTTTTTAGAAGGACTTTTTTAAGGAGGTTTCCTGTCAGTAGGCTGATCCCTCTGTCATAGAGAGGGAGTGCAGTGTTATGTCAAATAGATCTGGCCAGCTGGAGAGGCAAGTGTGTATCACTGTAAGGAAGTTTGGAGAAGTGCATGGGAACAGGACTCAGCTGTCAGCGAGTCTGTCCCCCTGCTCAGAGGAGCTGTGATCACAAGGGTTGGGCGAGGGCTGCCACATTACTGACATAAACAGGAGCTAGTGAAGTGTGGCTGTGCTGCAGCACAGGGTCCCGGCTGTTACCAGAGGCCGTCTCCTGTCCTTCGGCGTTGTCACTTGGTGTGGTGCCGAGGCATGACCGAGCATGGTGACGCGTGTTCATTGCCTGACTTCCAAAGGAGGTCAAGAGGTGCTGTCTGAGCTGCACACAGGGTGTCCCCAAGAGAAGCACATGCCTCACACAGAAAAACTGTGCCAGCCTACCCTGCAGTCCAGCTCCAGAAACGACAGGGGTAAGCTGACTTGTTGCTCCAAGATGCACCAGGTGGCCAAAATCCCAACAAGTACTGGGGGGTGACAATACTTGATTTGATAATCTAGTATCAAAGCAGCTACTTCACAAAAGAACAATACTGCATTTTCAAAAGACATGCTGGTAAATGCACAGAATGGGTTTTCTGAATTAAATACAGTGTCATGATGTGATGGACTTAAGCAGTTTAGAAAACAAGCCAAGCCTTATCCTGTAGCAAAGCAGCTAGAGGAATGCTGAGAAGTCTGAATGTGAAATGCAAAATGAAATAGTTTATATCCATTTGAACCTAGGTAGCCTTTTAAATAATTAAAAAAATAAAGGGGGGGTGCGAGGAACCAAGAGGGAGGGTTTACCAGAAAGGGAACTGGATTGTTGAGAGTTAATGAACCTGGGTGGGGCAAAAGGTTTATTATTTAAACAGTAGCTAGAGAAAAACTTGCATATAGCAGAAGTATGTGAAGGTGCAGGTGATAAAGTTGTACAGCTCTCCCAGACCTTGATTTCACTTCATACAAAGGCAGAGTGTTACCTTGGGAATGTTCATGTAAGTTAGCTTTTACCTGCTAGAGCAGTACATATTATCTCTATCTAAAATGACATAAGAGACTCTTACTTCATTTAGATGGATGACTAAAAATAAAAGGAAACTTTTTCTAAAAAGAAAGACCCAAATAACCACATATATACACATCATCACGGTGTCCAGTGTGGTTAAATTTCTTCATTGTTAAGTAGCTTTTTAAAGTCTTCTGCCTCCCTCTGTGGGAATAAGCCACAGCCACATTTGCTGCTTTGTGCCACGATGAGATGCCATGTATGCTGCTGTGTTAAGCCTTCTGGATACATCAACACTGAGGTTAAGAATGGGGAAACTCAGAGAAGTGACATCTTTATGCTGTAAATCCCTAGAAAGAGCTACTAGCAGAAGTAGGTAGATTACTAATACATAGACTTACATTTTCATGACTCGGAGGAGTTTTAGGGAGTCCTCACCGAGTGAGAGGCTCACCTATAACAGGTCAGCCTAGCAGTCATCAAGAACCATAAAAGTGGTGAGGTGGTGGTGCCAGCATGATTCAGATACGCGAAGCAGGCTCAGAAGGTGCTTTGTGACTGAAGTTTTCTTTTGATGAGCTGACTTCCCACTGATGATTTCAGCTCAGTAAACCATCACTTAACTCAAAGAAAAGCAGCTTCTGAAAGAGACACATAAACATCTGACATTTTAGAGCAAACACTTCCACAAGATAATAAGATAGGAGATAGGGTCAATTCAACAGGATTCACTTACTATGGTCAGATAGAAAAACTTTCAAGACTTGAAATATTAAACAGCCCTGAAATAACTGAGTCACAGATAATAGCAGTTTTTAATAATGAGATGCTTCAGCACATGATTTACAAGTAGGGTTGTTTAGGGTTTTAGTGGTTATTCATAAAATCAGCAAAATTTTAAAGTAACAAGTGGTGTAACAAAATTATGGGAGGTTATGCTGAATGAACTTGACAGAACTGAAGGCTGATCAAATATGTCAAGGAAAGAAAAGATGAATGAAAAAAAATTGTGAAAGGAAACTTTATATACCCTGGTGTGTTCTCAAGGTGCAGAAAACAGTGTGAAAGAAAGTAAGAAAAGTACATAACTAAGTAAGAAAAATACGTAACTTACGTGCTGACTCTTTTCTCTACTCCACACAGGTTATGTCATCTCTTAAAACATTTTGAGTTCTTTAGAAATTAGAACTGCATAGTGTAAAATGTAGGGAATAAGTTATATGAGGAGGGATATTGTCAAGATGAGAGTAGAAATTTTTATCCGGCCTTTCTACAAACACCAAGCTGTTTCAAGAGTAAATAGGCACACATTACTCAAAGTCTGTAATTCACTCCAGCAGTCTGTCAGATACTCTTAAAATTTTTAAGTGTGTGATCTTTTTCTCATTCTGACCACTGAACATTGTTGTTAAATTATGGTGATATGAAAAGTAAAATGCAGTGTTTCAGGGCGTGCATCTTGTTGACTGCATGAAATTATCAGGAGTTTCTAACTTGATGTTTAATTGATCTAAAATTGGATTTTCTTTTGGCTTGGCTGGTTTCAGCTTTTTAATATCAGGGACTGTCCACAGTCAACTGCAAGGTGTCAGACATGACTTTTTGGCAGTGGAGTAGTCACCAAGCAGACAGTAAGACCTTGAAGGGCAAAGGTTATTGGCTTGTGGAGCTGAAAAACTTGTTTCTGCTTACTACCATATGTTTTTTAAATTTATCGTATCAGTATGTGGGGAGATTTTGAGGGCAGGTGGAAGCTGTGGAAACAATTACAAGTGTGACTGTAACTATAAAAGTCACTTTATAATGCTTCACGGGATTAGAAATCATGACTTGCATCTGTAGTTCGTGAAAAGGCAAAGCGGAAACAGCACAAGGACTCTGATCATACAAGTGCCTGTCTTAAGCATAAACTTGATGTACCTTAGAGCTGTATACTTCTTAAATGCAAATGAACTGCTAGTACTTTTAAGATATGTTGTCTGGATTCTACAGCTGCAAAGCTAACATACAAACTCTATTTTTTCGAGATCTGAACTGTTCTAGTTTGCTTCCTTCTTTAATCAGGATTTCATATTGCACAAATCCAAGCGCCAGATAAGGTAATTAATTTAGTAGTGGATTCCACTTAACTTGGCACTTGCTTAGAAAATGACAGGCAATATCTTTTACTGTGTTACCTCCTGCAGCAGAGGACTCGTAGCCGAAACAGGGTATATCTCTTGCCGTTATTTTAAGTGATATGTTACTAAATGTTGTTTCACCAGTACGTAAAGAAGGATAGAACTTACACAGATACATTTTTACCCTATTGTGGTTAATGTAAGCCAGCAGTAGGTCTGAATTGATAAATGCATGTGACATTCTGGGGAGCTTTTCTATGGGACTCTTCTGGGAAGTAGAAAGAGTTTTGTACAGTTTTCACTGACTGGGTCCACTCTGTGAATCGTTAACTTCTACATGCTGCATAGCTGTCAAAAGGAAATAAAGCATGAAGAGATAGCATAAAACAGGCTGTGCTGTACCATTAGCAATAGTCCTTTTCAGCCACAGAGTGAACACTTGGAGACATTTTCGCCTTTGCTTAAAGTCTGCCAGGCAGCAGAAAGAGGTGGAATAGGTACCTCAGTTTCACGTGCTGCTTATCAAAAGAACAATCCGGCTATTAAATCACTGACGTGTAACTATAGCTCTGAGTTAAAAAAAAAAATAAAAAGACAAGCCAGGTCTCCAAGCTGAACTGGAACTGTCTATTTCCTCAGCTGTCTTCAAAGTGTGCCTTCTTGGTTGTGTGGTCCGGGTGGATTTGTTACACTCATCATACATACACACACATACATATTGCACATGTACACATACATATTGTACATATAGACACACACGCATTACACCTATCTACACATTATACATATGTTCACATACATGTTACACATATGTACACGTGCATATGTTGCATATACACCCATTACACACTTACACACATACAAGTCACGCATCTACACATACGTGTTGTTCATATATACACATTATACACATACTTATTATACATGTGTACACACACCCCTTATACATACATACACATTACACATAAACACACATATTACATGTAGAGCCACACCCGCCACGGGGCAGCCCCGCCATCTAGCGGCCTGCCCAGGAGCAACAGTTTATTTATCAATCATTTATTTACGAATCCTTTATTTACAGTGTAAAAAGGGAAATTTGCTTGCAGAACAAACAGTCAAAATTATCAATAAAAATTGTAAAATTAAGATATTATAAATAAAATTGTATTTAAATTATTTACAAATAAAATTAAGGATGATAAATAAAATTATGTCTACGATAGTTAATAATAAAGCAAAATATTAAAAATAAAGGAAAGATTCTTAACAAATGTTTTTTAAAAAGCCATAAAAATAAGTTCGTCATGCATAGGAATACTCTTTGAAGTACCTGAATGGCACGTTTGGCCTAACAGATAAATAAAGCCAAGAAACTAGTAGTCAGAAAGACATCTGCAGCATTATAAATCATTAGAAAAGTAACTGTGGATAACACTGGCATCACTATATGGCTTTAAAAATTCAAGATTTTCCCATATCTTGAGTTCACTAGGTTACCCATAAACCTAGAGAAAAGTACTGAGAAAGAAAATAGTCAATCATCAGTTTGACAGGCCATTTGAGAGAGAGTGCAGGCACAGGGCTTCCACAGAGGGACTCTGCAATATTCTAAACATACCATTGATAGCTTTGGAGAATGTTCCATCTCTGAATACTGACAAGGCTGAATGCCACCACATTGCCCCCCTGCAAGAAAATTTCTCAAGAATTGTGAAATTTTTCACCAGACTTGGAAGGCTTCACATGCAGGACTTCTGAAAATACTACTTATGAGGGCTGTCCTAATTTGGCTCATTTATTTAAACGCTTGCTTGCCTCCGTGTCTGTAACCTCACAGCTACGCAGGCCTTGATTCATTTCAGGAGCCAAGGATGAGATTCTAAAAACTTCCTAATTTTGCTACTAGATTTTTACTGCATTAGATAAAAATATAATTAAGGGATCTATTTTGACTTACCTTAAGGAATCTGAAGAAAATAGAATCTTCCATGATCCACTTTTCAGTGGCTTTCCTAAGCCTTTCTCTAACTGGGCACTGCTTTGGTCTTGCTAAAATGAAGAAGAGCTATTTGAGAATAATCAACACAACAAACTCCTGTGATGCCATTGTGGCACTGGAAAGATGATATCCAAGAATTAAACTGTGTCTTACTCACAACAGCATTTACAAAACTGGCTTCCAAACAAGGAGAGAGACCAGCTGAAAAAGAAACTAGAAGAATAAGCTGAGTACATTTCTATGAAGAAGACAGGGCCCTTCAGTTTTAAATTTTGTGCATGATAAACTAGAATCACTAATTAAATAGTCACTTCACACATCAACTTCGACATCTTAAACTCTTGACCGCTTCATTAGTATTTTTGTAAGTAAACCCAAATTGCTGGCTCGTATAAGAGAACTATACTCCAGTCCAGTGCTGAAATAATCTCATTATCTTGGGCTGTTAAAAGTCTCCTAGCTGGGACACCTGTCTTTTTGGGGTTTTTTCCCCCTTTTCTTTTTTTTACACTTCTGTTTTTCTAAACCGTGCTGCAGCAAGCAAACGCTTGTGGTTACATAAACAATTCCAGTAAGGACAGGTGCCAGGAAAATACATTTCTAAACTTGGGAACCGACAACTCTGGACTTGCTTACATAGTCTCGTGTACTTGGATTATCATGTGTGTTTCAGTTCATTTCTAAGTGATTATTAGACCTTTGCTAGAGGAACTGATCAGGTCTCCCCAGTTGGTTACCTCTTTGCAGGTTGCATGAGATTTGAGGTATACCAAGGAAGCAGGATACAGGTCATCTGGTACATCTTTGTTCCTGGGAGTTTTTAAAGACACCGGCCAAAATATGGAGGTTCAGGGATTAATTATGAGGCAAAAGACAGAGAAAAAAACCAGTCCTTTTCTACATGTAACAAAGGTGTTTCAATTTTCATCTGATTGTTTTTGCTATTTCCAAAAACGCATTCATGGCTGCCAGTCTGAGATGCCTAACTTTGCCAGCCTCCTCTTCTCTCGTAGCTTACATCTGCAAATCTAGATCTCTGCTTTGAAGTGCAAGCTTTTCTCTCCTGATGCAGTTATGTAATTGTGTCTTCCTTTTCCCCCATCTCCTTGGGTAGGTCCGTGTCTTCGTGAACCAGCTGTACCGGCCGGCATCGGTGCAAGATGTCAGGCAAAACCCTGACCTGCAAGCCATCCGCATTGCCTCGGTGAACCCCATCTTGGACCCGTGGATCTACATCCTCCTCCGCAAGACTGTGCTCAGCAAAGCCATCGAGAAGATCAAATGCCTCTTCTGCCGCATTGGAGGGGCTCGGAGGCAGCACTCGGGGGGCAACTTCAACTGCGTGGATGGGCGCAGGACCTCCTCTGCCATGTCCAGTCAGTCGCCCTCCTTCATCTCCCGTGAGCTGAGGGAGATCAGCAGCACCTCCCAAACGCTGCTGTACCCTCCGGAGCTGAGCGAGAGCAGCGTCGGGGGCCGCGTGCTGCTCCCGGGCCCCAGCGCCAGCCCGGCGCAGTCCGACACCACCTCAGTACGGACACTGCGGAGCTCCGACACCTCGGACTCCTCACAGGGACAGGACTCCGAGAGCGCCTTCCTGGTGAACGAGGTCAGCTCTGGTGGCGGGGCCAGCTCTGCATCCAAGAGTGGCCCTCTCCAGGTCACCTTCCCCACAGAGACATTGAATTTGTCAGAAAAGTGCATATAGATAGCCATGAAAGGCATCAACCCTGGGGATACTTCCTGGTACATTGGAAAAACTGGTGCAATAGATGGGTGTTCTGCCTGTTCGTGGGAAGAGGGGTTCAGCTGTGCTTCAAAGGGCTATTTTTCTCTCGCTGTGTGATGGGTACATTTCCTTTAGACTACTGAGGACTGTGTGGAACAGACATTGCACTTGGGCCCTGCCATCAGAAATGGTACAAAGTAGGTCTGATGGGACTGGAAACAGGAACTGCCTTGTCTTGTTGTGGGACACAGGAGAGCTACTGTGCCTCTGGAAATAGAAAGACCCCATCACTTGCTTTTTCCTTTTTTTCTTCCCCTTCCTAGTCTGGTAGAATTGTTTTCGCTCCCTCCCTGTGGCTGCTCAGCTATCAAGAGTTCAAGCTTCTGGTACTAGAGTTGAATATGAGGCAGCTGCTAGGAACTGGACACAGCTACTCTGAGAGCTGCCTGCAGTAGGATTTTAAAGTGTCTCACTAAAGCATGAAAATGTGAATTTTTATCATTGTATATATATCAGGATTGAAAATATTTAAAAGTGTATTCTTCTCTATGAGAAGGTTTGTTATTAATACAAGGTATATAGAAATGATTGCCAGCCTTCTCTTCCCTCAGTATTTCCTGCTGATAAGGCATTCTTGGGTTAGATTTGTTGTCCATGTTAGATTCACAGCTGATGAGGTAATTCTTGAGCTGAGAATACATAAGCACTTTCTGAGTGAAATGGGAATATATGCCTGTTTAAGAGAGAAAAAGAAAACACATCCTTTCAGTTAAGAATATTAGTTTTCAGTATATGTATATGCTAAAAAATCAGATTTTATTTATGTTCTGAGAATGTTTTTCTGTGTAACACATGCGTGCCTCTCCGAGTACTTTGGCCCACAGTCTGCACACTTTAGGCACACACTTAACATTGCCCATCAGAGTGGTCCCTCTGCTGCCAGGGAGACTCCTTACATGTAAAATTAAGGACATATAGAAGTGCTTTCAATATCAGGGCCTAAAACTTTCAACTCCTGGTTAATAGTCTTAATATTCACTTTAGTTAAAGCATCACCGATGTAATAAAGGTATTTTTTTCATAACATTTATCATTTTACTTTAAATAGTAAATAGAATTTTATGACTGTGTAATCTGATACTCCATCAAATAAACGTATGAAACCATGGAAGCAGAATCTTCATTTAAAGTATAAATTATATAGAACTGTATCTCAGTCTTGAACACCTTGGAAAGCATTTGTTGCTATAGTTTTAATGACAAACACATCACCAAAACCAGCTGTTAACCACTGACAAAAAGGAGTTTTGTGTTTTGTGTTGTAGGGGTTAGATCTCGTTCCAGAAATACTGTGTATCAAAATAATTCTGTACAGATATTTGGGGGATGTTTTGTCAAATATTAAGCATGTTATGCTGCTTGAAGTGTTTTCATGTGAATGCTACATTGTAATGAAAATCTTGAGCCTTATGTTGATATGTTTAAGCAGTTGTACCGACCAAAGTAATTTTGGGGATCACAATTAAATGGAAATGTTCTGCTTGAACTCAGATGTCTACATGAGTCTGCCATTCAGTGCCAACTCCTCGCCTTAACAAGCCTCCCACCTTGGAACGCTTTGCACTCAGCTACTGCCAAAACATACTTTGTCCTGTAAGTTTCCAAAACACCACAGCATGATCACCATCAGCAAGAAGCAGCTGTCTTCAAAACTGTCCCCAAGAGCACTGACACAGAGCCACAAAAATTCTTTATTTGAACATTTTCCTTTAACAGGGGAGCAGTTGAGCTTGTTTGCCTTGATAGACAGAGACAGTGAAGTTAAATCTCTGCACAAATATTTGCAGCAGCAGCAGCCACTTTTCACCAGTTTAGCTGGAGAACAGTATTACTCAAGCTCCCACTGCAGCTACAGATAAAGATCTGCCTGAATTCCTTGCAATTAAACCATCTAACTATGGTCTGTTGCTTACCAGTGACCAACAAATAGAACAGACTCACCATACTTCCCAAGACAGGAAATAGCACCTGGCAGAGCAGGAAGGTGGGACTGCCACCGGCAGGGTGGTGCCAATATGGGACCACACCCCTGCAGCTGGCCCAGAGCAGCACACCAATATTATTGGTACTGTATGCAATGACAGGATTAATTATATACAGTGTGTATTTAAGTAATTGCTTACTATTTTAAAAATTATTTCATTAATATGCTTTTATTACTCTTTATCATCATTACTTATGAGAAATACATGTGGTCTGAAAGACCTTTAAGCAAGAATAGACCATCTTAAGTAGCTTTCCTTAGCAAACACATGCGATAAGCCTGAGGTGCTCTTCCTGCCCCCAGCATTCACAATGTGTCAGTAGTGGACCAGACTTACAGCACACATCATCAACATGAACTCCCTCGCTAATGAACTCTATGATTCCCCAACAGCCCACAAATTCTTCTAAGCAATACTGGAATTGCCTGCCACAGCTGCATGGCAGTGCACAAAGGCAAAATGGGAGTGCTTCTGCTGTCTAATTTGCAAACACAGATGAGGGTTCAGAAGCAGCTGGGCTGAAGGACTGGGCAAATGTGCCTTTTTTTTTAGGGTGAAAGTAATATCACATCTCCCTCACCTGCCCCACAGTCCTGCTCAGGTTTAGCACCTTCCTCCAATGCCTCCTCCAATTACTGAACTACATTCCTTGGCCTCCATCAGCATAACAAGTCTCCTAAAAATAAGGCTCCAAGTTTGAAGAGTCTAATTTGCCACATGGAGGTTAAAAGGTTGCCTTTAACAAGGTGTCCTGCTAGGTATTACGAGCAGTTCCCATATATACAAAAGGGCTTCCTTTCTCACACATTAATATCTCCCCTATATTCCCAACCCCCAGAGATCCATATCCGCTCAGAAAGGCCTTTCACACCTGCATCCACCTTCCTAGTCCTCTGTGTTCACAGAAAATGTACTGATTCAAAAATGTCTTGTACCAAACTTGCGTCTCTCAAACTCTGTCCACCCTGCCAGTCCTGTGACTGGCAGTCCCCCTCCCTCACTTCCAGCAGTCTGTCCTGTCCACACATCCCAGATCACCTTTTCATCCAGAGGCACTGCCAGGCCTCCAACCCCACAACCACAACCCAAGCCCCAGCCCTAACTCAGTTCAAGCCCCTGTCCTGTGGCAGGGCTTGGAGGATCCGCCCACCACAGGCAGGATGAGAGCCAGTATCTACACCAGACAGTGGTTTCTGTGAAGATCTGTAGATTAGTTTGAATCTCTTGATGGCAATTTAGCCTCGTGAACGGTTTAGGGTGTCGGATGTATTGTCAGAGGACCTGGCTGTTTTAAATCAGGCTCACACATTCCTGCTGTCAGGAACACCCGTGCTGCCTGCCCTGAACTGGCACTACAGGCCCCGTGCTAATGCACTAACAGGATCAGTGTAATCTGCTATCTTCAAGTGGCACAGCCAGCATACTAAGTCAGGAAGCTTTTGAGTTTTTATTTCTCCTGCTAGACACAACGGCAAACCTGTTCCACTTAGAGCAGATTACTATTAGAGCTACCAAACACCACCAGGTCTTTACACTCCAGGCCTTGTTCTAGACCTGCCAGTTTTACAGACCTAGAAACCCAAGTCTGAATCTCCTGCTTTGTGAAACAAAAGGCAGCTTGATCCCAACATCTAATCTTTCCCTTTGATCATTTATCCTTTACAACCCTTACAGCTCCTAGCCTTGTGGCTCTTAGGAAATCAGCCCTCAAAGCCAGGCAGCACATCTGGCAGGATTTAGCAGTCATCCCTGCCCACCAGCTCCTCCTGCTCCTGAACCAGCCCCTCTGGAGATACCACAGCCCAAGGACTCCAGCACAGCTGAGAACACCACGTTAATGTGACAGTGAACTACAATAAACACGTGGTTCCTGCAACCTGCCACCAAACCAAGCCCACAAGCTTCTGCTTTCCTGTGCCTCAGTCCTAACTGAAGTCATTATAGTTTTATAGCTATTCTATGAACTCAAAATTAATTAAGATAGCACCTCAACACTAGTATTTTACCTCTTTTCCCTTGGTTTTAGGATTGGCTGGTGTGGGCAAGCAAGTTTCCAATGCTACCTCTCTGATCTTGATCTCTAAAACCAACAAGTACTCAGACAACTTCACACAGCTTTGAGAATAAGAAGAGTAAGCTGCTGCACTTGCTTTTTATCCCTCTCTGTGAGTACTTTTAAAATCCAGTACCTTATAGTATTATCAAGTAAGAGTAACTGTTGTGTTATCTGATCCATATTTCTTTTTTACCCTCTAGTATTGTTAGAAAGGATTTATTTCTCTCTCAGTACATTTAAGCTTTTTAAAGATAGTTATCTCCATCTCTGAGAGTGGAAGTCACATGCCCTGTTTCAGAATTTGAGGTTAACTGCCAGTCAGTCACCTTGAGCTTCCTTTGTAGTCAAGGGAAATAATTAGGCACCTTGGCAGGCTGAGTCAACTCATTCTGAGATACCTATCTAACACAAGGCATATAAATGGCCCTGTGAGGCTGTGTATTTCTTTCCACTGGCTATAAAGGGACTCAAAGGGAAAAAATATATTTAAATGTTTAACTGTAGACTTTTCAATCAAGCACAATTAATCCAGCAGACCCACTGTTGTTCTTGAGCTTTCCTCTTGAATGGCATTGCAACATTTAAGCATTTTAATATGTCATTCATATGGAAGGCAAACACATGAAAGCTACTGCAGTCACTGCCACTAATGATAATGAAGAACAATAAAAATAATTTCTTAATGTCAAAGGGGGGGTGTATTTCACTAATATCCTATTTTGGATAACATCTCCTTTTGCTCCGTCTCATGAGGATATACCTGAAAGGTTTAAAAGCTCTGAGCATCACCTTTTATTAAATATTTTTCCCTGAGATGTCTTCTTTTCTTTTTTACTGTAACACATTAACATGTTTACCAGAGACAAAAGCCAATTATTAAATGAGGAACATTCCGGAATGGGAAATATTAACTTATTTTTGTTATAACCCAAAGAATAAACAAGCATCACTAAGCAGCAGAGAAGTCAGTATTTTATTCAAACCAATCCAGAAAATTCCATACATGCAAAGCATGGCATGCTGTACAAAAAACAGTGCTGAAATCATCAATATTTGAACTTCTCCCCAGTTTGAGAACAGTGTCACAAGAACTTAACTGCTCTACAAAACACTACAGTTCTGACAATACCTGGAATTCATAACCTAATCTAATCAGAAGGAAAACACATTTAGTGCATGGGATGGAAACCACCACCCCTTGAGCCCAGCACAGCCTGATGGTGCAGATGTACACCCCTCCAGCAGTCTGGCCCTGCAGTGCTGAAGTCAATAGGAACTTTGTGAATCATCTCAGTGGAAACAGATTCTGTGATAACATGGGCCTCCGAGAGGAGGGCAGCAGTCCTTCCTGTACGAGTAAAGACAGAACACTGACGCAAGTACAAAGCGCAGAGAAAGAAAGGATGAGGTGGATACAGCCGAGCTCCTTCAAAATGAAAACATACCCTAGAGCATCTCACACATTTCCTTTTCCAGCAAGCGAAGATCTCTTCTTTGAAGAAATCTTTCCAAACTCCTCTCATGCTAACTCTTCCTACGGCTGACTAGATTGTATTAACTTGATAGGAGAAATAAGATTAAGAAATCTTTCAACTCTAACAATTTAAACTATCAAACCATATCTTAATCAAGTGCCTATGCAGCATTTAAAATCTTTCTGAACTTAATGAAGAAATAAAAATGTAGCATGATGATGTTTTACATTTCTTAATATATTTAGGTCACTGTAGTTATAATTATTTTGAGTATCAGGAAGATAGTAAAACGTGTGATTTGTGTGAATGTGTGCTCATGAAAGCACAGATCTACAAATTCACACATACAAAAAAACACTGAGAGAGAATCTTGCAAAACTATGAAAACTTAGTACAAGAAGGCAATTAAGTCTTTAAAAGGGATAATTAATTTTTTTAAAACTCTATGTATCCCCTTAAATAAAGATGTTCTGATATCAGATAAACAGAAAGTATGATTTGAGATAGTTTTTCTGCAATGCACTTTCCACTGCAAAAAACACTATACTTCTCAAGCAACATTATTTTTTTAAAATGTTTTATTTTGAAATTAGAAATCAGACTTGAAAAGTGCAAAGATGACTGATTTCAGAAGTTTCACTTGTCCACAAACTCTCTATTATCATACAAAATGTTATCAAAATCAAGTAAAAATTACATGTTCCCAAACTGAATTCTTCAAGAATTCCTCAGCTGACCATTTCTTCCAGTACAGATAGGATGTGATCATCTCTACCATGTCTCCAAGACAATGAAGCGAGAACAGTCTCAGCACAGAGCACATCAAAGAAACAGTCTGATTTCATTTTGCTGAACTCCCTGTGTGACAAACCAATTGCCACCTTCACCTGAAGAAAAATGAACATTAAAAAAATTTCCTAGGGTATGCCTCAGTACCCACCACCGCATCCAAAATCCAAAAAGGATAAAAAGGGAGACTCCAGCAGTGCTGTCCTGGAAAACTGGTTCCCTAAGAACACACTTTTAATGGCAGGTCATAAGAATTAGGAAAAGCAAATTGACTCCCTTTATCAGATTAGCCTCACTAGGAAATAAAAGCCCCGAATACAATACAGTTCAGCCATATCTATTTCCTACTCCCACCACTCTAGTTTGGTGATGTCTGCAGCACAGCACACAAGATAAGGAAAGGCCAGTTTCAGCCACAAACTGAAGTGTTCTTTCTTATGGTGAAACATTTAGTTGTAACTAAGCATTCAGGGGCTTTGTTTGGTATAGCATTTCCTTTCATCTAATCAAAAAGTGTTTATCCCACTCACTGATGAAACCAACATAAAGGTTTCTACTTGATCTGGCTACAAATCAGATCTGTCACACACACATATACAAAATAATCCATCTCTGCTTCATAAGAAACTTTCTCACAGAACGAGTAATCTTAATGAAAGCAAGGACTACAGAAAACCATTCACACTTTTACTGGAAGGAAAATAATATTAATTAATAGTGACTGAAATAATTTCTAAAAGTTCCTTTTTCTTTTTGTGCTGGTTTTGGCTGGGATAGAGTTAATTCTCTTCAGAGTGGCAAGCAGGGGGCTAGGTTTTGATTTTGTGCGGGAAACAGTGTTGATAACACACTGTTGTTTTCATTATTGCTGAGCAGTGCTTGCACAGGGTCAAGACCTTTTCCTGCTCCTCATCCCACCCCACCAGTGAGAATGTTGGGGGTGCACAAGAAGTTGGGAAGAGACAAGCCAGAACAGCTGACCCCAGCTGACCACAGGAATATTCCATCCCACAGCCATCATTCCCAACACACAGAACTGGGGAAAGAAGGAGTTAGGGGAAGGGAGGACATTCAGAGTGTCTTCCCAACTCACACATGTTGTAGCTCTGCTTTCCTGGGGATGGCTGAACACCTGTGTGCCCATGGGAATTGGGTGAATCCCTTGTTTTGCTTGCATGTGCAGCTTTTGCTTTCCCTATTAGGCTGTCTCTGCCTCAGCCCACAAGTTCTCTCACTTTTACTCTTCCAGTTCTCTCCCCAGTTCCACTAGGAGGGAGTCAGCTGTGTGGGGCTGAGTTGCCAGCTGGGGATAAACCACAGCACTTTTATAGTTTAAATAAAACTTTCCTAATTACTGGGAAAATGTACACACTGACTTGTAAAATTATGAAATACACAAAGATGAAAGCAGCTGTTAGAATGCAGTTAAGCATTTCAACATTACATTTGGTCATAAGAATTCAGAATTTTCAGAATCAACTCTTGGCTTTCTTCTTGAAAAATACGGATGGAACAACAACTCAGGTCATTCCTTTTTCAATTAACAAAAGAAAAATAACTTCAATTGTGTAACTTTTGTAGGCTATCCTACCACATAATAAAAAAAGAACAAACACAAAGCAAGCATAATACAATAAATAACAGTAGTTCTTAAAACTATGGGTATGACAACCCACGAGGCTGCCCTACCGGGCCCTGATGAAAAGGGTTTCATCTGGAGTCGCAGGACAATTGTCCTGCTCAGTAACAGTCTCTACTGTGCCTGAAGCAGATACAATCACCATCGTTTTAGCTGCTGAAAGAGCTTTCTCCCTCTCTGCAATGGCAGCACAGACTGCCACAATTTCATCACTTTCAAAGTCATAGTCTGGGATTGACTCTTGTGCAAGCTCTTTTCCTTTTGCCAGTGCTTGCACTGACTCAGTCTTTGTTGCCTTCTGCTGTTCCTGTAGTTTTCTTGCCCAGGAAAGGTCTTCCTTCCATACTTCAGGGTTCATTGGAAAGATGTGTAAGGATACCTGGAAGCTTCGGATTGCCTATATGCAGAATAGGGAAGAAACAAAGATGGGACACTTTAATGCCGACCGATTCCATAAAAATTGACAGCAACAAAAAAATTACATACATCATTTCAGCAAAGCCAAAAATCATTCTATTCCTGTCTTTATTGGAGCAATCCTCCCTCAGCTTAAGTTCAACAGCAGCCTCACCCCCAACCAGCTTTGTCTGAAAGGACAAAAATGCACCAATAAACTAGGTACCTGGCAACAAGGGCACAAATAAAGAGTTCATATATGAAAAACAATACTGTAATTAAAAACGTAAAAGAAAAAACAACTCTTCAGATGGTTTTCTACTCCATTTTTCTCTCATCTCAAATGCACGTAAAGGCAAAAGCAGACAGATATGGTTTAAAGAAATAAAGAAAAGGGATGACTGAAATTTGAAGTATCACTGGTATTGCTGCCTTTAAATTAGAATGCAGATGTTTCACATACAGACCTAATGCTACATTAATACTAGCCACATGGTAAGCAGTTTCTGTAACAGGTATGTCATTACAAAAACACATAAATAAATGCGCAAAAGGAGCCAAATAAACTCCAAACTTGGAGAGCTGCTCTAAGAAAGAACTTCTATAATCTTATAAAGAATGCTCTATTAGTAGAAGTAAGTGTAGTTGGTAATGCTTCTCCTTTCTTTCAGCTCAACTGGGAAAATACTCACAAATACAAATCCTCAACAGAGAAGTTGTGAAATGCAAAAAAAAGTGTGACCCTCTAAAAGTAAGAAGAGGTTGCTACAATACTAGAAAAAAGCTACACCAAGAATTACAGCTTGACAGTATTGTCTTTTAGTTATATTAACAGTGGTCAAGGCTGAACCCACCTACTCAAACTTAGGTACTGGTACACAAAAGCATGTGTGTATTTCACCTTTATGACTGTACATATACATTATGAAAATGGGTTACTGACCAAGCTCTTGTATGACATGTACAGAAGCCTTCCCTGTAAAATGGGAAAACTGTGATGATAATGGATTGGGATTATGTTTGGGAAGAGTTCTGGGAACTTGCCTATTAAAACTTTAAAGACATATGGTAAACCACAGATTACGTATTCTGTTGTAATTTATACATACTTAAAGCATGCCAATTAATTTGTAAAATCACAACTTTTCTTCTGCACTGACAGAAACTGATAGTTCATCCTTCTGGTGGCACAGATGAATACATGGGCTCCACATGATGGGAACTCAGAAGAAAAGAGATACAAAATCAGATTTAAGAAATGCTGATTATGCTATCAGTATTACTGCTGTTGTAACAGGCAACCTTTCAGTTCGAGATGGAAATAAAAAGCTTCATTAGTGGTCCACAGCCAGCTCCGAAGTGCAGGAGCATGCTAAACGTCAAACGGAAGGAGGGCTGAAGTTTCATTCTTATAAAACAGTGTCACTTTATTCAACTTTGCAAGCTTTTAATTTTCAGGGACACATAAACAACAACTAAACACTAAATGCTCTTTTTTGTATTTCTGTTGAAAACAAAATACAAACAAACACCATCTGCTTTTAAGATTTTCATGAAAGAGGTCCCCTAATTAAAACCTGTCTATACAGTTACGTTTACGCACAATAAATAACATTTGGTAAGTGTCAAAACTGCTTTGATGATTCATGCAATATAGCATAAAAAGATCTTAGTAACTCTATTAGGAAAGAGTTTTTGTGCCTGACATTTTTATAAAGAAATAACAAAATAGTAAATCAAATTTTTAAATGCTGCAAAAGATCAAAGGGATTAATTTTAAAGCAGCAATGTAAAACTGAAAAATACACACTTGGCATCCATTTAAAATTTTATGTTGCCACTGGAACAGCACCCAAAGCCACTAACTTCTATTAAGACAGAAGAAAAGAAAATAACAGTGCTACTTTTAATTCTTCCTCTAATGGAGATGTAAATTTCCTTCTCCAATTGCCTGTCGCATTATAGGAAAACATGGTGACACTACATAAAATTGGTATTTCTAGCCTCATTTTAAAGAGCAGCTGTGATTTTAGAGACCCTGCATCTAAGGACTACAGGACTTTAGATCAGTACAGTCATGTATCTGCTTTTGCTTTTGTAAGGAAGTGCAATGTAAAACCTACTGCAAAACATTCTTGGTTGTGGTATTACAGTATTTGTAAAATCTGTATATTTTAAGTATTTTACATTTTGTCTCACTAAATAGTATTCTGTAGCAATCAATCTTTCATTTGTCCCATGAGCAGAGTCTCCTCTGCTGGTTGGAACAGTCTTCAAATGTGAAGGGCAATTCTGACCAGACTGCACTTTTTTTACAAGTTTCTGTAACACATGGACTTAGTAACTGTCACTATACAGAAACCCCTAAAAAAGCCAGGGGAGAATTTTAAGAGGTTGTATCTGCTACCAAGGTATGTATTAGGCCTTTATGTTACACTTGGCTGAAACTTTCTAACCTGTTTCAAAGGATGTCTATCAGTAATCTTTTTCTGTGTTAAATCATCTTTAACATGGAAATTTTTTTTGTGTGTTTTCACAGCACTCAGCATAGTCCTTGGGGGTGCAGGTGCATGAAAAGCTGGACATGGCCCAGCCATAGGCACTCACAGCCCAGAGAGCCAAACGTGTCCTGGGCTGCAGCCAGAGCCCCGTGGGCAGCAGGGGAGGGAGGGGATTCTGCCCCTCTGCTCTGGTGAGACCCACCTGGAGCATCCAGCTCTGGGGTCCCAGCACAGGAGGGACAGGGACCTGCTGGAGTGAGACCAGAGGAGGCAACAAAGATGATCAGAGGGCTGGAGCACAACTCCTATGAGGACAGGCTGAGAGCATTGGGGCTGTTCAGCCTGGAGAGAAGATTCAGTGACACCTTACAGCAGCCTCCCAGTACCTATAAGGGGGCCCACAGAAGAGTTGGAGAGGGACTTTTACAAGGACATGCAGTGACAGAACATAAACTGAAGAAGGGTAGATTCAGGCTAGATGTAAGGAAGATAGTGTTTACAGTCAGGTTACTGAGACACTGGAACAGGCTGCCCAGAGAGGTGGTGGATGCCCCATCCCTGGAAACATTCAAGGCCAGCTTGGACAGGGCTCTGGTCTAGTTGAAGATGCCCTGGCTGATTGCCAGGGAGGCTGGACTACAGGACTTTTACAGGTCCCTTCGAAACCAAAGCTTTCTATGATTCTATGACAATATATTACTGGAATTTAAGTCTTATTTTTGTACTACTCACCATGAACATAAATAATTTTTACAGAAGCACTTATCAAAGTGATGTAGAAAACAGGAAACTCAGACGTTTTAGAATATTCAAAGACTCCTCATGACATTTCTCTTCTTCAAACAAGAAAAAAAATCCAATCCTTTCAAGTACTTTCACATTAGTTTAATAGTTTCTATGGTATAATCTGAATGGCAAATTTGTTTTGTTTTGGTTTGGTTTTTTTCTTTAAACGGTCATCTTGAACTTTTCTGTGTAATTTTCTGTTCAGACTATTTCTTCTTTTTAATTAAATATTCTCCCTGGAAATTTCATCAGAAGTAATTCTGGTGTCTTAAAAAATGAGGTGAACACATAATATTTTGCACTTCTTACATTTACAAAGTTATTTTATTCAAAGGTTCTGGAGCTCTCATGTTTTGGAGAAAATGCTTGAAATAAAGTAATTTTCCAGATGTGAAAGACTATTTTTGCCTGATGCTTATTAGGATTCGGTTAAGCTACAAATGCATAAAAGTCTTTATTCCCATCTGGTAGATGTGTGTGAGATATTCTCACTTCCCCACCTTCCTCCTTCTCTTTTTGAAGAAGTTTGTATCCTCTTTATCCTCCTCTTGTACTTAATTTTGCTCCGGTGACAGATTTCACAGACGTCATTTTGCACCAGCTCATTTCTTCACTCACAGCCCTCTTCCCTCACATTTACTGCCCTTCTGCCCTTACACCTCAGTGCACCTCCCTGCAAGGCTGCAGCATGCTCTGCTGAAGTCACTGCTTCAGGCTGCCTTTACCACAGAGACCTCTACCAATGCAGGGTATATAACCCAGGATGACCAAGGAAACAACAGCCACAAAAATCAATCCCATCCTAGAAACTGACATAGTTAGCCTAAGAAAATAAAGCTTAAGTCATATGAGTACTTTTACCTTGCAAATCAGGAAAATCCAAGAAAACATTTACTTCTTTATAACTGAATATACTGCCAAAATTATTACAGGAATTTTAAAACAACTGTCAAATAAACTTTCTTCAACATCCCTGTTTGTCTCACCCTGTCCATCTGTTTTAGCTAACACTTTAAATTACATGGTCTAGATGTTGGGAAATGCACTCCTCAGAAGTCCTGAGCATCTGACAAAGGTAACTAACAGGAGGCACAAGCTAAATCAGCCACAATCACTTGCAAGAACTGAGTACCCCTGGCAGAAATGTAGCCAAAAAGGGCATTTAAACTTTTGGAGACTTGCTTGCCCTTCCACTTTCTTAATGGAAAATAAAAATCGCTCTGACTATAAGAACTTTTTGTGCATTAATTAACAATCACTATTGCAAAATCTATGATTTCCAACAGGGGTTAAAAAAGAAAAAAGGGTTACTTTATAGTAGATGGAGAGGGCAGGACTAACACAGGACCTTCCTAGGGAAGGTAAAATTACTGGCTATTAACTCACTAATTCAGTAGGACTGTTTAAAGCTGTTGAAAAGAATTCAACAGAACCCCCCTTTAACTGACAAAGCATGGTACTTCCCCTCTTAACTCAGCATTTCCTAAATACTTTGACTTTTCAGTGGAAGGTCAACCACCAATTTCCTTTTTATTACCAAAATACTCTGTGTTAACAGAGTAACAAAACATTAGTAACATGTTGAAAAATTACCTCAAATTCAGAATTAGGTATGTTAATTAGCTTCATTCCAATAAAACACAGACATTTCTCTCTTCGGAGTACAAAACTCCCATCATTATCTAGAAGACCTAAAACTATTTCTTTCAAGAGAGATGAAAGGAAAGGACTGATCCAAGGATTCATATTGTCAAGGCGTGATTCCCCTGACAAAATGCTGTGTCACACTTAAGGACTGCTAAAGCACTAACTACTTAGCAGGAACACAGGAAACCACATCCTTCAAAACATCCAGCAAAACCCATGCACAACTGGTGCATATTTACACATCTGCCCTCTCAACTTTGTGATCCTCAGTACTCCAGATTTGACAGGGACCCAGAATGGGGTGAAGCTGAAGTCAAAGGACCATAGAACGGCTGAGGTTGTCCAGGACCTCCTGAGGTCCTCTGGGCCAAGCCCCAGCTCAAGCAGGGCCACCTGGAGCTGGCTGCCCATGACCAAGGCACACGGCTGATGAACTGCGCCACGGTGGAAGACTCAGTGCTTTCATTTGGTCCTTGATTTTTCTGTGGGTTTGGTTTTGGTTTTTCTTTTTAATATTGCTTTTGTTTGGTTTTCTTTTTTTTTCCTTTGATTAATCAAAGCATGGAGCTCACTCTATCTCATGGGAGGAACTGTTCTAATGAAGCTATTAGTGTGAAATTGCTAACTAGCTAAGATGTCATCAGCAATACAGGAAATGTAATTTGTAAAACGAAATGTTTACAATGAAATCAGAGAAATACTGCAAGCCTGACTATATTTCTACGGTTTCTACATTCACATTGCAGGTTTACTCAGGTGTGCTCTGCACATTGATTTGTAGAATTTAAGGAATTTCTGCCTTTACAGAAATAAAGTTCTCCTTGCTCACATTTAAGTATTACTGTTGAATTACCCTACTTAGTAAATTCAGAGAAAAAGAGCAAACAACTTTCATAAAAGCTAAATAAAAAGGGACTAATTTACCTCATTCTTTCTGTCACAAGTTTGACAAAAATTAAATCCAAGCAAATCTTTCTTTATTATTACACAGCTCATAGTAAGATTTGTTTGGAAGCAGCATTTTAGACCTGGGAAACTTAAAATTAAAATACAGTAAATTGTTTTTTTCCCTAAGAAAAAATGCATCATTCATTGTGAAGTAATAAAAGTATTCACAACAGACCACTTGGCAGGATGTGGGTAATGAAGACAGATGTTGGTGGGGGAGAAATGAAACAAAGAAACAGAAGAAGCAGTTTTTGAGAAGGGTAGCAATTCCCAAATCTCAAAAAAAATTACTGAAAAGTCCTGATATTTATGCTTTATTAACTTTTCGTTGTAAAAAATACGATACAGGGACAAAATAGAAAATCATGGCAATGAAGGACTAGTGGAAAAAGGATAATTACGACTTAAACCACTTGGTCAAGAAGACTCCACAAGTTCAATAATTCTGAACTCATTTAATATTTTAAGACTCCTTCAGTCTTAACCGCTTAAGATTCCTTAAAAATTGCTTGGTTTGCAAACAAATATTGAACATTATTTGCATTTTAGAGCAACTTCCCAAGTTCTGTGTATGTGAGAACATATTCATCAGAAAGCAGTTCAACCTAAAGACAGAAAGGCAGTGAAGTATGAACACGCAGCACCAAAGCACTGGAGACACCAACAGGAGCTTGCACACCTCGGGCTCCCTACTCAGAGACAATCAAAAACATTAAGAGGGCAAACTACCTGATGATAACCCCTCCTCCCTCCCTCTTCACCACAGTAAGGTCAATTTAACAATTACATGAGCACCTAGAGTGGTGTTTCAGATGGATGAAGTGCTTTGATGCAAATCTCTGACTGCTCCCACTTAAAATACTTTGCTTTGCATCACTGAATGGTCTCAGACACATAAATCAGACCCCTTTCTAATTAAGCTCAACAATGCAATCTAAGAGGGCACCTGAAGTTCTACTCTGAAAGAAAATGAATATAATGTAAACACCAGGTACCCAGCACTCAAGATATCCACTCTCACTAGTGTTTCATGATTCGTCTATGCAGACAAAGCTTATAGGATCTGGTGAATCGACCTGGTGGGTGTAACTAGAATGGGTATATCACTATATATAACTGATATTACAGCAACTGTCCCATTTTTTACAGGATAAACAACATCAGTTACTTAGGATCCTTGAAGGAAATAGAACTTTGATTTTCCTGAGACTAGTGCATCTCAGACATAATTTACAGTGACAGCTTCAAACACTTAAAAGGAAAAGATCCAGACAGAACAGACCATCTACTCTTACCTTCTACACCACAAAAAGCCATGGAATGTCACCAGTGTTGAAAGGCAGATATGCATGGATTTATATGAGATATTTCATATTATGGTACTGCACCAACAAAGGGAGCACACTGCACATCTGCAACACACAGCTTTTGTCTTGGGTTTTGTCTAACAGAACTAGAGCACCTCCCCTATAAAGCCAGGCTGAAAAATTGGGGCTGTTCAGCCTGGAGAAGAGAAGGTTGTGTGGAAACCTTATACCAACCTGCCAGTATGTGAAGGGGGGCTACAGGGAACTGCGACTGTAGGACAAGGAATAAAGGATAAAAACTGGAAGAAGGGAAATTTAGGTTAGGTACTAGGAAGATATTCTTTACTGCAAAAGTGCTGAGACTCTGGAACAGGCTGCCCAGAGAAGCTGTGGATGCCCCATCTCCGGGAGGTGGATGGGGCTCTGAGCAACCTTGTGTAGTGGAAGGTGTCCCTGCACAGCAGGGTTGGAATTAGATGCTCTTTAAGGTTTCCTCCAACCCAAACCATTCTATGACTCTAGGTGATTCCCACTGTTTGCGTTTGTTTTGGTTTGTTTGGGGTTTTTAATACTGCTCCTTATTACATTTTAAAAATTAGTTTTGCACGAATTGTTAACCTCCATCAAAAAAAACCCTATTATTTTTTTAATTCTTGAAAATTTTCAGACCAAACATTTTAACTTTGCAAAAACACTCTAAATTACCAACAAAATCATTCACATCAAAACAGCACACAGCTACTTCTATTCAAAATACAACCAGGATCTTTTTTCATTTGAGTGGTCATGATGCACTGTTTTTCTAATGCACCTCTGTGAAATGTGTCTGAATTTGAAAGTTTACCTGCTGCATTTTCACTGAAACTAGCAGAAAATGATTGTATTCTAGAAAAAAATATGCATTTCAGCTACTGCAGAGCATCCCTGGCTTTTTGCTGTCTTATTAAATGAAGAAGCAACTTCAGCCACCATTTGAGGTTAGGGAGCCAGAGGAAAGCAGGAACGTGATTTGCTGCATGTGAAGCAGGAGAGCAGGACACAAGGAAAACAAGACACTAGAGTTTTATAAGCAGGCATGTATGAAAACTGAGCCTGAATTACCAGCTGAGCCTGGGACTTCAGACTACCCTCATCTTTAAACTATGGTGAGCTGCACTGTAGCAGTACTTCACACAGAATGTAGTATGTGCAGTTATGTCAACATAATTGTTCTATTGCATAAAGCCACCACATAAATATAGTACATGACACAAAAGTCTTGGAGCTAGACAGGTCTTCCACAAGTCCAGCAACAAAACCACACAGGAAGCATTTGTGAAACACAATAAAGCAGAGGGAACACTGCAGATAAATAATAATAAATAATAAATAATACCAATCTTTTTCCTTGTCTATGTTCAAGTTACCATAACGATATACAGCAACCTTGGTATTTCTGTACTTTCCTTCTCTCACACAATTAATTTTGTTATCCTACCAGTGCTATCTCTCCTAATCCAAGCTGGGCACGTCCCAAAGTCTGCCAGGCATCCCAGGAACGTGGGTTTCTCTGGACAGCCATTTCTGCTGCATGCACTGCTGGGAACATTTCATGCAAAGACATCAGGACCTGTAACAGAAATAGAAAAAGACGAGGAAGAAAAATAAGCAAAACTGAAAATAAATTCAAGTTTTCTGGGATTACCCAGGCAACAATCACTGTTTCAATAACTAAGAACTGGATCCATCTTACCTAGCTTTTCTTAGTTAGTTGTCTGATCTCAGATAGTCAGCCAGACTCATTTCAATCCCCACAGAGAGAAACGGACATGCTAGAGGGTGACTCATCCAAACAATTTAAGCAACTGCATTAGAAGTAGTTTAATCACTTCTGAAGGTTTATCTCCTTGTCAACAAACCCAACAGCCTATAGAACATAACAGAATACTCGGGAGGAAAAACATATGGAGAACTAAACACAATAAATGTGCAAGTATCATTGAAAAACTCTTGGATTGTATTTATCCTTTTTAATAGAGAACTGGAATCTACCAAAGACAGTTGCAATGCACATGATATAATTATAGAAACAATCTCTGTAACTCAGCATGGAAACAGACCTTAAGAATGACTGTTGTATTTAGAGAACAAGCATTCTGCAGAGCCTTAGACATGAAGTCACCTACATTAAGTAAGGAAAAAAGTGGTTTCTGAATGTGAAAATCTCTGTTACTCAGCAGCTACCACAGGATTATCCTTCTTGCATTGGATCCCCATAACTAAGCCTATAAATCACCGTTAGCAATACATAATGTGGCTCAAAGCTTGCCTTATGTTTCCAATACCACCATGAGACTGGCACATCACCTGAAGACCTGCATCACTCTGAGATCATGATTTCAGACACCCACACGCTACAGTGATAGATACCAGTGTAAGAAACAAATGACAACTGCATTCCTGCAGTATGATGAGAATGTCAACCACAAGGGTAAGACTCATATGTGGGCAACCACTTTCATCCCAACTGACCACAACTATGATGAATAATATTAGAACATATTAGGACTATTGCTGAAGTGCAAAACAGATTAATCTGACCTTACTGTTCTCTGGTATATTAAATAGATAAATATGAGTGTGAAGTAGAGGAGGATTCAAATGTGATGATCTTGAGTATTTACTCTAATTAACAGATAGTACATGCACAACATAGAGGTGAGCAGGACACTAAAAAAAAAAGGGGGAGGAGGGAAAGGGGAAGGCAAATATTTACTACAGAAAGTAACCCTGTACTGAAGAAACCATGGAATATCATAAGCATAGCTTCTGATAAACCCTTTGGGTTGATACTTCTGCTGTTCTAGTATGACTAAAGTTTTCTAAAGACTAGTCTTACAGCTTCACTTTAATTCTGTTCAATAGATTGTACCTTAGAATTCAGAAATACCTAAAAAATGTTTAACAATCTACAGTTATATGTAATTTTCCCTTCTTTTTCTGCTCAACAGTTCTCAATGACTGTGTTTTGTATCAAAGTCTGTGATGAATGTTATGTATTTTTCCAAAATTTTCAGATAAATTACATTTGTATGGGCAGTTTCTCTTATCTGCAGCAGATGTGTGAAGTGAATCAAACTGTTACTAGTGGATAGGTGTACACTCTACCAAGATGAAGAGATTCTGCATCTGTGAGCTACCTTTTACATCAGTGTCTTAATGTATTTATTCTCATAAGACAAAAAAATCCAAGTATACACTTACAGGAACATTTTTATGCATCCCAAGTATTTAGTATTTCCTATCAGTACCTTCTACTGCAAACTAATTACAAAACATCTGTGTAAGTGCTTAGGAGATCTTTTGTAGTGTTTAATGAATTTTACTGGTTTGTTTACTGAATTATTACCTCACTAATAAAAGCAATTATTCTACTTTCCTCTATTTATGACTATTGTGTATACTAGCGTAAACAGCTACTTTAAAAATGCTCTTCCAGATCATGCAGTAATTACTTTGCTCCTAGTAACTCTGGCATTAGATTCTCAAAGTAAATTCAAACAAACACACATTTGAATGTATATGCATTTTATCCAGCACAGGTAGTTTTTTCAGTTATTAATAAAATGACTCAGCTATTCTTGTCAGTCATTGCAAAAGAATAAACTTATTAATGCACAGTATTTTCCTACACTTTTGCTTTCAGGTGAAGAGGTCACCAAAATGAACATACAATGGCAAACTTGAATGTGTGCAGCCTTGTCTCGGGTTTCTCCACCTTTATATAATTATCACTTTAATAAAACACCTCTGCATGCTACTTGGAAAGTGAACCACCAAACCAGCTATTCTACACCTGAAACACCGCGGTGAACAAGGAATAAAAAACACTGCGAGCATAAAGATTTCCTGTGCACATGTTTGACAAGTGGTGCTCAGTCCTTTTAATGGGGTAGGACACGTGGGCAAGACAAAGCCAAACAGGAACCACACATGCTGTAGCCCCCCCTTGTCACACAACACGCCTGTCACATGCACAGTGTGCAGACACACCAAGCGTGTGTGTATACATATATGTATACACACACACACACACTCACAGAATACATAAATATAGTGTACAGGTAAAGGGATGTGTGCATATACAGTGACATGTACGTATAGTGATAATACTCTATTAGAAAACAGTCTTAAAACTAATACAAAAATTAGAAGAAAAAATTTACGAAGCAGAAAAAACACCTCAAGACTCTCACTGCGCACATACGCGCACACACACTGCCTGGAGGGAAATGTCGTATAACGATGTTCAGCGTGTGGATTTTCAGAATTTGCTTTATTCCAAGACATTTACGCCTATTACATGCTTTAAAACAAAAAAATCCATGTCCTATAATGACTTATTTTAACAGATCCAGCCTTAGAATAAGTCA
The DNA here is from genome assembly GCA_013400235.1 of Oriolus oriolus. NCBI lineage: Eukaryota > Metazoa > Chordata > Aves > Passeriformes > Corvidae > Oriolus > Oriolus oriolus. The sequence goes on along the minus strand of VXBT01007158.1, from coordinate 52,513 downwards.
TACATGAGAGATTAGAAGAATTAGAAGAACTTAGTGGCAAAAAGCCAATTAAACATAGCAACTGTCATCAGGAGACTGACCAAGTATTAGAAATCCAGGCAGCAGAGTGACCCATCCTGTTCTACCCACAATATTTTGGAAGTGTTATGAGTCTGAGTAAGTTCTGGTCTTAAATGAGCTCAGTGGATTGAATCACTATATATAGATACATTGACGTCCAGTGAAACTGATCCAATTCCTTTTTCCATCCAGAAACCCACTTCAAAATATGGATGAAAAAAATTCATCCTACCCATAAGCAGTTTCCATTTATCCATGCTCTAAAGCAATTACCATTGCACCACACAGAAACACTTTTTTGCAATTTAGATTTCTGGAATTCACACTGATGTTCTGACAGTTAACTCTTCTCAGTACACATCCCAATTAAAAAAGAAGAAATTAAAAATAATCACAGTTACTAGTTGATTTGTTATAATTTGAACTTGGGATTCTAAGTCTGGTAATGTCTTAGCAACCTTGTAATTTCTTGAGTAGGAAGAGAGATGGCTAGAAGTTGATATTATTTCTTCACTGCGTTCAAGATTAAAAAACCCTTTAGAAGAGGGGAAGTGGAAAGATTTGAAAATGATGGGTTTCATGTATAAAAACAAAGAAGAGACATGTATCTGAAATCCTGGTCCTGTTCAATGAATGCAAACTGAGGATGCAGCATTTTAGGAAACTAGATTCTCATACAGCTGATGACAAAACATCCAAAAAAATTATTAAAAGGAACTTAACCTGATGGCTTACATTTCAACTCACTTGTTTCTAAAAATACTTATAAAGAAATTGTATTGTCTACTTTAAAAATTCAGTCATAGTTGCATAGTTATCTGAGATCAGAGGTGCAAGTACCATGAGACCAGCAACACAAACCAGGTGAATTCTCAGGAGTGGTACTGAACAGCAGAACATCTGGCTCCCAAAATCGTTTGTTATATACATCACACAATGTATCAAGTCCTCTGATATCTCTCTTCACCCAACAATGTCCCAGATGGTCCAGTCATCAAATGTTCAGATACAAAATCAAAGAATATGTCAACATCTGCTCCTCCATCTTTCTAAGTCAGAGCAGTAATAAAATAATCCAGTCAATATTTAAGATGTTCAGCCCACAATTAAGTACAAGCAGTCTTGGTGACTGCATTAATATAGGCAGTCTTTATACATTTCTTTGAATATGCTTACAATACTGTTTATCTAACACTGGAGTCAACACTGGGCTGCTGTTGTTGGGTCTTTTTCAATGATTTTTGGTTTTCAACCAAAATGCAGAAATGGACTTGCATAAACATTTACTTGCCAGTCATTGTTCTTGCAATGGGGAAGCAGCTTAGGCTGGTAATGGAATATCAAGTATGTATACTGACAGATCTTGCATGCAAAGAAAAGTGCACCCCTAACCTCTCAAAAACCATACAACTCTGTTTTAAAATGGATCAAAGAGTAGCTGAAAGCAATGGAAAAAATTCTCATCAAGTTCAATGGTTTTTTGAAGTAATTGAGAAATTCCACAGTTCCCATGTGATTTTCTGGAAATACATTTATTTCAAGTATCTTTGACAAGTAGGAACTTTAAACACCATTTCCGCTCTTCCGAAATACTGAAAGACATTTGTCCTACATCTGTTAAAATACAGATCTTTAAGAATTTACCGCAAACATTTACAGATTCCTACAGTGTCTTCAGCATATTTATCTGAGCTGCATATTAAACAATGCAGTATTGCAAATTTTAAGTTTGCTGTTGAGAAAGGAAATACTAATGAATGGAGAAGCTGCTATGTAATTCAACATAGGGTTATCCTAATAAATGTAAGGATTATAAGACAGATACTCAAGCCTGTGCAAAAAATAGCCCCACTTCATCCTCCAATGTTAATTTTCAAAAGAAGTTACTTCATGAATAGACGTTTTCGCACTGAAAGAAAATTAATATAGACCGTAAAGAATCTCTGCATATTGCACAAAGTCATTCCTAACATGAATCTCCTCCTCTAGTATATGACCCACATACCAAGACAGGGGGATTTTTATAGACCCAGTGCTGGTCAAAGCCTTGCTGAAGTCGGTGTACAGCTCTTCTGAAGCATTTTCACTGAGCTACACTGTAATAGCTGCAGTATTTGTGCTGGTATGCTGGATTGGAATAACACAGTCAGCTCTAACACAGTATCCTTTAAATACTGGCTGCAATATTTTTTTGAAGGAATTTCGTATTTCTATTTTGGCAAAAGTAGATTTTTACAGCTCACATCAGTACCATTAGAAGTACAAAGGTATCAAATTACACATTATACTAAACAGCTTCCAGTAAGCATAAGTCATACTGCAAAAAACATCTGCAATAATTACTTGCATGTACAAAGAGCCGTTACCAATTGAAACAGATGTTCCATTAAAAAGATTCAAGAAATGGTTTTATAAATGTATATTTTATACACGAGATTTTCTTGTGTTCACATTCAAGAGTAACAAGTGTTAAGCAAGACAAGAAAGTGAAATCAAAAAGAAATGGTGCAACTGTCCAGAACTACTCCCTTTCTCAGGAAACACAGCAAAGGCAAGGTGGAAGCAGAGGCCTGGGCTCCTCTGTTTTTTCAGCTTTCATTACTCTCCAATGGTTTCATTAGAAAAGGAAAGCTAATTCACAAGATGAATCACAGTCACACAGCTGTTTCTCAGTTCCTCTTGGTCAGCAGAAAAGCTGTGTGCCTCTATCTCACCTTTACCATTTTGCTGAAATACAGGGACTGGGGAGCTAAGTAAACAACAACCCCTCAGTATCAGGTATTGCATCTGAAGCACACCATAGTAAGCACCTCTTTGGACAATTCACTGCATTATAGCTCAGATCCAGGTAAGCTTACACACTTCACAGTTCTCCTGCTATTTTCAGTGTGAAAATACTTAATTTTGGTATAATTTCAATTAAATAGAGTGCATTTGGGGACCTATCTTAAATTTTTGCATTCACATAAGACCATAACAAAGAACAGTTACAAGGGAGCTGTTCACTCATTTGTCCCACTGAGCAGAACTGTCCTGAAATTTTCAACAGCTTTCTGTTTTATTCAAAACAGAGTTAAATGTTTAAACTATGATAATAAAATTTACCAATACCATCTTCACATCTTAACAGATCTTCTTTACAAGTGGAGTCAAAAATTAAATATACAAATAAACTGCTACAAAAGTTAACACCCTTTACAGCAATCTGGAACGCTGCTAATTAAAGCAGGATTATATTACACTGTCTCTTCCAGTAATGCATAATCAGGATTTGAAATTCCTTAATACATAGCTCTGCAGATGCTAGAAGTTTACATGAGAACAGAACACACTGAGACAAATTTGCTTAAGAAAAATCTTTCAAGCGCTTCTAAACACAGAGAAGTCCCAGAGCGAAAGCTTGCTGGATCAGGAGAGAAGTATTGCTACATGCTTGTGCCATTTGTGCAACTCTTTCCCAGCCATCTCACTAGGACAGACAGATCTTTCATTTACACTAACGCTTACAGAAAGGTAACAATACACTTCTCCCAAAATAATTTAAAGAAAAACCTTTAAGCCATAAAGTATCTCTCAGACCAAATGCATAACCCAGTAAGATCTAAACCTTCTGCAGCTATATAAAACAAAAGCATCCTTCTGTATTACTCTATTTACATGAAGTTATGATTATTCAATTAATTCTTTTGCAGAATCAAACTTTCTTCACTTAACAAGACAGGATGACTGTGAGGAAGAAACGTGGTCATATCCATTAAAAAAAGCAGCCACCACACCCTACAAAAGAACGAGCATTGGTTCTTGGGGTTTGTTGGGGTTTGGGTTTTTTTGGCTTCTTTTTTGGGGAAGTGGGGGATGTTAGGGTTTTGATCGGGGCTTTTATACAATAAAAGAATTAGAGTAACAACAAAGATTTTAAAACTAAACAGTACAGCAAACTTCCTAAAAGCTACATAATACATTACTGAATGATTTTTTTCTCTTTTCCTCTCTTCTTCAAACAACATATTTTTTCGAGACTGCTTGATGAAACTAAATAGCCACAGTTCTACAGGCATCCTAGAATCCTGAGGGAACTGGCTGTTATCTCCAGTGCATTTGAAAATTCATGGCAATGAGGTGAAGACCCAGTGGCTGGAAAATGGGAAACATCACTCCCAGTGTTTAAAAGGGGAGAAAGGAAGACATAGGGAGCTGCAGACTGGTGAGCCTCACCTCTGCGCCTGGGAAAATCACGGAGCAGAACCTCACAAAAGCAATGCTGAGGCACATGCAACACAAGGACATGATCCAAAACAGTCAGCATGGCTTTACAAATGGGCAAGTCATGAAGTCATGCCTGACCAACCAAGTGGTCTTCTCTGATGGAGTGACTGTAATAGTGGACACAGGAGAAATGACTGATGTCATCTACCTGGACTTCTGTACCGTCTTCAACACGGTCTCACACAACATCCTGATCTCCACACTGGAGAGACACGGGTTTGGAAGGTGGAATGAAAGGAACTGGCTGGATGGACACATGTGGTCAATGGCTCTATGTCCAGGGGGAGGCCAGTGACAGGTGATGTTCCTCAGGGTTCTGTTTTGGGACTGATGCTCTTCAGTATCTTCATTAATGACAGAGAGTGGGATCGGGTGCACCCTCACAAGGTTTCCAGATGACACGAAGCTGAGTGGTGCCATTGACACAACAAAGGAAGGATGACATCCCAAGGAACCTGGAAAACTTGAGAAGTGGGCTCCTGGGAACCTCAAGCAAATGTAAGTCAGTTAATGTCAGAGCTGAGCACGGACTGGGAGAAGAAGTCATAGAGAGCAGCCCTGCCCAGAAGGACTTGAGGGTTCTTGTGGATGAAAGACCAGACAGGACTCAACCTCATCCTGAGCTGCTTCCAAAGCAGTGTGAGCTGTAGGTCAAGTGAGGGGATTTTCTGCCCTCCTACTCTGCTTTTGTGAGACCCCACCTGGAGCACTGGGTCCCCCGCATAAGAAAGACATGGACCTGTTGGAGCAGGTCTGGAGGAGGCCACCACGATACTCAGCTGGAGCACCTCTGCTGTGAGGAAAAGCTGAGAGAGCTGGGGTTGTTCAGCCTAGAGGAGAGAAGACTCAGGAGAGACCTCACTGGGATCTTTCAGTCCCTATGGGAGCCACAAGAAAGCTGGGGAGGGACTTTTTACAAGGGCATGTAGTGACAGGACAAAGGGCAACAGCTTCAAACTGAAAGAGGGCAGGTTTAAATTAGATATTATGAAGTCTTTTACATAACTGATTTATCTATGTTACACCACACACGAAACCAGATTGAAGCAAATCTTTTCCATACAGTATCTGTGTTTAATATTGACGGAAGATACTATTAAGCCCAATCTTTAGAAAGAGCAGGCAGATTTTTAATGATCAAATTCGCTAATCTATCAGACTAAGGCTCTCCTTGATCCCTCCAATACAATTTTTAAGTATTTCCATTTTTTTCCTGCAATGTAGCATCCTAATTCATGACCCAACAAAGATGTTTATTGTAACTAGCTGGGAAAATAGCATTACTTGAATTCCTGTCAAACGACACCCTGTTGGTTGGGAAAAATGAAATACCTGAATTGTGCTGTACTTCCTGTGCACAACAACTAAACCATGTGGCCCAGTATCTGTTCACAAACACAGTATTTTCTTTTCTAATTTCAAAAGTGGCAAAGAATTGTCATGCTTTACCTGTGATTTCATCTCATAAAGTGTAGCATCCTCTGGAGTTAACTGAAGTGCTTCATCCCACTTGACAAGAGCCTCTCTGTACCTGTAGTCAAAACAAAATTACAGTGTCAACATATTTAAAGGGACTGGATATTTCTATTTATATCCTGACATTCTCCTAAATAAAGTGCCATGGCGTATGATTAGTATTAATTATTTTTCTAATTACTTCTCCATAAGACATACTGAACTGTTTTCAGGAACCGGGCATTTGTTGTTCTGACCAAATGGATGCTAAGTACTACTACAGAACCAACCTCAAGTCAATTTACAAGGCAACACTGGAAACTGGAGGCAAAGCTTAATGACTTAAAACTAGAAGTCTTGAACTGAGTTCAACTCCCCTCACTGTCAAAATGATCCTTAGCCAGGCATAAAGAAATATATCCTGAACCCTACATGCCATGATACAGTCATAATTTAAAATTTCTTTTCATTCTAAAAAGCCTACATTTCTTACTGTAACATAATGTAAGAATCTAAAGACATCTAGATAACATTGGTATATAAACGTTAAGAAGGAGGTTGAAAGTAAACATCTATACTGAAATCACTCAACTTTGGGAAAGCATACATTATGTTGCTCTTTCCTAGGAAGAAGAACAAAACAGAAGAGTTGACCAAAACAAATAAAAAGTAGCCTTTTGTCTTGAACAATGAGGCAAAACTTGAACCACAATGAAGAACTGTAACAGAATAGTGAGATGCAGTTACAGATGTGCAGACTTTCAGCCCTAAAGGTGGCCTTTGATCAACATTAATGAGTCTGTGGGGTTATCACATGTTCTCTGAAACTGTTTCAAATCCACATTTGTTACAAAATTCTGTGTGAACGCCCATATTTATATTAATTGCATTGCAAAGGTATGAAAAGTTACTCTTGGCAGGTACACATGCTTCAACTTTAATATAGTGTAGATAAAACTACAGTAGTTTTCACATGCACTTCGTATGAAACAGTTTTTATCTTCCCCTACTCGCCATTCTTCCTTCCCATTTCTTTCCCCATTTTTCAATCCTCTGGGCTGTATTACACCTCCAGGTTTTCCAGACCGGTCATATGAAGACTTCAGAAAGTTCTGAGCCAACTCAGAACAGAAAAACAGACTGGAAAAGCAATGCAACTGAAGTCAAACTCTCACTATGATTCAGGTATTATTAGTTTGTAAATTACACTAGTAAGTGAGATGTTTTGAGTGCTAAGCAAAGGATGTTTCAATAAATTTTCACATTTCCTCCAAGTTTAGCTACCAGCTGCGTATTTTTCATCTCAGTTCATTCCCCAAGGGCAGGTGTTCACCCTAAAGAAAACATGACATTTTCCACGTGCATCAGTAGAAGCTTTATGCTGTTACTTACTTAGTGCGGACTGCTTCTGGAGTAGAAGATTACAGCTTAGCTCAACACCTAGCAAAGACCTTGCAAATAAAGCCTTCATGAGTAAGGGTGCTCAGCTCAGTTAGGTGGTGTCCTGGCCATGCATAAAGGTGCAATGTTGTGAGTACAGAAAAAAACTTTAGTAAAAAAGTGTTTTGGAAAACAGAGCAATTACAGTAACAACATCAGTAATCAGAACAGAAGGAACAGCACTGGCATTCTTGCAAGTAAAAAGACTCAAGACAAAAAGCTGCATTTTGGGAACCTTCATTTTTACTTCTATGAAGGGAACGTAATTGTTCAAAGCACCAATCTGAATGGGATAAAAACCCATAGCAAGAATATGCTACCTCTGAAAGAGGGGTCAAATATAAGCTAATATTTCCCCAAATCCTGCTGGGTTTTGCTGCTGGTTTGTCTGTCAAGAGAATAAAGATAGGCAAGGGAGAAGAAGCTGCTCATTCACAGAAACACCGTGCTGCATGTGTTCTGTGTAAATTACGTAACTCTGCCTGTGAGCCTCAGAAAGTGTGATCCCAGAGAAGGGACAACAGAAAGCCAGAATCACTTCCCAGACTAAGAACACAACAGCAGAGGGTTGGAAGAGGAAAGGTTTTACCTACTAAGGAAACTGACTGCTGACTACCAGCTTTCAGTGTGGCGATACCCATAGGCCTGTGAAATAGTCATCTCCTCAGTACACATATTTTCTTGAGAGAAAGTCTGATCAAACATTTCTGTTCTAATTTAAATACTCAGAAAAAAAGATGTTTCTATTGCTGTTCCAGCAGAAACTAAGGACACTGTCGTTACTAAGAGAAATTGAACCATGTTACTTGCTCTAGTAAAGCAAATTCAGGAAAAATTCTTTATAAAAAGATAGTCCATTAATCAAAGAATGTTCTACCTCATTCTTCTGAAGGAAAACATAAAAGATTATATTAAATACTGAATGCCATACTGAAAGATTCCTAGGGATATAAGATACAGTTGCAAAGTCAATGTTCCAGTAAATGCTTTATGAAAACCATAAACCTTGGCTGAAATAAGAAGGGAGTTAACACAGGGGTAGTGTTGCAAAATAAGTAATTTTAAAAAGAGATCATTTTACTGTTTCTCAGGTTCTTTTTTTGAGCTGAATTGTACAGCTTTATCACTATACGTTACCACTGCAAAGAGAACTAGTTTTGAAAAGGAAAGCTTCAATATAAATACAACATCTGCTTAGGGCTTGGAGCATCTGTCATACAAGGGAAGGCTACGAGAAACAGGACTATGCAGCCTGGAGAATGGCAGGCCCAAGAGGAATCTTACCAAGGTGCAAAATTACCCAATTTGGAAGTGGGGCAGGGAGTTCAGAAGATGGAATCAGACTCTTCTCAGTCATGCCCAATGACAGGACAAGAAGCAATAGGCATGGACTGAAGCACAGAAGTTTCTGTTTAAGCACATCTCCATCACTGGAGATATCCGAAATGCAACTTGACAACATCCTGAGCAACTCACTGGAGTTGAACTTGCTTCAAGCAAGAGCCAGAGTAGAAAAATCTCCTCGAGTTCACTAGGATTATATGATTTGCTAAGGTATCAGCAAAACCAGTGACCATGATTTAAGATATTATTATCTCTTGGCTAAATTAAAACAAATTTTAAGGAAAATATAAACTGACAAAATATAGATCCATTAATTTTTTGATCTCTGGGATGGCTATAAAAATCTATCTATTGTAGCAGTAAATTAACAGAATACTAACAATGGACATAACCTGTTTTTATTAGATTATAAAAACAGTATTTCCAGAAAAATTAAAACCCTTATGCGTATATGCACTGTAAATAAGCACCTAACAGTAATACAAATTATTTTTAAGACTACAGTATTTTGAAATATAGAATTCTATTTATGTGAGTACACAGATTACAGTACACTTATCTACCTACAGTGATTTCAGCCAAGTAGCATACTTCAATACAAAAAAAAAACCAGTTACAATCAGAATTTAATTAGCATTTTCTCTTTTTTCTTGCAAAGCTGTAAAAAGGAATAAATTATTGACAACTGGATACATCTGGAACGGCTTCAGCATACAAGACCTGATGGATTTAGACATTTTTTATTTAACAGCATGTGAAATCCCATAGCTCCCCGAAAGTACTAAAACTGCTCTCTTCAGACATGCTACTGACCATCTGGGAGCTGCAGACACTTGGCACATTTTTGTACAGCTTGCCAAACTTTTGAAACAAACATCTCATGCTTACACTTCACTTTTTCAACACCACTTCTGGGAAAACAGGATCTCTTGAACTCTTAAACAAAATCATTAAAACAAATCTTAAAAAAAAAAAAAGCTTGAGGCATCTTGGTAAAAAACCCAACATCCAAATTACACAAAGATCAATTTTTGAATTACACACATAAAATGCTAAAAACCATCACTACAGCTCATTCAGGACTTAGAGTCCTGTATTTTTCTCTCAGGCTTGCTATAGGCTGATGCTTCAGGAACAGAGTGAAACAGGACATAATCAGAGTGCCACTAAAAATCTCTCTATATATACTAAAAAGAGGAGATGGTATCAAATTCAGACAAAACAAGACACATCTGCAGGAGAAAGGCAGAGTACAGGAGTATAGTGTCAGGAGAAGGCATGAAGAAACGTAACTCCTGGGATTTCTTTTAGACTCAGACTGATACTCCTACGATCAGATGTTATGGGATAATGAGGAAAAACACAGACAATGCTAAGAAAGGCAAAGCAAATTTTAAAAAGAATATGCCTAATTGTCAAAGATTCTTATCACAGAGGAGAAACATGGATAGTCTGTGGCCACCAGCAACACCATCAAGAACAATTTCAGCCAAGTGCAGGGTCAAATTCTGAGTTTGTCAGAAACCAGAGGAAAAGAACACTAGCCAGTAATTACACAGAGTACATAAAAAGAGAAATGAAAATTAAAGCAGAAGTTGATTACAGGAATAAACTTCCCTTTTTAAGCTGGGAGATGATGCAGTGCTAGACTCTGGGAGAAAAGGTTCAAACAGCAAGTGAATAAGGAAACTAAGAAGGAAAAAGGAGAATGAACGTAACATGGCTTTTTTGTGTTTAACGGCTTCCGACTTCTCTAACACAGCTAGGTTTTCACAACAAAGTACTTTCTCTGCTGGGGGTGAGGAGGGAGATGTACAGCACTTTGTAGAAGCACTTAAGAGAAAAACAGCACATAAATAAGCAATAAGAAGTTGTTTGCTTATACACACACAGAAAATTCATGTCCACAGCACATTTAGACTGATAAAAGTCGTAGGATTGGTACACCTTGTATAGTGCTTCATGTGTTCAAAATGCTCTTTTGAAGTCTTAGCAACTTCCCAATTTCTTGTCAGACAACTCTGACAACTACTGGTGACTCAAGATCACTGCAGCACAAAAGCATAGCCATTTTGTGGTGAAGTGTCAAAGGTGGCGAAGTGTCACTTCAGACCATGTATGGAGCAAACACCTGCTTTACTATCCACTAGAACTTTCAAGAAAATGTTTTAATTTAACAGTCTCAATTAGCTGTGGCTACACAAGAGGTTCATGGCAATTTTTCAATGGCACCTGACCATACACAAGGTCTTACCCCAGAGTAAAGGAGAGACAAACACAAACAAACTCACTGCAGCTGCCCTTTGAGAAGGCAAACCCTTCTGAATTGACAATGGGGCAAAACAGCATGCACATACCTGAAGTACATCATTTCAAAGCCTAAGTATTCAGAGTTACTATTCTTGCATATATTAGACCATTCAAATTCAGGTCGTTGACACCTGGACGCTAGTAGTGCGCATAGTGAAAATAAATCTGGTTTATACAGCAAACACAAAGCTCTGTTACATGTAAATCAGCTGAACATACCATAAAATTAAATAGCTACAAAAGTATTTCAAAGAGACTTCTCTCTCTTAAAAACTTCCACAGAAGAACAGGCGAGAATTACCATTTCATCATGTGCCAAAAGTAATTACCATCTATCATCACAATGAACTACAAGACCAAGTTTTTGATGTAAGTTCCACTCACCAGTTTCCTAATTTTTATTCCAGCCTCAAATGTAAATATGGCTAATTTCTATCACTGTAACTATGAGGCAAATGCTGTTTTGAAACAACCTTTGTCGAATAAAAAGTATGAAACACAACACTGGAGAAAGATGAACGAGTTCATACCAAAAAGCAAATATCCAAAAGCAAAAGCCACAGAATCAGGGTTCTGGTACCGTCTCTGACAGTCACCCTCTCTCACATGGGAATAACATTTAATTTCCTCACATATATGAAAAAGTAGTCTCAAAAAAATTATTCACTACTATTTCACAATCACTTTTTTTAGACACAGGAATAGAATATATTGCAGATAATAATTTAGGCAACAAATGACAGAGGAAACGGGGAGTAACCCGTCAGAAGTGCTAAAAAATACACTGCTAATCATTTGCAGTAGTCCTGAGAACTTGGTACTGCAATTTTTAAGTGAGAATTATTAATATCTCAAGTTCTCTCCACAAGGTGTTAACTCAGACACAAGAGCATTATTTCGAGTGGAGGAAAGGAACTCCAGAAAATTACACTTCTTTCAATTAAGTGGTTTTGCCGGTTTAGTTTAGTTATGAAATCCACAACTTTTCAGACGTTATTGTCACTGACTGCATACCTGATTAACTACAGAAATATTAACAGATAGACTGTAGTGAGAAGTATTTAGGTTTTTACCACATAAAAATTTGAAACTGCAGTACGGAAAAATGTCTGACCTTCAGGAAGAGACAAAATAAGCTATTTCTACCCGTATTCTATTAACACTAAACTATCACGTAATTACAAAATAGAACAGAAAGACGTGTAAAAATGCACAGTGAAGTACTTTTCAACATCTGAGAGGATGCAACATTTGAGAACTTCTTTACTGACAGACCTTTTACCTGTATTTCTCCAATATCCATAGCTGCAAGTTATGTAACATACCTGTTTTCTGTTCAGCAAGGCAACAAGTCTGCTAACAACAGATTTGTTGATACAGAGGAAACAACAGCTATATTCACATGCTGAAAGTCATACCAGAGTGCTTAAGAACAGAAACCGTCAAGACATTCCACACACAGAACATTTAGTGTGTTGTACAACTAGTGTTCATTTATGAATGTTTAAAAGAATATATATATAAATTACATTCATATAGTTAAAATCCAGTTTCAAATGCTGTTACGTTCAACGTTAGTATCAGATTAGACCACAACTGGTAAAAAAGACAACACCTAATAATCCCTCTACGGGGTCTAAAATTAGCTGCTTTTCAACCATCTATAAACATGTGGGGTGCTTTGTTAAATACCAGACTTGTAATTTAACGTAAGTAAAATCAGGTATTGATTGTCATTTTGCAGGTGACAGTTCTGTAGGAAGCCCAAATAAACAGGGACAAATATGAGCAGCATGGAAATACAAGAAGGAAATCAAGTTTTGTTACACCTCAATCCGCTATTTTCATTATTTAAGCAGTAAGAGCTGACTATCCTAACCCTGCAAGCTTCAGAATAGAACTGTATCATTTCAGTAAAATCAATTCACCATTTTATTATTCTAAACAGAAGCTGCAAATTAATATAAATCGAGTATCATTGCAATAGCTGTAGTATTTGAAGTATTCACAGAGAAGTGAATTCTTATTGCTGAAACAAAATTTTAAATAGAAAGCTTTAGTTCCTCAAAATAGTTTCAACAGCAGTTCCTCTGAAAGCAGCAGGAAGGCAAAAACTGTTATGCGGCATTTGAAGCAATATTCTGGTCTTGAGAATTACTTGTTCAGATACCCTTTAGACACACAGTAGTAGAGGCCAAAATAATAGGTGTCATCTTTTTTGCTGTTAGATGTGAAGGCATTTATTCCTTTCAACCTTTTAATTATTTGTCCACAGGCAGCTCTCTCTTACTTCATATTATGTTCCTAATCGTTCTTAGAAATCAGACATAGAAATATGGCCCTAAGTCAAAAGCACAAAAAAAAAAGTAATCTGGGCTTCAAATACCAGCATTCCTCTATATTTCTCAAAATTATTTATTGCCAAATTATGATGCTCAGCTATTAACATGACAAAACATTTTGGGAGAGATCATACAAGAAAAGCAATAGTCTGCTCAGACTGTATTCTGATCACTTCCATCTCATCTGGTTGACATGCTTTTGTTATCTGTGTTAAATAGTGTAATTTTGCTTCATTTTCTTTCTTTCTACAACTTAAGGCCTCCTTACAATATTTGCTGATGAACAATAGTGACAAAAGTTATAGACAAAAATGGAGAGAGACAAAGATAGAGGAAATGTATACTTCTCTATGATATTTTCCTACTTAAAAGGCAATTTTTTATTTTTTCATTGAAGTTCCAAAATGTTAAGTAGGCAGGTAGTCTATAAACCTCCCACATAGCTGAAACTATTAGAAAGTATTGGTTTCAAATTACTATAAAGTGTTAATGCAAATACTAGTCCAAAAGCCATGAAATCTCCTGTAATAAGTGAAATATTGATGTGTAATAAACAGAACAACCTACATACAAGGACATAATATATATATATACAGACTGCATAGAGACTGGGTGTCACTACCTAGAATTAAGGAAACAATCACACTTTTAAATCTCAAGACAAGTAAGAACTCATCCACATGAAAGTGGCAAGAAGAGCAGTAACTCTTCACTACCAGCACTACAAAAACATGGAATTGTGGGCTTTAGTGAAACTAGACAAAAATATTCTGTTAAGGGTCAGATGAGTTAAGTTTGTGCTTCAAGTACCATGACAGAGCTGGTTAATCACTTAAAATGCTGTTTCTACTGAAATGCAACCTTTGAGGAACCATTCAGACTGAAGGTTTTGGCTGGCACTGTCATTTTGCACACATAAAGCAATGCCTGTCAAAAGAGAGGAACAGCAAGAACTGTTGGAACTGTCTACTTCAATGGCTTTTTCCCATAGTATGGCATGCAATGCAAAAATAAAACATCAAAGGTTCAACAGAAGATTAACAGATGTTTTTATCTGCACTGACTAATGGACAGGAATACTTCAGTGATTTGTTCAGATTATCCCATGCTTCTGAATTCCAACTCGTAAAATTCATTCTTCCTCTTAGTCTTACTTTATGACTCAAATCCTATGCTCCATCTAGCAGGAGACATCTACAAGAAATATTCTGAGTTTTGAAAAATAGTACCATCAATAGATTCATAACACACTTTCAGAAAAGCAAACAGGGCAGCAGACACAAGTTTATTGTGATAATGCACAGGGCTGTAAAGCATCTGTAAGCTGGAACATCCCTTCCGGGGAAAAAAACCAAAAAGGAAGCAAAGTTTGATAGCTTCAAGGCTGCATTCTGGAGAATGGATCTATGTCTCAATTACAAAAATATGCTGTTTAACATATATTCTTTACTACCTTCTCTCTTTACACATTAGGTAGATCACACTGATAAAATGAACATAATTAAGACTGACTTAAAAAAGCCTATCTCTCTACAATTCTTTTTCCTCAATCTGAGGAAAGTTACCATCTACAAACTCTTAACAGCACCAATGAATTCTTTTAGACTGAGACATATACCACCTCACCTTAGTGTTTTTTTCTCAGTTTTGCTCAATATTTATGATTTTTCTCTCTCAATCTCAATTTATTATCAGAATATAATGACCAAAACTGAGTAACCCAGTGTCAGAGACTGAAAATAGTTCATGCCCCAAACATTGATATAAAGTTGTGCTCATTATAAAGAAGCTACAACCAAAGACACCTCCCTGAAGACTGGGACTTTGGACTGAAAGTCAAATTGCTGATTAGATAAAGGGAAACCCATTGTTCAGTCATCTCAGGCTGAGGGAAAGGCCACAGTCACCAGCTGCGCTGAGAACAATCTCTGGCTGAGTTTGGGGTGTGGAGTGAGCAGCGCTCACAGAAGCCAGGTTTACACAGACTTCCCCCGCAACCGAGGGGGGAGCAGGAGGCTTTGGGTGCATTGCATAACCTCTGGTCAGAAGCAATAAACACCAATCTTCCCTTACACAAACCGGCCCAGCTGTGGCACCCCCAACCCCAGAGGCCACATCCACAGGACTCTCACGTGGGAGGCAGCTGAGGGGGAGCCATAATCNGGAACCCCAGCCCCACAGGCCACATCCACAGGACTCTCACGTGAGAGGCTTTGCACCACAGGATTGCACGTAATGGAACAGATCCAGAGTCTGCCTTAAGAGACTGCCCCCTCGCCCCAGGGGGACATGCCCGGACATTGCCACCTGGCTCGAGGGTATATAAACCCATCCGATTCTATGCTTTCCAGGGGGACCTTCACCACCAAGACCACCAGCTGGAGAGGATCAGCGGAACATTGTTGGGATCCACGGGGTGCTGATATTGTCCTTATTCTGTCCCTGTCACTCTTTCTGTTCCCCCCACCTATTTCCTACTTATTTCTTTTTCTTTCTTTCTTTCTTTCTTTATTTCTTTTCTTTCTTTCATTCTCTCCCTGTCTCTCATATTTACCATCAAATAAAACCCTTACTATTGACTGGCATATGGTCTCATTTGCACCTTAATTCAGGCAGAGGTAATTCTAAGAACCCCAGTAATCAGATCCCAACACCTGGACACCCTCACAATCAATTAAACCAAATAAAAACCAATAAATTACCCAGAAAAAATAGACAGATTAAAGATTTTTTTATACTTACACAATGCTCAATCTAATAATACCAGTAATTTGCATAATACTTCCTTAGGTTTTATTACAGCAGTTTTTTTGTGTAAATTAGTTAGGACATTTTAATTATTATTATTCAATTTTAGTATTAATTTCTTTCATTCTGTGTACCAACAGCACTTCTAAATTTTTTTCCAGTATTGCTTGCAATTCCTTTCTCACTTTTGAAGACCACGAAAGAAATCAGCTATTAATATAAGTAATTTTTGAAACCTTATTCATTCAATTCACCTACAATACAGAAGTATTCAAATTCTGCCACATTTCTGAAAGGCAGACATCTTCCAATGACTCTGCAACATTCTGGTGAGTCCTCAAAAGCTGTTCTGCACTCTCCTCACCTACCTCAATTTACTTTCTTGTCTCTGCTTTGCACCAGAATAAAAGCTTTTGCTCCTTGAACCAAGTCGACAGCCTAATCCAGGTTATGACCTCACCAAACAGTTTGTTTCAAAGCACCAAGCAGCTCCCTGGTGTAATTCTCCATTTGGAAAATTACCTTGGAGAGTGTTAAACTGGAGTTACACTACAGAATTACTTTACCAAACAAGACAGCTGTTGTGATAATAGTGAAACTGAATGCATTATTAAAAAATGGCTTTTTACCAAACAGCGTCCTATCACCTTCATACTCAGAGCTCTGCAAAAAGACTTGCTAATCTAACAGCAACAGAAAGATGGTCTAGCAGTGGCTGACTAAAACAAAGTTTATTTTCAGGATTGGAAAATTTTTATTTCACTCTCCGCAAATGATCTCACCCCCTAGAATGCTTTATGTACACCTTTTCTTTATCAAGCCCCTATTCAAGTCCTTTTTGAGGTCTCAATTAATACTAATCAAATTCAAATCAGAAATGCTCTTTGAGGACTGGAAGTCAAAATACTTAACTGAATGACAAATCTATTTTAAAATATACAATATTTCAAATACGTCCAGTAAAATAAATTATGTGTGAGCAACACCAGGAAAGGTTAACCTTCTCACAAACAGAAGAGTTTCACTCACAGCCTAGAACAAAACCAATATAAAAACTTCTATGCCAACATCCAAATCCACTTTCTGAATTTATCATCATAACGTGAATTTATCATCACAAGAGCCTGTTCCCAGGAAAAGTTTCTATTAAATCTTACAAATACAGCTTACTGCAGAGAAGTCTAGGCTGCAGATGCCTTTCAGTAAGTTTATGCTATTCAACTTATTTAACAGGTGTCTCCTTTTTTCTAACAGTAAAATAGGACTGTGGAGCCAGCTGAATACAATCCATTATTCACCGCCAAGATCTCTTGTCCAAAGTCTGTAGCTGAAAAAAACCCTACAACTATGAACTGCCTTTTGTTTAAATGTAATTTCCTGATTTTTGCAGAAGACAAAAAGCTTAAGCCATACATGGTCTACTACACTGGATTTCTATTACCAGCTGACAGGTCAAAGAAAAAACATTGTTTTTAATATTTGCCATTTAGTTGCTAGAGCCAGTAAAACTCCAGAGACTGGCATGAAAATATATCCAATTCATGCTAAGAATGGAAGACTGTAAAAATTATTAATTAATTTGAACTGGCTGCAAAATAGCAAACTTCAGTTCTTCAAAAAACCAAAATTTCTGTAACTGTTTTTCAGAAGGCAAGAAAAGAATGGAGTCTTGCATTACTTCTTTCACTATATGGTATGAGTGTACTGGACAGCATTCATAGGTAGAAAGGTATGGTTCCTGTCTAAAACCTCTAAATAACAGTATTTAAATACAGTAATATAAAATTGAGCATGATACTATAAATACTGTGATTCTTCTCTCTGCGACCAGGACAAATGTACTGGTGACCCAAATGACTGTACTAAGAAAAGTGGACAATGTCTATCACCCATTTT
The DNA here is from genome assembly GCA_013400235.1 of Oriolus oriolus. NCBI lineage: Eukaryota > Metazoa > Chordata > Aves > Passeriformes > Corvidae > Oriolus > Oriolus oriolus. Next base: position 34,652 of record VXBT01007158.1, on the reverse strand, counting down.
GTATGGGTCAGATGGTTTACCAGAAGAAGCTGACAACACATTTTAACATTTTTGTACTGTTAAGACTCTCTCTGCACCTATGCCCCATCAAAAAAGTGTACATTAGTTTGTACTGCTAAAATTGGAGAAAATAACTGCTAGTAAAGTCCCTATGAGCTAATTAGAAGTAGTTTGTTCACAGTCTAACGATAAAAGTAAGACAATTAGACTCATTTGAAAACAGATGACTGTTTTAAAAGTGTAAAAACTGAAGTCTGGCGTACAAGTGCAAATAAGTTCACAGATATTAATTTGAAATTTTAAGTGCAATACAGCAACATAACACAGGCAACAACTAGACAACAATAGAGCATAAATGAAATAACTTCTCTCTTCTTCCCCTACTTGGCCGCTCACTCCCATTTTTCTGGCGATTTTATCAAAAGCATTTTTGAACCAGATCAGAAGCAGCAAACAGAAAGACACTATCTTCCAGCCAGGCTTCATCTCCACTCCCGTCACTGATACTTTTGAGTTGGCTTCTCCCAGAGTAAAAACAAAGAAGTGGGACCATGGCAAAGTAGTGGAAACAAAAGAGCAGCAGAACTGGATCACATTGACCCCCAACTCAATTAAGTTTACCCAGTGATGGAGCTGCAATCTTTGACCAGGTACTTCCAAACAACCAAAGCTAGGGAGAATGCACATACTGGCCCTTGCTTTCGGTTAACTCAGCCCTGACATAATTTAACAACTGTCTGCAAAATTACTGCATTGTTAACTGCCATGTAAATAAAACAATAGTACGAGAAACAATAGAGGAAGTCCAGATACACAATAAATTAAGTTCTTACAAATCTGATGACCACCTGCTACTATACTGGACCCTTCCAAGCAGTTATTCTTGTGGTAGTAGCTTATGTTATGAAGTCAACTCATTAACAACCATCAGTCCTACAACATCAAATATTTCCACAATGTAAACTGAGAATGCACCACTCTCAATTTTCCTCATTTGCTATTTGAGTTAACCCTTCAAAAGACCTGGCTGAACAAGTTGCTGTTGATAGAGGGTTTTTATTCTGAGTCTTTGCTGCCAAGTATCCTTTTCAGTTTAAGGACACTTTCACAATATGCCACACGATACAGAGGACACCACTTAGGGAACTAGAAGACAAGCCGACGTATATAAAGGAGCCAACATCTTATAACAAAATACACTGCCATCTCCTGCTTCTGTAGAAAACCACTGAACCAAATGCACAATTGAAATCCCTTAAATTCACTACATTTTAATTTTGGAACATATGGACGACAGGTGCACATCATGCAGTAAGGATCATGCAAGGGATACTAAATTACTATTTCAGAATTATATTCCATGAATGACGGAGACAAAACAACAGCAGTGGAGGGGGATATTATCTTTGTCAGCAACAATAACTAGACTTAAAGAGGAACTGGACAAACATATTAAATTAGGAAAGCACTTATTTTTTTTTCCCTACTGCTTCCCCTATGGAGAGAAATGATATTATGAAAAAAAAATTTCTAAATACAAAGGTTTTATTAATCAAGTTTTTACTAGATGTATGCAACTAGATGCATTTAACGCTAGATCTGGACAAAAAGCAAAACCACAAAACTATCACTTTAAAAAAATGAGATATGATCATATTTTATAGTATCCATGTTGTAATACATTATATCATTAATACAGGGGATCCTACGAAGCATGTGGAAAAGGCTCCAGTTTGTATTTCTCTATAAAAACTGCCTAGATTATTAATGTAAATCACTAGGTTTTGCTAAGTTGTATTATACTAGGGATATAAATAATAGAATTGCCTACATTTAAAAGCTGCACCATTAGAATGCCCAACTGAAGTCACAGGCAAAATCTCTAAGCTCAAGCATGTTCTTAAACCTGCTAGGTTGACTTTTGCATCCAAGTGTTCTCACAAACCTCTAGCTGCCATCTACCAGCACAGACCTGCTAGCAGAAATTGTTTTTGGCAGGACAGCAATAGTGCTGGCTCTACTGCCACCATGTCACCTATTCTAAAACATGATCCCTGTCTCAGACAGTTTATCACAATAACATGCAGGAAGAATGAATACATGAAGACAGTTTCAGTAATCAAGCCAACTGTGAGAGAAACTCACACTGAAACACTTTACCTCAACACAGCACTTGGAGGAGAAAAAAATGCACCAGTAGCACTCTGCCATATACACTCAGTGTCCCTTATACACAGCAGACGGTTGTGAATGTTCATGTGGGAAAATGTCTCAAAGACTGGTGGTATACACACATCAGACTCAAGGAAAATCACAGACTGCCAGAAAAATTAAGCGAAAAAGGTGGAGCTAATTACTTTCACCTTTGTATACTTTGCAAGGCTAGAAATATGCCAGCCCATGTGCTTTCACATACTGCAATTTTTCAAGCACAGCTATGATAATGAGTGATAAAAATTAAATGCAAAATATTATCATAACGAGTAACAAAAATAAAAGTAATGTGATACCAATATTTATATTTTATATTATTTATTTACAGTCTACTATGTTGTATAGTTAAGAAGTACCACAGAGGTATTCTGGGATTAGATGCAACTGTCCTACTGGGTCATAAACAAAAGTTGTCTGGAAAGCATGCTAGGAATGGGACAAAACAAGAGAAGCAGCAAGCAACGTAAAAATTTAGAAACTGATTACTGCCTATAAAAATATGAGACAAGTATTCATTAGCTTACAGTAACTCCATATACATAGAAAGGATAGGAAAAAAGGAACTGTCAGGCATGAATCCTCTATACAGAGATATTAACATCTACATCAAAAATTAATACATACTGATGTAACACTTAAGAACCCTTTTTTTAAATGCTTCTTCAATTCCAATAACATTCGCTGTATTTTTATATATGAGCGCAGATGTTAAGTAAATTGACACATTTTTGAAAAGTTTATTTTAAAAAAAATACAGTGCATAGGACATATCCAGTGAAAAACACAGCTTTTCACTTACAAAATTTTGTAAATTATATTTCATGCAAAGAAGGAACAGACCCTCTAGACATAAATACAAAGGCAGGTAACACAAATTACCCTTCCTTCACCTCCAAAAACGCGCTGACAAACCCAATTCCCCTCACCTAAGTTTAGATACCTAACATGAGGTGTTTACAGGAGGACTGCAGTCACCCTGCAACCTCACAGGCTGTACCTCTTTCTCCTCACACTGCCAAGAGACCTTGAATGAATACTGATTCTTTTCTTGGCTGACAACAATAACTGCCTAAATTACACAGGATGATACACAGGTACCAATTAAATCATGCTTTCTCTGAAGGAAAAGATAAATATATATGTAAATATACATACATAAATGATTCCACAGTTTACAGCTGGTGTATGAATATTCCTTCTGCTTCTGTTTACCAATACATACAATACAGAAAAATGCACACATTCAAATACAGATGGCTCATATGGTGTCACATTTCAGTATCCTCAAGGAACAATGATTCTAACAAAAAGATACTCTCAAAACTATTCAAACTCTGGGTACAGCTTAAATGATCTACAATTCTTGCACTCACTCTCAGAAAAATCTGCACTAAATTAGTAACAATTTCATAACCGAACTCCTGCTTTGCCAAATAATAACCAGCTGTTGGAAAATAATGTTTCCCAGAATGAAAAGAAAATAGCCAATTTAAAGATAAATTACATCTTAAATGAGAATAAATACCTAAACAGTCTACAAAGAACTTCCTCCTCAATCAGAGGGGCCAGCTAGATGCACCACCAGGAAGCAACAACTCTCTCAGTAAGTGATGGAAAAATATAAAGCTAGAAATAAAAATCAACTTAGACAAAAAAAATTAATGAGTTACTTGATACAACAGTTTACAGGAGGGTGTTAAACACTGCAAAACATCCTCTGCTGTTTTTTAATTCTGTAGAAAGGTTATGAGACCTGAAAAACAATCCGTATGTTCTGACTAATAAGAGAGAAGCTGTAACATGCTTTCTCCAAAAAACAAAGGTACAAAGTCCACACTTGTTTGGTCTTTTCTGTTTCAGCTCATGTGTTCTGCACCCAGGACTTCCAGCTCACACACCCTTTGCCTCTTCAGCACGCATATCAGGTGTACAGCATTCCCAAGGAAGCATAACAGTAAGGAAGTTTTATATAGACATAAAATAGGCAGTAATGCTAAACACTGGAAAACTTTTAAAAATGATCAGGTATTTTGACTAGAACTCACGACAGTTTTAATCAATCCCCTATTTGCACTGTATAATTTTACTTACAGCATGAAACCTACTTACGTTCTCTGCATTTTGGCATGACTGACCTGAGAAAACTCTCAATCTAATCAAATAATTACTGATACTAAAACTTTCAATTTTGTTTGCAGAATACTGGTATTGGTAATTCACTCTGAAGGACATAAGCATTATATATAATAGGTAATCATACCTGGTATGCAAATTACATCCAAACTGATACCAAACAGTTATTCTTAGCCTACAAGGAACAGTAGGCATGAGTACTTACTACATATTCCTGGTTTCATTTTAAGAACTTCCAGCAATTTCTCCTGCACTTAATCATAAAAATCCTAACTGTGTAGGGCTTTCAGATTACTCTTACGAAAGAGTCAACATTGCCAATACACTACAGCAGCAGCCTAAAAGAACTTCAGACTTTATTCTTGAAGCCAGAAATAAATGTATACACTCCCAGATTATCTACTGAATCAATCCTTTTAATTTTTTCATTTTTAAAACACATCTTTGCTTTAAATGAGATCAGTTAGCAGAGATGGTAAGAAGGCAGAGCAGGTTTTTAAATTTCTTTCTGCACCCGAAGTATTCCACCAAAGATACCTGTACTAGTGAATCAAAATTTTAAAAGCCAAATTTAAGTCAGAGGAACTACCTTATGTATTCTAAATGTGTCTGAAGTTTTAATGGGATATACTTACAGAATGGCCAAGACTGGAATGAAACTCTAGAGGTCATCTAGTCCAATCACCTGCCCAAAGCAGGGTCAGCTACAGAAGGTTGCTCAGGCTACTGCCCAGAGTATCAACATGGCTGGAAAATCCACACCATTCCCTATCAATCTCTCAGCTCCCAGAAACCACGCCCTGTTGTCACGACCTTTCAAGTGCAGTTGAAGATTCTTTGTGATGACATCAACCAGCTCTTGCAGCACTCTGGGAGAGACCTCATCAGGTACTGTGAACTTCCACACATCAGGTTTATCTAAACATTTCAGTCTGACTCACCCAGGGTAAGTCCTCCTTTCGCCAGACTTTCCCTCTGGGCCATCGGACCTGGGGTTCCTGAAGGCAACACGTATCAGTAAAGACCAGTGCAAAGCACACAGAGAGGGCCTGTTCTGCATCCTATGTCACTAGATTCCCCACCCCATTCAGCAGAAGACCCACATTTGTCCTTGTTTTCCTTTTGTTGCTGGTACACCTGTAGAAGCTCTTCTTCTTGCTGCCCTTCACATACTTCCCCAGATTCAGCTCCACATGGGCTTTGGCTTTCCTAACTTCATCCCTGCATACTCAGAGAGTCTCTGTGGTCTGACTGGGTCACAGAGCTCTGCTCTCGCCTATTGTAAATTTCCACTTTATGTTTGGATTTTGTCACGAGCTTCCTGTACATCCACACAGGACTCTTATTCACCTTTTTGTGATTTCCTTTTCATCAGGAAGAACCATTCTTGAGTTCAGGGGAGAAAACTTGAAACAAAAAACTTGAAACCTGCTCTCCTGGATCCCTCTTCTCTCTAACATACCCCATTTTTTCTAGGCTACTCTACAGTGTAACTCAGCTAATTAAACTGATGAAATGTTTTTGCCAAAGACAGCTGCTGTGATCTTCTGGGAAACCTCTTTATTAACACTGTATTTTGTAAGTAACATCAGTTTTATTGACTTTAGCTTGAAAAGCAATTTCAACACAATGATCTCTATCCTTTGCCATGTTAGTTGAATCAAAATGAATTAGCAATATAATCTGAAAACAATTTTATTACTTTCATAACTCATTTTTAATCAAGTACTTACCATAATCTCAACCTAAAACACATGGGTAAATGGAACAAATACAGCAGTTAAAATCTGCTCCACCTGACTGACATATTTTTTCAGCAAACACTTGACTTACCACAACACTAAGCATACTTCTTAAAGGTATGTGCCTATCATCTGACAACCTACAATGTCTAGTAGAAAAACAAACTCAATTACAGCATATATAGCTAAAGAATCATGAACTACACATCCGGGAGCCATGCTAGCATTCACATCAGGGAAAAAAGTCTCAACTGCTAAAATGTGGAAAAAATGACTCTTCAGAGAAGTTAATCTTTTTTAATAGATTATAAAATTAAGCAATTCTAAAAAAAATAATCTCTCCAGAAAAGTAAACAGCTTCATGAAAATTGGCCTGTTACCGCATCTAGTCACTGCACTTTGACATGTCCTTGTTTAATCTGCTATTGCAAAAGCTAAGGGAAATAAAATCTTATTAATCAATCTAATTTAGAGACTAAGTGGCAAAGTGAAAGAAATTTTTTTTAATAGAGGGGAACCTCTAATGTAGGAGTGTTCCAGCTGAAAATGTGACCTTCCCAATCTAGATGGAAATTTTTACTCTTTTTTACTGCAATGCGCAATAAACATCATCAGAAGAAAAACCGGTATTAACTTTTATTTAGCAAAACTGAAAAAGAAAAATGCAAATCACTGAGAATTTAAACCCGGCAGAGTCTACTTCCAACAGAAATCCGGCGCCTCTTCAGGACACACTGAGAAGAGCGCTATCGCCACTTACTGGGCAGCTACAGAAGTGTGCGGTTCGAAAACAGCGCAGGGATGATTGCAGAGCTACTGCACGGACAGGCAACTCAGTTATATTGAGGACACAAGTCTAGCAGAAGTTTTTCTTCCAGCTTCCTCACATGCCATTATTTAAGGACCTCATACTTCACTGTTTACCTGCACCCCAACCATATTTTAACCGTGTGGCCAGAGCCAAAGGCTTACCTCCCTCCCAGTCAAATAACACTGTAATGGCAAATTGCTGTGTTCAAAATGCTAAGGCTGAGCACATGAACTCGTGCTGGATTTAAAACAGTGTAGGACTATCAACGCCAAAACAAAATTGATTGGGGCTGATGGGTTTTGGTTTTGCTTTTTGGCGGTTTTTTTTCTTAATTCCAGTGTACGTGGGCACATCCATACTTGGTGTCTCAAGATGGATAACCCACCAGTATTTTAAGTTTCCTATAAGCAAGAAAAAAAATTCTCCTCTAGAATATTCTCCACAATTTCCACCAACAGACAAAATTTTGTTCATAGAAATCACAGAATACCCTGAGTTGGAAGGGATCCACAGGGATCATCAAAGGCCACCTCCATGCCCTGCACGTGACAGCCCAAAGAATAACACCATGTGCCTGTTCCCAAAAGATTGCGTGTATGTTTGTTTCATTGCTCCTTCTCACACATCAAAAGAGCATACAAATGTGCCTTCTTCCACAGCTCTGCCTTTTCTTGCTGTTCTGATAAGATCACCCATTCACAAGCCATCTTCAACACTGCCTACTTACGAAGTTTCTAGGTCAGCATCTCCTAAACAGTGTTTTTCACAGTAACACATCCACTGTAATGATCAACTCAGTTTAACACCTTTTTCTGGTAGACTCCTAATCTTTCCTCCCATCACACAAAAAAATACAAAATACGGATCAGAAACTGTCATCTTTATCACTGTTTTTCTTCTGTGGGTCTGTCTCAGTTTATCAGGTTCATGCACACACATTACAGCAGGTACAAATACTCCTTAAACAGTTCCACAAAAGCAGAAAACACACAGAGGGCCACCACCTCCCAGACAATCCCGCCATCCCACTCCCAACTGTGACAACAGGCAAATAAAGCAGGCTGCATAAATTCTGGTACCCGAGAAGCTCATTCATTATTCCCTCCCCCAGAGAAGCACTGAGACCTACTTTACCAGCACCAAACAGTGAGATATCACTCATCCACACAAACAGGCTTACTGTGTACACACAGACTAACTAATGGTGGGGCTTATAACACCATCACTGCCTTCCCTTACCAGAAAACTAAGATAAGTAGACTAATAAAGCATAAATATGGTAATAACTATTTTAGCTAAGTACTATGGGCATTTCTATCTGTTCAAGCACAATGCTGTTTGTGTTCTCTGTCAGCACCTGCGAGTTTTCTGCAACTCCATTTCCCACAATATGGGCCTGCTCATAAAATTCATCATATTAATTTTCGCCATGCACATTACCTCAGTCTCTCTACCGTAAGAAATGAAGTTGAATTCACAACTTTCCTTTCTTTCCTTTATTTAGCACCATGCTTCTCCACAAATTTGTTTTCTTTTAGGATCCCCTTCACTCCACAAGTAACACCAACTAAGAACAAATCTTTGTTACTTTCTAGTGCTCAGTCTTTGCTTTTCTTCTAGAATTCTACACAATCCAACTCAAATCTTTCTTAAACTATTACCACACTCCGGTATTTCAGGAAACAATCCACCTTAAGTTCTTAATTATTTACATGAGTCTGCTTATGCTGTACAAATGTATATTCAAGAAACAGACCACGTAAGTCTGAACACAATCACAGCAACCACTCTCCACCAGAGAGAGTAAACATTCCTTTCAGTCTGATTCCTCAAATTGCCTGTAATGGTACATCAACTATTCCCCCTGTTTAAGTAATAAAAGCCTTACACTGTGAGTTTAGCTTCTACCCTAAGCAAATTTTCTTTTTTTAAAGAGAAAATCTGTCTGAAAGTTATGTACTTCAAAAGCACTGTATCACCATCACTGCCTGAACTGTACTACACAGGCAATGGTAACTGATGGAAACCACAATCTCAAGTGAGAGCTTCTGTTAAGCCTCAGATATGAATGTTAACTTCCTTCTGATACCTGTTATAAGCCATTCTGAGCTTCTCAGTAGTTCTTACAAGCACTGCTGATGAGAGATAGTTCTCACGAAATTCTCAAAAAATGCTTATATTGCAGCTTAGGTATGGGTTAAGCTTTTGTACTGTTTTCTAACCGACAGGGAATGGAGAACTCAATTTCTAAGACCAAGTGAAGATACTAAAAGCGTCAAAAATGACCTGCTGTTCAGTATGTCCCTGCCCTAAAACAGTATTTGTGGCTGCTCATGAGACTTACTGCACTTCAAAAAATACACAAAAAAAGAAAAAAAAAAAGAACAAAAGAACATAGAGAAAATATATACAACATCCAAAGTAAAACACAAGGAAGGTATATGTAGAACAAAAGACATAAAAAAAGAAATAAAAATATCAATCTGTTCAATATATGTAAGTACAGGATCTATTAGCGATACAAGATTAGAATGAAAACACTTAAAAATCTCTATATTCCTAAAAGGACAGTATGGATCTATCTTGTACCAATGTATGATTTCTTTCTGATGTTAAAAACAGAGATGTTAATTTAGTATTAATTTGCATATTCTGTGTTTTCAGCTATTAATATTAATGTAACCCACTTATGCTTCTACTACTTTAAATCTGTTGATTAACACAATCAGGCAGGACACTTAAAACTTATTTAGTTTAACTTGGTTTTAATTTAAACTCAACTTTAAAAGTCCTCAAAATTTTATTCAGGAATTACAGGTCTCAGGAACACAAAAGAATCAACAGAAGTCACTCACTGAACAGTGTCACTATTTTAGTGACCACTAAAAAGAGAAAACTGTATTTAAATATTTGAAAATAGGCCTTTTCTCAAAGAGATTTTGTATTTATTAATTGATTTTTTTTTTAAATCAGACCTAACCACACAGACAGCATGTTTATTATGATATATAAACTTGCCTGCTTTAAACTTCCAAGTTGTTCTCTCTTCCATATTGCCCAGGGAACCCTTTTTTAGCATGACATTTCTTAATACAAAAAGTGTAACAGCACAGGAGCACATAGTGACATCATGGTAATGTTTCCAGCAGGAAAATAAGGTTATCTCTGACCTGGGCCAATAGAGTGAAGATGCTCATACAAGTAAAGACAGGATAAAAATTTAGATGTCAAAGCATTCTGAAGATTTTAAGGAGACAACTCTCAGAACTGTTTCTTCCCCCTCCAGTGAAGATCTGGCCAAGTTATGTAGTCAATATGCAATTTATAGTCCACCTCTCCCGCTTCTAACACACCTCTACTCCAAAGAGACTTCCCGCTTGAAGTGGAACAGGACAATGGAACCACTTTCACAATATCCTTCCAGAACTGCCAGACTCCCAGGACTCAGAAGGCATTCAGAGCAGCTCTCCGAACCTGACTTTACAAAGCATTAGGCAGATTAACAGCCCATTAGCTGCTTGGCAGTGTTTGCCAGGGCACTGGCCGCCGGCAAACAGGCTTACTCTCAGTAAGAGAAAAAAGACACATTTCCAAGAGTGGCGAAAGCATTACTTACGGCACGGCTTATCACACTGTATCCTATTTTCCCTTTCAGCTTTCAGATCCAGTCAGTTTTTCATATCTCGACTTCCATAATCTTTGTTGTTGTTGTTGTGATGAGAACAAGCAAAAATAAAGTGGAATACGGACTTTGTTTCACAGCTGACAACACCACCAAAGGCAAAAACTTATTTAGTACCAGAAAGTAAAGGCAGAATGAAAGAAACTGTCAATTTTCAAATTACGAAAAATATCAATGCAGATACTAGCAAATTACTACTGTTTAGAGAAGGGATTAAAATATCAAGCAGCACTTATTCAGTCAATGAAAAAAGAGTAAGACAACATTAGTACCTCCTATTTTCAGCCAAATTTGCACCTTCATCCTTGAGCTCCTTACTTTTCCTTACACAATCTTCTAAGAGAATTTCCTTTCTCCTCTTAGCTGCATGCACCCAGTTAGCATCATCATCGTCACCCAGATCCCTGTCATCCGCAGCTTCTGCTTCGAACTGCTGAGAAGTAGCTCTTGAGACCTTCTCACCAATCTTTCTCTTCCACCCAAAAGAAGCCATCTGGAGAACTAGGGAAAATGCATTTTCAGTAGTTTGGTAAATAAGTTTTTAAGTACACAGCAGAAAGATCACGCCTCGCGCATCTCGAAGCCAGAACAGTCATACAGGGGGCACGCCCCCACAACCCAGCCGATCGGCTGCCCCCTAAGTGTCAATGAGGCACGCACAGCCCCGACCCCGCTGCGGTACCTGGCGCTGTCGCCGGCCACCTCTCCCGGCTGGAAGCGCCGCGCCAGCCCCGGCCCGCGGCAGGAAGCGGAAAGGCGGGGCGGCAGCGCAGGAACCGGGCAGGAGCCGGAAGGAGCAGGGGCAGCGGCAGCGCCCACGGCCCTGGCGGCGCAGGGACAGCCGGGAGCTGTGGTTCGCCCCGGCACGGCGCGGCACTGCCGCTGGGATGCCGTGAGGCGCCCGCCGGCCCCCCCGCGCCTGTGCGGGCTGAGGCAGCGGCGGAGCGCAGGAGAGAGGGCGGAGGGGAAAAACACCCGGCCCTGGGAGTGCCACCGCTCGTGGTGCTCGATCGAGTGTCACACAGGGACACGGGCGGGACGGCGGGAATGC
>VXBT01007158.1:0-22931 GCA_013400235.1 Oriolus oriolus | reverse complement strand
CCCTCCCCCCAAATTACAAAAAAAAAACCCTAAGCCAAACAAAAAACAAGAAGAGAAGACAGGCTGCGGGGTTTAAAACTGCTCCCTACTCACAGGGACCAGTACTGGGTCCCATCCGTGGGGCGAGGGAAAGGCTGAGTGAAGATGCGAGACGAGGAATGCTTTTACACCGTGCTCAGGGTTTGCTCCGTCTCAAATCCCTTTTCTGCAGCAAAAAGGTTTACAGGATCTAGGGGAAGAGGGTCAGTCGGATCAGGCCAGCACTGCTGGTGCACCAGCCTGTCTAGCTGGGAATTCCGACGTAATTAACGTTGTGTTGCTGCTTTTTCTAAAATTGTAGTACCTGCTGTTTTAAAAACGAGTATAACAGCTCTTTTCCACTTAATATATGTAACACTAGAAAACAGCATGCACACAGTTTCAAACAAGATGGTTCAGCATTTCATGTTTACTTAGTTTTTAGTTTTGAAAGTTTAAAAAGTTATACAGTTAGAAACAAGCATTTTTGCCATTCAGCTGTCAAAAGAAATCAACAGGAAGTAGGCACATCTTTGTTAAAGAACAGGACTTCATATCTTACAATGGCAATCAACTGGTAAAATAAAATTTAGCTCAAAGTTTGTATTAAACACTCATATCAAGACAAACATGAAAGGTTGGGTTTTTTTCATATTGCACCACCAAGATGAATTTTTATCCATTACTGAGTGAGTTATATTGCACATGGACAGCCCAGGTTCATCCATGTTACTGAAAAAATTACAATACAAGTTAACTGATTGTACTCCAACAGGAGTAAGTTTGGGAATACAGAGTAACACCCTTTACCAGTTTGTGTATCTGCATAAGCTGCCTTACAACTCTGGCAGCCCTCTTAGTGAAGTTTCATCTCACAGCCTACTGGCAGTTTCTAGTGCAATGCTAACGAAAGGTCTGCAAGATCAGCAGGAACGCGTGAAGAAAGCAATTTCAACAGCAAGATCTACAAAGCATAGGAAAGTCACACAACAGGCAACTGGGTTGTTAGTGCCCCTTTCTACCCCTCCCACTCCCTATAAAAATCTCAGTTCAATCAGAAAACCTTTGGCCATCAAAATTGATCTACCATAAAAATGTACTTTATTTAAAACTACATATATTGTACACTTCTGCCAGAAACTTGCTTTAACCTCCTGATACCAAAACTAAGGACAAACCAGGGTTGTCTTAATGCACAAGAGGGCAGAAAAGGTATATAAAAATTAAAAACTATTTTGCATCTTTACACCTTGCATGTGTTGTCAGCATTACAAGGAGCAGATAGCATTTATAAATAGTTTAATATATGCAAGTGATCCCAAACCAATTCCAGACGAGGAATTACTACAATTTAAAAACCTGTGCGTTTGTAGTGTTTATACAAGTGCAATACTTAATAATTCCAAAATAAAGAGTAACAAAAAATCAATACATTGATTTATTCAGTACATCAGAACCAATTCTAACAAGACTAAAGACAGGACTTTTTTGTAGGATTTGCAGCTGGTCCCTCACATTGGCATCTTAAAGGTTTGGGTTTAAACTTCCAATACTAACTTCCACTTTGGAAAATCTTCCACTTCAAGGTACAGTGATACAGCCAATGTCCTTACAGGGACCATCTGTGACACTTGAGGATAAAGAAATGAAGGTGTAATCTGCACCTATCTGCTAGACAGACCTCACAATCACCCAGTTCAGAACACAGTTACAGCAGTTCTGGGGCTTAAAAGTAGCTTTATGTTTCTTCAGATGCTGTGCATGTGAATTTCTGGACTGAAGCCAGCTGGCCAGGATTGAAACTGTTTTTATATTTGTAGCTAGCAGTTTCCCATGGATAAAATCTCAGCCATTGGAAAGAATTTCCATTCACATGAAGAGTCCAGGCTTCACTGTTCATAGTAATGCCTAGATTTCCAGCCTCTTCCTAGGGGAGCAACCTTTGAAACTATGTAGGTCATGAAGATTATTTTGAAGTAAACATTAAGTCTTGAATGCAAAACTAAATATTTTATGACTGTTTATATCTACTAAGTGCTAGATGAAAATGGAGCCATGGCTAATTATATCCAATTTAAGAGAAACTAAAGGTTTTCATGCAAGTACTAACTGCGATTTTAACATATAAGGTTCAACTTTTTTCCTGGAATGCTGCAAAAACCATAAATGCAGAAGGATTTTTATTATGGGTAATTGAAATCTACGCTTGAAAACCTTTTGAAAGCTGGCATTCAAGTTGTCATGATCAGTTTTCAATGCTCAACTGAAAAGTCAGACTGCTTAATTCAGTTACATTAAATAGCAAAGTTTTCTATAAAGGTGGCCTGGGAAAAACTAGAAACCTGTGTAAGTAGTTTTCACTTCATACTCATTACTATATAGTATATTCTAAGTTAACGTGATAACCCGTGGTATCAAAGTATTTTTAAAAAATACTCTGACTTTTAAAAAACTGTCAATTTCAGATTCTGGAATAGCATGAAACAGGCCTCAGGCTGTGCTCTTTACAGGGACATGTTTATAACAAAAAGAATTCTCAGCCTGCAATAGAAGTGGGGAGCTGCTGTGCTACTACCATGCTACGGTAACATGCACAGGCGAAGAGCTTCCTCACAGCAACATTGCTTCTCCACAAGGCAACATTTTGGTTTAGCCCATGGGATGCCACGTCTCCTCAGCATTAAGTCTCCCACCATTGTTACGGACTCAATCGTTCCACTCACTGCCCACAGAATTTTCACCCTCAGTTCATTACAGAGCACCTACACACACTTCCACGTGGCCAGATTTGCATGCATTTAATAACATTTTTTGTTAAAAGTAGTACATTGTAACGCATCAAAGTATTCTTTATTATTCTCTGCCAAATAAGGGGCAAGAAACATAGCAGTTTGAACACATTACTGTTAAGAGATATTGATAGTTCTGAGTCACAACTGCAGAGGGTGACCAACAAGTCACACTGAGATCACTGAACTAGTATGTGTATGCTAACTTACAGTGCATCAGATACATGTATAACCAGAGAAAAAAAACAAGGAGGTCCATCTAGCTTAAATGTTATAGGCAGCCTATTTTGCACTCAAGGTAAAATTTTACAAACACTATCCCCAAAGGGCATGTTATTTCCTGTACCTGTGTTATGCTATTGGACAGCAGGCAATCAGAATTCACTCCAGCTTGAAATTAATATATAGCAACTGCCCATAATAATTTTAATCCCCGTGCAAATTGCATTCTGTGGCTAGCTTTTTCAGCGCCTTAGTTAATTTAACTTGATTATAACTGGAAGCATCTGACTATGATTTGGGCACGCTTATTGCTGTAAAAGAAATAAGCCCACTTTCAAAATTATTGTGCAAGTATTTTAATAAGATTTGCACACATCTCAAAAAATTCTATTGTATGACTCCCTGGTCTTGGAGTTACATCAGCTGTGGAAGAGTCAAGCGAAGAGTTCACTGATGAGGTAAGGGATGTATCTGCAGATTTTCCTTGAGCATCAGCATCTGAATCTTTTTGACAAGATCTGTAGTTGCTCACAGAACCTGATCTCTGTGGAGTTGCAGTCCCAGACTTCGCTTCAGTGATTTCATCTGGGGACAAGGGAAGAGAGGAGGGAAATTGGGTATTAGTATCAAATCAGTTCTAGGAAGAGCAAATACACTCCCCTTCTCACTCTTCTTAATCGTGTCTTTAAAATCTTGATTAATAAATAAACAGCTTTTGCAAACTGTATTTGATACAAAATAAAAGCTTATATACAGAGTACTACAAAAACAAACGTTCTTATGCTAGTTCTTTCTGTACTCTGAACTGTACTCCAGAACTATTTACATCTTGTTCAGACCACTACTAATTGTATTTTTCACTAACTGATTTCAGCAGCTAATTGTTCATTTTAGGCTACTCAAAACAAAAACAGGCCAGCATCATAAGATTAACTTGAACAGCAGTTTGTAGATGGTTTTTTCCTAGCATCTACTTTTATTCTATTTTTGTTCTCTTTTTGGTATTTATGCATTGTTATTACTTCTATTTCTATGATAATTCATTAGCACATTACAATTGTTAGCATCTGCATTAATTTATTATTATCTTTTGAAAGTTTTTCACCATAGAATGTTGTACATTTGGGCTGCAGCAACTCATGTCTACCCTCAGTATGAGGAGAAAATAGTTTCATCTTAATAGTAGTGAAGCATCTCTACTCTTATTTTAAATACTGAACATTAACTTGGCTCTAAGCTGGCTCCCAAAAAGTTATTTCAGGAGAAATGACTGAAAAGGCAATCTCTCCTGTTTACACAAAGCTATTTTAAATTACAAATTCTTAAGACAAACAGACAACAGTTAACCATGGTGGAGAGAAGGAATGTCAAATCAGCTTAACTGCTGGAAGAGATATGACAAATCTGTGCCCTTGCATCGTATTTCCTCAAAAGTGGAAACCAGGATTGTAGCAGGCTGCCCTCCCCGAGCTGCATGGCCCTAAGCAGTCAAAAAAAAAATTCCTTTTTTCCATGCAATGTCTTCCTAAGCATGCCATCTACACCACTGGCTGTAAGTAATTTTCCTTTAGTCTACTATGCCCATAAAACAAGCATTGTGCTCAGTCTCTATCAGCTCCTCTGTTCACTTCATCTAACCAGGCTTTGTATACTCTGTTACTGTCACTCCATAAAACATATTTTTCTACAGATTAAACTAAATGCTTTCAAGAGTTTAGTTACTGCAAGCATACAATTCCTACCTCAAATTTTAGCTACTACTAGAACTGATGGGTTAACTTTGCCTTGCAGCTGATATCTCAGTGCAATGGGGAAGAAAATTGGAAGGGCAAAAGTGAGAAAACTCATGGGTAGAAATAAACAGCTTTAAGCAATGGGGGGAGAAGTGATACAAAGGCAACCACTCACTATGTCCAAAGCAGACTGATGCCCAGCCGGTCTCAAGGTTACCTTCCCCAAAACCCCTTTCTTTGCTAGGCATAACATAATACGGCATTGAATGTCCCTTTGTTCAATCTGGCTCAGTTCTGCAGAGCTGTTGCTCCCCTCCCAACATGGCAGCATGGAAAAAGAAAGGCTGGATACTATGCCAGTGCTGCTCAGCAACACTAGTGTGTTATCAATACTGCTTTAGTCACAGATCCGAAACAGCACCATGCAGGCTGCTATGAAGAAATTAACTCCATCTCAGTCAGACCCACTACAGCAATGTACAGCCCAAGTCAAATTTAAATACCTAGATGTCAAGCTTTATCCTCACTAGAAAACACTGTTCACATGCTTAGTTCAGATCTAAATTAATGTTTAAATTTGGGGTGAGGCTCCAAAGGCAGCTTAAGTTGCTCCCAATCTCACCTCCAACAGTCCTGTCCCCTCTTCCACTACTGGTATTAGTTGTGATGCAGACACAAACTGGAGCTCTTCAGGAGCTGATATAGCTTAAAAGCAATTATTTAAGGGGTGCAGCAGCTAAGCTTCTATCAAGGGAACACTAGTGCAGGAAGGAATAAGGAAACACTGATACAGATTAGATTGGTTTAAAATAAAAAGGCCAACATTTACTTCACCTCTAAGTAAGTAAATAAAGACATATTTGAAAGTAGAATGATTTCCCATAGAACTCAATTAATTTAAGGAACTCTTCACATACCATCAATACTACGGAAGTCCAGTAAGTATGTTCTGCTGTCCACCTGATACAACTGGAGACTCATTTTGGAATATGCACTTGTTACTGGATTCTTCCTCCGAACACGCAGATAATATGGATTTACAACCTAGTATGAAAGAGATTTGAGTCAGTTAACCAGAACTGCTTGAATATCACTGCATATTGCTTTTGCCCTTTCAACTCATTAGTATTTATCAAGTGATTTCATATTTCATTACCTGTTGGATTTGAGGGTTGTTGGGGGGTTTTTTAGAGAAATGTATCTCTCTAAGAGAGAAAACTTTAGCAAGACTTTTTTTCCTGTCAGCATGTACAGTCTCCCTCAAAACCCTTCTGGCACAGCAAACAGACAGCACAGGCCCATGAAATTAATGCCAAAACATGAACAGAGTTTCAGACTTCTGGGCTATGTAACTACAAAGCTCAAACCAAAATGCATTGTTGTTTGCTGTAATAGTCCTTTATTTCATTACCTTCCATTCATAATCCAATTGTTTAATTGCTCGACAAACTTCAGCCATGATATCATTTGGTCGACTCTGACTCCGTATCCCCAAGTGCCATTTAGCCCGTCTCACACCCTGGTGTTTTGACTTCTGTGGATTCAGCTCATCAAGAGTGTGGCGAGGACGTGGTGCTTCAGCTACTAAGAATGGCACTCGTTCAGGGTGAGGGCGAGACAGGTGGTGATCATCCAGAAAAGAATCTGGTGGACTTGTAGCCAAGTAGAAGTCTTTGGCCTCGTTCATTATTCTTCTGTTATCTATAATGAGGTGATAAGCAACAGCTAGAGGGTCCTGATGATTTCGGCTGTACAGACAACTTAGCACTTCCTCTTCAGTGCATTCGAACTTCTCACACACTTCTTTTAAGGCTTCATCATCAATCATGGTAGAGCTATATGATGGGTCTTCAGGAAACAAGTATTTTGGAANAACTGCTTGAATATCACTGCATATTGCTTTTGCCCTTTCAACTCATTAGTATTTATCAAGTGATTTCATATTTCATTACCTGTTGGATTTGAGGGTTGTTGGGGGGTTTTTTAGAGAAATGTATCTCTCTAAGAGAGAAAACTTTAGCAAGACTTTTTTTCCTGTCAGCATGTACAGTCTCCCTCAAAACCCTTCTGGCACAGCAAACAGACAGCACAGGCCCATGAAATTAATGCCAAAACATGAACAGAGTTTCAGACTTCTGGGCTATGTAACTACAAAGCTCAAACCAAAATGCATTGTTGTTTGCTGTAATAGTCCTTTATTTCATTACCTTCCATTCATAATCCAATTGTTTAATTGCTCGACAAACTTCAGCCATGATATCATTTGGTCGACTCTGACTCCGTATCCCCAAGTGCCATTTAGCCCGTCTCACACCCTGGTGTTTTGACTTCTGTGGATTCAGCTCATCAAGAGTGTGGCGAGGACGTGGTGCTTCAGCTACTAAGAATGGCACTCGTTCAGGGTGAGGGCGAGACAGGTGGTGATCATCCAGAAAAGAATCTGGTGGACTTGTAGCCAAGTAGAAGTCTTTGGCCTCGTTCATTATTCTTCTGTTATCTATAATGAGGTGATAAGCAACAGCTAGAGGGTCCTGATGATTTCGGCTGTACAGACAACTTAGCACTTCCTCTTCAGTGCATTCGAACTTCTCACACACTTCTTTTAAGGCTTCATCATCAATCATGGTAGAGCTATATGATGGGTCTTCAGGAAACAAGTATTTTGGAAGGTCCTGCTTAAACCATTCATGTTCCCTAGATTTAAAAATAAAAAAAATTCTGAGTATATGTAAGTAAAGAAAACATTTTTAACAGTAAATTATTTTAAAATATAAAATTAATTTTAGTCTGTGCAGGAAGAACCATGGTTGCCAGTCCAAGACCCCTTGTAGAACAGACAATAAAACAGTTACATAAACAATAAAGAAATCTCTGCCTGCACAAGATTTTATTAGACATTTTGGAGGAAACTGAAAAAAAATGGTTTTTGCTATCTCACAAATCACTGAGGGATAGGAATCAGGTGGTTACGTTTTCATTTATGATTTCATTCCCTTCCTCCTCTTGTTCTCATGACTGTTCTGCTGCAGAAAAGGCTGATGCTTGTGATTCCCTCTCCTGTTCCCTCCTAGAAGCTACTTCATTCCTGACCAGATGAGATGACTTTTGCTTCGGTTGTTTATTTTTAGTTACAGGAGCAAGTGATATAATTGAAAGCTGGGGTTCTGGCTTAGCCAAAGTGCCTGTTGGTATGTTTTCAGACCCAGAAATCCCCTCTTCTCCTCGAGAGTGCTGACCACTATTGAACAGTGTTCAATAGGAGCAAGCCAGGTCCCAGCACAGTGTAATAAGCTGGGCCTCTTTGGGATAGCAAGGGCATCTTTCTTTCAAACATTCTATCACTTCACGATAGAATGCCATTTCTGTCATGTCCTACCTGCCCATTTTCTCCCACATGCCTTGCCACCCATAAGCACACTGCTGTGAGGCCTGAGAGATATTCCAAAATAGCTTGTTAATCTTCCAAAAAGCCTAAACTATACTCCTAAGAAATACCAGTGGAAATATTTTGACTGCCCTAGGATGGTCAAGATACTGAAGTTCTGGCAATGAGGGAGAAAACGTTATAGAAGAATGTAGTGAAAGTGCCACTCTGTATCTGCTCCACCGAAAAAAAAAAATCTTGGACAAAGATGTATAATTGTTCATTGTCTCCCTGAGACGGTACGCAGAGGACAGTAACAGCTTCAGTACGGAGCCCAAACAGCAAGCTCAAGGCAGATGTTCTAATACAAAAACCAAAAATCACTAAGCACTACAAAGCACAGCAAATTGCAAAAAACAACCCAAATCTTCAACATGTACAGCAAAAAATGGAACACGGAAGAGATCAGATAAATCAATATTGAGAACAGAAAAATCAATATTCTGACCAACAACCCTCATACAATTTATAATTATTTTATTTAATATGCTCTGTTCAAATCTGTTATTATCTCAACACCTTCAAGCCCCACGTGGGGTGTCAAACAGAACTGCTATGGTTCAACTCCAGCCAGCAACTAAGCACCACACAGCCACTTGCTTGGTCCTCTCCAGTGGGATGAGGGGCAGAATCAGAAGAGTAGAAGTGCAAAAAAACTTGTGGGTTGAGAGAAAAACAGTGTAATAATTAGAAATCCATTTTTAAAAATTCTAAGGAAAAAAAACCCAAAACCACAAAGAGAGGTGACAAGGAAACCCAAGAGAGACAAGTAATGCAAATAAAAACAATTGCTCATCACCAACTGACTGATGACCAGCAGACCACCCCCATCACCCTTCCAAATTTTACTGCAGAGTATGACTCCATGTGGTATGGAATATGCCTGTGGTTAGCTGGCGCAGCAGTGTCCCCTCACAATTCTTTGTGCACCCCCAGCCTGCTCTGTAAGAAGCAGAAAAGACTTTGGCTGTGTGCAAGCCCTGCTCAGCAGTAACTACAACATCTACTTGTTATCAAGACTATTTTCAGTACAAAGCCAGAACACAGTTACTGTGAAAAAATTCAACTCTATTCCAGCCCAAACCAGCACAGTGCACTAAGCTCTACTCAGTGTGATCCTGAGAACACTGTGCCTCTGCACAAATGTGCTCAGCAAAATATAGTTTAATCAGAAAAACCAGTTAATTTGGAAGCAGAAAAATGTTTTCCCATACCACTACAAGGCTCAGCCATAGCTGGGATGAAAGAACCCAGAGGAACATTTTGTTACTGCTCATGGCACCGGGCCTTTCCCTTTGCATGCACATACACACAACCCCTAGCAGAATTAAGGTATTCAACTGAACTCAGTTTGTCCTTTAAACTGTGAGGTGACATGTAATACAGATATTAGGAAAGAACTGTTTTGGAATAAAAATCCATCCATGTTCTGTAACCAACATTCTTCAACATCTGTTTCACACCCCTTCTTTTCCACGCACTATTTAACACAACTGAGCTAAGTTAAGTTCCCACCCACTCAAGTCTTACAACACTTAGTTCTCGCAGTGCTTTGGATCTCTGCAAGGAAGTACTTCCCACTGTAATAAAGTAGTAAGGGATAAGTGTGCCATGTTGTTTATTCCACTGAGAAAACATGAACATCACTGATTTCCTAACTTCCAACCCTAAAAGGAGCATGATTTTCACTATGGTAGTATAGCAAAGTTCTTTCCTTAGAGCTTCTTGCAAAGAAAACGAAGCCGTTGCAGAAAGTACAGTTCTCACAGCTACCTTTTTTTTTAATTTGATCCAGTGCACATTTGTCAACACAATCAACTTCTCCAGAACCTTCTCTTGGAATCTGGAGCCCATGATGCTTCTCTTTACCTACAAATTCTAACTTATCAGTACTTGATGAAGTAACTACTGTTCATACGCAACTTCATGCCAGTGTTTTGAAGCTAGAAATTGCTGTCTTACATGTGAAATATTCAGAGTCTTAAAAAATGACTTTTCAGAGCCTGAAGAAATATGAACAAAAGCACGAGTTATCAGATTAAATAGATTCCTCAGACATTTACAGTAGAGAGCACTGTTCCTAACAGCAAAGTCAGTTTTTCCCCCAGAGAACTCTATATAGTGTAATTTTTGCAAACCATTATGCAAGTAAACAGCTTGCTACAGCAGTCTCATGCCTAAAGTGTCTCAGAATTTCCATATATAACATAAATAATTTGTTTTACTACGATCTCCAATAGATACTTCATTATCCACTGCAGATAAGCACTATCAGAGCTAAAACCAAGCCATCAGAAGCTGAATTTTTCATCTCAGTCTAGAAAACATGGACAAGCTGTATGAATAATTTCTTTGTTCTGCATATTTGTGCTATTGTAATTCCAGCATCTTGTGATCAGACATCAGATGGTGTTTTACCTAATGTCTCTGATTGTTGCTCTCTTCATTGGATCTACTTGCAGCATGTGTTTCAGAAGACTAGATACAGATGGATTCAGGTATTGAGGGATATAAAAGATACCATCACATATCTTCTTAAAAAGGGTTGGCACATGATCATCATCAAATGGAAGTGTTCCACATAACAAAGCATAGAGAATAACTCCACTGCTCCAAATATCTACTTCTGGACCTGCATATAACCTGTGAAAAAATTAACTATTAGTGATTTGTGTTTAATACATTTAAATATTTTTTTCTCATTTTTCCATTGCATCACAGTAATTAAAAGCACATGAACTTGGGACAAGTTGCAAGCAATTGATTTGCAAGCACTATACCATTTCAGTTCTATGCCATGCCTCCCTTGCACTTCAGTACTCTTCCCTTTCTAATATATAACAGGGCACATGTACAGAGTTTTCCTCTCTAATGTTTAACAATAACCCACAGTGCAATTTCATACAATAGCAAACTGAAAGAAACATGCATCTACTCCTAAGAAAGCTCATGTTATATATTGTTATCAAGGTTTTACAGGAACCTGTGCAAAGTCAGCTATCGCCCAAATTGTGCCTGAAAAGTTTAAGGCAAGTCCATATAGCAGAATGTGTCACATATTCTCTGCCACTGCCTGAGTAAAACAGACATCTGGCCTCCAAACAAAAAGAGGCAATATTAGGGTAGGTAGCTGAAAGCAGATTTGACAATCATAGTTTAGAAAAAGGGAAGTTACCTCCAGACTGACTATCTACACTGCAGCAGGTATTTCACTGCTACTCAACTTCACAGCAGACTTTGCCTGTAACTCTGCACCTCTGCTTCCAAGATCTGAGCTCTAAATGAGATTTTTAAAGCAATTCAGGCAGAGAGTACACAATGGATTTGGGGCATTAGACATCACCTCTGCCTTACAGGAACTATTCAAAGCTAGTTCACAGAAGCTTTAAACACTCGTGAAAAATTACCAATACAACTAACAGCCCTCAGTTTCTCAGCATCAAGCTTGTCAACTGAACTAGTTTTGTAGCCTTTAGAATCAAGCAGCAAAATGACTGAAGTACATGCACACATGCATCCAATAGAAAAGAAACTACCTTCCTGAAATTACTTCTGGTGCAGCATAGTTAGGGGAACCACAGCTTGTTCTTAAAAATTCTCCATCTGACATCATATTTGATAGACCTGAAAGTGTATAAGAGTAACTACTAAAAATTCAGGGAGCAAAATGATTTCATACTGCATATACCACCTAGAACAAACCACTAGTGATTCAAATTAGAAAATTAACAAATTTATTCCAGTTAAGAAACAACATTTGGAATTATGGAATTTTTACGTGAGCATGCCACATAATCCTCCATTTATTTTAGCAGAAATCTGGGTAATACCAGTCCACTACTGCCAATAGCCTAGAGATATTTGAGAACATATCCACTCCTAGACCAGAACAGTTGAATTTGGATGACACAGGCATGACAGAGAACAAAGCTGCTCTAAGGGAGATGAAGCAGTACAGCAAGAAAGGATTTTGGTCATTAACAAGAAAGTTAAAACTTCATTTGCTTCTAAAATGCCCAAGTGGAAAATGCTACCACAGAATTTCCTAAAATTCTGTTAGAGGTTACACAGAACAACGGAACTGAGAAGTAAATATGACTTTACCACAATTTACACCCCTACACTATGCACCTGGTTCCTGCATCACTGCAGTTCAGTAGTTTGGTTTTCAGGTACTCTGTAAGCAACAGAAGTGTGCTCTAGAACTAGGCCACCTGAATTTATCAGCGCTCAGTATAGTCTCACATGTAGAAAATACCTTCTAGTTTCCTCAGTGGAGGCTGCATGATCAAGACTACCATAAGCCAAAGAACTCAGTCTCCAAGAAAGAATTATGCCCTTTCACCAGTCAGCAGGGAATGTGGAGAGGAAGGAGTACAGCTTGGCTAGCTTTCATATTCTAACACACAAGCTCTTTCATTGAGCATTTGTTTAATACACAAGTCATGATTAACTGAATGCTACAGCTTTGCTGACACTAAGTTACAGGAAGATATTTTTGTAAGTTACTGTACTTCATTTCTTCACCATGTAAGCTATTTCACCCAAACCATTTTCTACACAAGAAACCAGTATGATTCCCAGGCCTACATAGTTGAACAGCAGACTTTTAAAACATATTTAGAATACTAAGCATTACCTAACACCTTTCATTGGAGACTTACATGAACAGGTATTATCCACTATGTCTACAAGAGATCTATCATGACACAGCAGTATGGATACTTTACTATGCTTATTGTGGTGAGGTTTTCCTGACTCATGTGATTCCAAGAACTAGCTGCAAGGCTTCTCTGCAGCTGTGTCACAAACAGCTAGCATAAAAAAATCTTCTTCACATCTTCAAAGATTAAATTTAGAGCAATTTAACAACAGGACCAGTGTATTTTTCTATAGCACTGTAGCTTCTTAAAGATGATGAATTGCCCCTGCACTGTCCTTCCAAGAGAGCTAAGCATCTACATTTTGCAGATGATGAAACAGACAAGGAGTGAGTTTGGAAGAAGAAAGGTCAGAAACAATGTCTGCTCAACATTTTAGAGAAAATACTGTTAAGCGAAACCAAACTAATCAGTTCACAATTTCGGCCAGTCACAGAAAATACCTCAAAAGAAAGCCTGAGAGGAAAACAAGTTCAATAAATGTGCAAGAACATTATTTTGCTTTACATATATATTATTCATATTCTTCTGTTGTATCACACCACCAGGATATTAAAGTATACATATTTTATTTAATATTTCCTATTGTTATTAACAGGATCTAACACCAGAAATGCAATCAGATATTAAAAAAAACCACTACTTACCGAAGTCAGCTATCTTGGCATTCATGTGTGCATCAAGCAGCACATTTTCAGGCTTCAGATCTCTATGTACTACCATATGCCTGTGACAGTAATCCACACCAGAAAGGATTTGCTGGAACAGACGTCTACTTTCCTTCTCATCAAGCTAAAACAAAGATTTTAAATAATTAAGAGACAGTGGAAGTTAACTTGTTCTTCATTCTTAGTAGCTAGAGGAAATTTTCCCATGATCCAAACTTATCAATTATAGCTACCTATCATTTGATACTTTATACAGCAGATTATCAGAACTTGTACCAAGAAGCTTCGTATCTTACATAGTTTTGTTTGCGCCACAGTTCTAAAATGACCACTTAGTCAGAAAGTCACTGACATTTCTCAATCACACTTTTGAAATTGGGTTTGGCAGATGTTACATACTTCCTAGCTAGAAACATTAGCACTCATACATTTAACTTTGTCTAACTGGAATATCAACAAACTTTGATATTTAATCACTGCACAAGATTTAAACTGGCAAAAGCTGCTGAAATGCAGGACAGAAATTATACATTTCAGATGCTATTTATGCTATCAGCAGCTAGTCCCAAACAGCAGACTCAGCTGGGCATTTCCTACAAAGACCCCAAATCCACATCAGTTTGTCCCAGCAGCCGAAGTACCCTATATATCTACATGGTCTGTAAAATGTGACTTCAGATCTTTCACAGAAGCTGTTCTAACAGTAGAGGACAGTAATAAGGGCACAATGGTAGTTTTCCAATAATGGAATATACTGAACAAACAGTTTTCAGCTACTGCAATTGGGTACATATCCATCTGGTTTATTCCCAGAGGAAAAATGCTATGACAAAGTCACAAAGATTTGAAATGTGTTAATATATAATCATTTGTACTTTCAGAAAAAAAGCACAGTCATAAAATATATATTAATGGATAGCAGCAAAATTAAAACCAAATACAAGAAAACACACCTATATTTAACAAGGTTTAACCAGTACCCCTTGCTCCCAGCCCCTGATAATGTGGTTGTCTTAATTAACTCCACTTTAAGAGGGAAGCAGCCATTCTGTGACCATGCAAGCCATGTGTTCATGCTCTCTCCCTCATTATCAAGCCCTGGAGGTCCTGTGAAGCAAGTAGACAAACCAGTGTTCTTCTTCCCCTCCCTACCAGCCTCAAGATTCCTGGGTGCCAGGCTGATTATCTGCTTCCTTGCCAGCCTTTAGTTCCCAGGCACACAGCCATGGATTACTCTGTCATGGCATATGGAACTGCAGCAGCAGCCAGAGCAGTGTCTCCAACATCGGTTATGAGTCCTAAATGGGAATGAAACCTGCGACTTCTCGGTGGCTACAGACACTTCCACCATCCTCTGCTTGCTCTCAGGACTGAGTGACTTGTGTTCTTCCATATGATTTTCAAGGCTAGACTGTGACTGTTATATTGATACAGCAAAATATGTATTAAGATTCGACCAGATCTACAGAGGGTCTAGGTGAATAAATATCCCAAGTCAAGTTGTGTTAAAAATTCTATACCACACCACTTATAAATTGTACTCCATTGATTTTGCTCATAAAAATCCTGTGACACTCTAGTCATAAATCCTGTGCTACACTAACCATAGTATTCTTTTGAGGAAAAAAACCCTTTAATTGTATCATTCCGACAAGGATACCCAAAAAGAACCTGTCTGTCCCCACAGTGTAGGGTGACACAGGAATGTTGCAAATACAATAAGAGAATGCAAGTCACTGATTTGCAGAGTTGGACTACTTCTTACCCTTCCATTTTTACAGATATAATCAAACAGTTCTCCTCCTGAAACATATTCCATCACCATGAAAATGTCGGTGGGTGTACTGATGACCTGGTACCTGATAAGAGAAGGAATCTATTAGTCTACACACTCAGTAAAACACTAGTTACATTTAGTTAAAACCAAAGATGTACAAATAATCAGATAAAAAAATGTACTTTAAAATGGTTATCAATCTACAGTGACTGGAATGACAATATTTTTCAGAAGCTTTTTCCTCTCCTTTCACTGTATGATGCCAGCATTGCCAAGACTAGTAGGAAATTTGTAATGCCTATCAGGAATATCAGTCCTTGTTCTTTCAGAGGTAGAAGTGATTTCCTTAAGGCTGTTTACAGTGCTGCCTTGCCAACAGCTTGGTGCAGTGAAAAAGGACTTTCAAAAGGACTTTGCTAGTGTTGCAATAAGACACACTTTTCAACATTAAAATGCAAAAAAATTTACTTGCCATAAATAAAAAGGTGTACTTCCAGATTAGGAAAAAATTCCTCTTAAAGATAATGAATATTAGCATTTAAGTGTACTGATCTCTGTTTATTATATTTTTATCATTCTACTTCAATTAAATTTAAAAAACCTAGCTTTGAAGCTTTGAAATAAGAAGTTCAAGAACAAACTCACAATTTAAGAGATTTTGACTTCCTCTACATATCCTTAACTAAAAATTGTTTAATTTGTTCCCTTTACAGCACAAGAAAAAATTCTCCCCATAATTCCCTGAGAAAGAAACTGTCATCTGAAATCTGCTAAACTGTCTTCTGTTTAGCAACACCACAAGCACACGTTCCTCTTTCATCCTGGTATGTCACTTGGTGCACTGACACGCCCTATTCTGTTCTGGCTACAGGTATGCCCTTTGGACTCATTCACAGATTAACTGAAAGCATCAGCAATTTTGCTGACAAATCAGCTCAACAGTCTTCTGAAAACTAACCCATGGAACAGTGGGTGAGTTGATCTTATACAATGTAACAGCTTCTCAGTGCAACAGCTGTTGTTAAATTAAAGGGAGTGCATAGACACGGCATCTGCCAGGGGCAAGGGGGTCTTAAGACAAGATTCTACCAATAAAAAACCCACCCGCATCATGACTAAGACAGTGGAAGTCACCCACATTCTGGAGGTGAAGGTTATCTTAACAGGAAGTTAAGAGTCAAAAGAAAAATCAATGTTACTTATAATTTATCATCACAGACGAGACATGAAGGGTCTACTCTGGGACACCGTTAGTTGTACTCTGAAACCTACTTAGGAACTGATATTGATCAAGTAGGAGATGTAATCAGGCACATTTTAAGTAACACATCTAGACAAAGGGTAGCCACTATATTGAAGATTTCTGAAAGAGCAATCACATTTATCAAACTGTACATCCTTAATTCAGAAAAATCTTGCAGAGCACCACCTACATTGCAAAAACATCTCTCACGGACCAGTACATCACTAAAAACATTTTGAGAATATACAATAAACTTACTCTAGAAATTACCTTACATTCTTGTTTTTAGTAACTCATTTTCTAAGAAGGAAAAAAAAGATCAAATATAAACAGAAAAAGAAAAATGAAGTAAGCACTAAACCCAGAGATGACTGCCATCAGAAGTATCTGTTATGACCTTCATTACCTTTTATATACCTGTCCAAAGAATGTCTAAGCAAAGATCTAATGGAAGCTCTCCAGCCTGCAGTGAAGATCAGTTTTGTGAAAACACATTACAGAGGGCACTTTGAAGCTGGTTACTTTTCTGACAAGATACTGTTTGTAGTATTGCCCTTTAAGTGCGCTTCAGATTAGCGAGAGCAAAACAAGATTATTGCCTAAGTGAGCTTGACTACAGCAAGCAAAACTTACAGCTTAATTATATGAGGATGCCTGAAGAGTTTGAGGTTCTGAATCTCCCTGCGGATTTTTCCTACAACATCAAGGCTGCGAATCTTCTGTCGATTGAGGATCTTCACAGCAACTTTATGCCCAGTTAACTCATGTTTTCCAACTGGAAGAAACAAGGAAATATTTAGTCAGGATTCTCAATGGCTCAGTTAAGACATTATTTCTCCTTTCTGAAGGTAGCCAAGTTAAGACACTAACTAGCATTCCACATACCCCCATTACCTTTCAGGCAGGTTGAAAACCAGACAGTATGGAGTTTCTTCAGCCCAATTCCAATTCCTCCCACAATTCTATCATTAGAAGAGGTATATATGCAAGAAACACCTTAAACCTAACCTGCAGAAGTCTTGCAGCATAACATTTTTTACAATATTAGTTTAAAAAAAATAAACAAAAACAAAAACAAAGCATATCCCAAACCCTGCCATCCTTGCTAATCAGAGAGAGCATTTTCTCTCCCTTTGTAAGTCACTCCAAGATCTGGGCTTACTTAGTAACCCACTCAAACATATTTTCCCGTATCTCTTCTACTTTATCTGCAAGGATCAGTCTTACTGAAGAAATCACTCGTATCCCTCCATCAAGAAGCCTGTTCCAGAAATTGCTCTGAATTACCAGCATAGGTACCTGAGCAGTTTACTTATAAAAATGTATCTGTCCTTGAAGCAGTCTGACAGTCTGTGAAGTTAACACCAGACCTTTATTCCATTTAAGAAAGTGGCAAATGCTACCAGAAATGCACAAAAAATAGAATAGAAACAACAAAAAACAATGCACACATGTAACCTAGTGCATTCCTAGAAATGGAAAAGAAACGGAGGACAGTTTCACTGTTCTTTAAACAGAGGAACTAAAAGTGTAAACTATTTCAGTCAGCTACCCCTCTTAAAGTCCATAACTTTGCAAGCTGTTGTGAGCAGTCACAGCAAAGTTCATCAGAATATTTTTCTTAAACCCAAAATAGGATCACAGATGAAACACCAAGAAGCTAAGTATCTCTTTTACTAGAAGGCTTCACTATCTGCATGGCTGCTGCATGCAGTGATTATAATAATACCATTCATTTGCGGATTCCTACCTTCTGAAGATAAACCAGATTCTTGAGACACCCGCATGGTTCATCCTCATCCACGTCAACACATATTTGTAACACAACTGCACCGAACACAATACTCACTCATTTGAGTGCCTACTCTCATCTGAGGATTTAAATAAGCCCTGAGCTTCAAGCTTTGTTTAAATATATCCATGGGAAGCTATGATTAAACAGTAGTGATCCACAAAAATCTTTGTGTTCAACAGATAATCTGGATAGAATATACAAACACCCATCAATCTGTAAATCTCATTCCAGCACAAAAGACCTTCCTGCTGCCTTTTGCCTCTACATCGAGCTAAAAACCAATGCATGTGAGAAGAGATTCTTAGAGAGATGAAGATAATGGTTAGCATCCAAGTGATTATTCTTACAAGAAGACAGCCACCTATAACATTAAGTAGTCTAAATTCCTGTAGAGAACTAAACAGTGGATTACCCAAGACCCTGAACCATCACAATGCTGCACTGAGATATTTCTAATACCTGAAAAAACAGAAGAGCTCTGACTAGGACGAAAAGACATCCCCTCATTCAAAGGGGCCATTACCTAACAATGGCCATAACAAACAAAGTGCTGGGCAGGCATATTTGCACTACTGAGGAATGCAGGACAAAGCTCACATCCATAGCAAGTTCTAGAGAGACCACAAAGCAGTGACAGGTGAGTGCCAAGAAATGTATGAGAATTATTTATTTTGAACCAGATCTACAATTAAAGCAGTCACATTCCCTTTGTTTTCTTCAAATGTGATCAAAGTTTTAAAGGAACCAAACAAATTATATCACCTGTATTCAAACCCTCAGGAGTAACGAATCATCATAAAAAATAGTAAAAATTCGAAAAGCAGTTATTCTAATTGAAAAGTCTTTACCCATCCATAATGGGAACTGAAGTAATCCAGGAGTATTTGGAAAAAAACCCCAAAATGTTAATCACTAAGTTAAAATGTAACATTTGTTTTTGTTAGCAAGAAACAGCTTCTTAGAAACCAAGCAAAAATCGGTCAGACACACTAATCTGCATCTTCTTTTGCTGTACAGAGTGCATTTAAGGTGTTTAATACAGGAAATAACATATGTATTTGACCACGACTGCACCTTAGCAGATAAATACACAGTTCTGATATGCACTGGGTTATAAAATACCATTTTTAAGTCACTTTGTTTCATTTCTGATTCATCAGTCTACCTTAGACTAGAATTTCGTCAACACTCAGAAAAACATTAGAAAGTAATTCATTAGCTACAATCTATGTTCAATATGCAAGGCACATAAGAAAAGAGCTTTTCAAAACAAATTTTTCATTTGAAGTAATTGAACAGTAGCATTTGGAGTTGACTGAAACCAATTCTAGCTGTCACAGCCTCCAAGGCTGTGAGCCTCAAGCCTTAATTTTATTCACTGACTGGGTGAAAACAAGATTTTCTGCTTCTTCAACTCTACCAGCTTTGAATAATTTATTGTAATGAAAACATACTTGGTTCAGTGCAGGTGCAGAAAGATCCCAAAAAGCCTATTCTCTTGCTTAACATATTTCAAATTCAATCTCTATTTTCTTCAAGAATTTTTGCCTTCCTTTAATTCAATTTGAAATGATAACAAATCTAGCCTTTTAAGATACAAGTTTCCTGGATACAGTTCAAGGTATCTGTTACCAGTAAAACAGCAGATACTAACTGGTAACAGACTGCTGACACTTTTGAATTCAACATTAGGACAGAAGTGAAAGCACCACCCCAGATGATATCATCATGTAGAAACGTAAGCAGCTAGTGTTACCTTTCTGAAAGCTACTTTGCATTACCGCTTGATAGAAGTTTTACCTATTAAACGAAACGCACCCTCATTCTCAACTAGCCACCAGACCTTCAAAATAATCACTGCAAAAAAACCAGAAAATAATTTAACAGACCTAGTACATCCCCATATTTCTTTATTTTCTGAAAATAACAATTGCCTGTGGCTTTGCATAGCACCAAGATTTTCGTGACAGTGGCAGAGCTTCAAAGCAGCAGCGACTTATTTTTGACTGCAGACACGGAGGAACAGTCTCTAACCTTGATCGACAGTTCTTCAATTGGAAAAAAACTGATCATGAGGCCACGCAGACCAAATACAACATTCTCGTGAAATACAGGTATCAGTAGTTAAGTTTGTAGGGAGAAAAAAATCTGAAGAAGGTTATGTTGTATTTAATGAAACAAAGGCCATTAGCATTAGGCCAAAAAGCCAATCCAAAGCTCAGAAGAAAGCAGTCTTTAAGAGTATGAGCTAAACAAATGTTTTCACTAACACGTAAAAAAACCCCCAAACAACAATAGCACCCACTGTGCAAAGCCATATTGCTGCACAACATCAGATACCATACTGATCTGCACTGTTCATTTCCAGGTCTCTTACTGCTCCCTTGACCCAGACCACCTCGTCTGCAGTCTATACAGACTATATAACCCAGATCTAGAGAGCTGGAACAATTATTGTATATCTAGAGCCTTAAGTAATATCCCTCATATTCTCAGTATGGACCACTGAAAGCTTGAGTACTCTTCCTTTTATGAAAGATAACTTAAAAAAAAATTAACTGGAAATGAAAGTTTGCATCTGGTTTCACCAGAACACATCAGCAGTGTTTTAAAAAATTGGACAAAAATAAGGATAGATGTTGTACACTGAATCATACTGAAGTCTGAGTATGAATGTGTCTCATACAATAGGTTTAGATTTAGTATTCTTCCACCTCAGCTTTTCACTTCGGTGGCACTTTAGCTTTGCCTAGATGCTGGCTAGGAACAGCCACCTCTGTGACTGCCCATGTGAGGTACAGTCAGGTGAACCAAGTCCCTCAGAATTAATCCAGAGTGCCAGGTGAACAGATAAACTGGACAGAATCACACCAGTGACAGCTACCAGCAGTGTGAATTCATCTGACAGCTACAGCAGGAGACCTTTCACAATTACCAAGTAAAGCACTGATTTTCCAGTTCGACTTTTTCAGGCTGCAACCACCACTGATAAAATTAAACATTCACTTTCAAGGAGCCATATGCCTGACCCCCTACATCATATGAGTTCAATGTAAATCCTAATTGAATTTTAAGAAGTGAACACATTTATTACAGTTTTTCACCTCATGTCAATTAATGAAACCATATAACCAGAGAAGGAAATGATAAAAAAAAGAAAACAGTTGCAGATCTGGTATGAAATGAAGATAATGTGTGCTCAAGAGGAAAACCAGTGCATCATAGATAAAATGTTCTTTATTAAGCACAGCTGAAGCATGACAAAAGTAACACAGTACATCATATGGGGACAAGAAAAACAGTACTGCAACAGTGCTCTCCTAAATTTAGGATCATACTACAACATTGATGGTTTGCCAATCTAAGTCTTCTGCAGTGTGCTGAGTAAAAAAACTCCAAATCAAACACATCCTTGACTCCTCCCCTCAACCATGTAGTCCCTCCACGAGGAAAGAGAACCTAATGCTGGTCTGCTACATTACCTTTTTTTCTCTCTATTCAAGGAAGTTCTAAGTCCCACAGGAAAGAATAGTACCCCAGCTGTCAGCTGCAGGGTCACTGCTCCCAAGTGATTGGGGCTGTCCCTTTACAAGCTTGACTTGAAAGAGAGACTCGAAGGGCTCTGCTCTCAAAATATTTTTTACTGCTTTCCTAGAGCAAAATGTCATCTTATTTCCTACACATCAGTAATTTCTTCAGAACACGTCAATAGTTAAGAGTTTGGGCAGAGCACAAATTATCTACATTGAAAAAAAAAAAAGCTGGGTTTTTTATGCCCCTATTAAAAAAAAAAAAAAAAAACCCCTTACGAAGAATACAGCCTGAGCCTAGCTCTACTTCTTTGAAAAAGGATGTTTTTGATCTGCTTGCCCCAATACTTTAAGTTCTCACGAACAACACGGCAGGAACAGTGTAAACTAATGTATAGTCCTTCCACGGTGGTGAACGGCACCACCAGGAAGCTTAGTTTCTATTTTATTTCTATTAGCCTTAAAATAAGCAGTATGGCATCCACATCCCTACGCTGTAAAGTTTCTAAAATCTGAGCTGAAAAAAATGTTGCTAACCACTGGTCAAGCACATTAAGCGTAAAATTTTTCCATATCTGCACATCAGCTATGTTATCAGTTAATCCAACAATCGCAGACGCGTCTTTTTACGCTTATTTCTGTTTGCAGAGAGAGAAATTTTGCCTTCCTTACAAGGGCATCGAGAGTTCGTACATGAGCATCAAAATGCAATACAGAACAGCTCGAGGATTTAGAGTCCCTGCTTTCGTTACATGCCCAGTGCTGTTCTACACAAACGCAGCATTGAGCTCCCAGCGGTTATTTCCGCAAGCACAGATGAGGAAGCTGTTTCTGCCCCAGCCACTGCTTCCCGCCGCGGGACCGCAAGTCCCACCCCGGCAACTCAGCCCGGGCAAGTCCCCGCTCCGACCGGCGCTCCCGGAGCCGAGGCCCCGCTGACGGACCGCCAAACGCCCCGCGGCCCCGCTCCCGCCGCTCACCCTTGACTTTCCCGAAGGTGCCGACGCCCAGCGTGTCCCCCAGGATGTAATGCCCAATCTTCACCCGCCCGTGCTCGTGCTTCTGTTTATC
>VXBT01007157.1:0-34273 GCA_013400235.1 Oriolus oriolus | reverse complement strand
CCCCCAGTAAGCAGCAACTCTGCTGTTCTCTTTCCAAGCAGGGAGAGCAAGAGAGCTAGCAGCTGCCCCCTTTTTTTTCCCCCCCACCAAGCGCCAATTCTCGAGTATCCCTGCCCCTCCCAGAGAAGCCCTCAGATAAGAGGGTAGCCAGCCACACCCTTCCTGGGGCAACTTCTTTTGTCTCTCGTAAGTACCCAGTTGTTACTGTCTCCTAGCAACAAAATGGGAGAAAATTCCCTAAGAGAAAGAAAATAAAAGGAAAAACCCTAACCTCCAACATTCTCCTTGTAGCAGTCAAGCAAGAACCCTCAGTTATTGAAATTGATTAGGAGATTGTTAGTGTATATCAGTAACACAAAAGATGTGCCATCATTTGTTTCCATTATAAGCTTTCATCTTTCCCACTATAACACTCCAAAACATTATGACCAGTTACTGAATAAATTAAGGGATTATGTAATGGATTGGACTTCATGACCTCTCAAGGTCCTTTCTAACTGTTGTAAACAGGTGTAGGGAGTTGGCTTTCGTATTGGGAGGTTGATAAGTTTGTTATAAAGTTAATAGGTTTTCTTCATATCTTAATAAGGACATTAATTAGGGTCACAAGTTTTGTTGTAATGGAAGTTAATGTGTTGTGGTCTAAGAGTTGTATTGTTGTATTAGAGGTTGGTCATAGAAGTTTCTTGACCTTGTTATAAGGGGGAGTGGTATGGGTGCCAATCACAATTAATGTGAGGGGAGTGAGAGGAAGACCCCATTGGACCATTGCAACCCAATCAGATGACCCCTGGGTACCAACGAGTCAGCCAGAACAGCCAGGGAGAAGTCCAGGGAGGAGCTATACTCAGCCCGGGGGTATAAAATATTTCTCCCCAGCCTTGCGTGCCTGCCTCTGGCCATACCGTATGTGTGGCTGAGTAACCAGCACTGCTCCTTTGTTTTGTAGCTAGGCAGATCGCCTTTTTGGGTCTCCAATTGTCAACTTTATAATTTTGTAATAAATTCTTGGCTTTTTTTACATTATTGGCTCAGTCGTTTATAACATAACCCTATGTTTCACTGATGATAGTGTATCTTAATTTTAGTTCCAAGTGAGACTCCATAGGGCCTTATGACTCATAAACCTTTTCTTCTGGAAAGGAAGTTAATGTGTTCTCAAGATATTAGCCATATACATAATTAGAAACCCAGATGTTAGTCAGGTAAGATATTTCTGGAAAAGTAATTTCAGGAGAGATGAAGGCAGCATTCAATGTTTGTCAAGGAAGCAGTGTGTTCCAGTTATCTCAGCAAGTCTATCACTCTTCATACATCAGAAGGTATAAGTCCCTTAAAGGTCCTGCCAGTCTAAATGAGTGGAAAATTCCTTGCTCAAGCACAGAGTAAAGGTGTGTCTGACATGTACCGGTAGTTGGTAGAGTCTGTCTATCATCTCAGAGCACAGACATGGTCAGGGCTGATACGTGACTCAGAGGAAAGCAAGGAAAAAAATTCACTCCCAGAGATCAAACTGTCCATCAAAGATCACTCTTTCCTGACCCCTGTAGATTATTAAAGAAACTCTGATGTATGAAATGTGATTACATTCATTAGCATAATATAAAACTGCAACATTTAGGGTGATGTCACTCTTCATTTTTTTTTTAGTAAAATATATGTAAGAAATTATATCTTTTTAGTTAGCACTATTTAATCCACTTGTGATTCCCAGTGTTAGTGCCGATATAAATGCTGATATCAAAGTGAGTCCAGCTGGAAACTCTATCTGGATGTAGCTTCCATCACTCCATTTTTAATAAAAGGGTCACTTTTTCTTGGTATGAGAAAGGGATAAAAAAATTTATTGCAATGATTTTGGTCCTTTTTCCAACCCACATTTTAAGCAGTAATAATTTTGAGGATCTTTATTCTGCACATTGCATTAATCCCAGTTTTTGGGAATCTAAGCAATATAGAGTATATTTAGCTAAAATTAATACTTGCTTACATTAGTCTGGTTCTAGGTCAGCATGATTTTCTGAGTTTCTTTACAAATCTGATTGCTACTGCCAAGGATTTAAAAATCTTTCTTCTGCAATCATTCAGAGTAGCAATAGAGAAGGTACAGTGTCTTGTGAAAAAAAAAATGCCCACTGTTGATTCACAACAGAATTCCACAAATCTTTAGAAATCCATTAAGGGTAAAGCAAGGTTTCTTTGAGATACCTCATGCCTTTTGAGCCCTAGTCACCTTTTGAGTATCTGTCATGCATGGCTTTATTGTATCTGAGGAGTGTTATTCAAACATTCTAGGAGTTATTGAATTCCTGTGGATAAGAAGATCTCTTAGCATTTACTTCATTTGCAAGGCCATTAGACTCCTTTGTAACCTGGCCTGAGGTCCCTTTAGTCACTCAGGAGATGCACTGCTGGATGAAAATGAGCAGCACTTCTATTAACAGGGTAAGTGCTTAGCTCCAGGTCCTCAATGTTTTTTAATGCATCCAATCAGGAAACTGCTCTGCATAACTTATTCAACCTGCTGGAAATATCTGCTCGTTGCACATACCAAATGGTGTATGGTCCATTAATAATGATCCATTAATAATGATCCATTATTAGCTCAGCCACGTCTTCACTTACATCTGTCTGTAAGCATAGGTACATCTATACATGCTGTTTATCCTTGTGGGGCTCTCCTCTTCACAGATAAGTGCCAGCAATTTTTTTTTTTTTAATGCTGAGTGTATGGTTTGGTACTAAGTATAAAGTAAGAATGATAATATTAAGTAAAATATTAATAAACAAAAACATACTGAAATAAATTTATGGTATATGCCTATATTATGTTAACAGAATGAAACCGTGAAATTGATTTCGTACGGATTTTCTGTTTTTTATGCTTTAAGCTGATCTGCAGAAAAGCAAAGAAGGGGCTTTTCTCCTATTCATTAGTGCCTCCTGCATTCCCAAAATGTTTAGGTGTATTGTTGAAGCCTTTAGCCTTTCTCTATGTATCAAGTACTGATTTCTTCCAGAGGCATGAGACTGGTTGACTAACAATAAGATCTGTTATAGATATCTTAGCTCGAAGAGATTTTGAGTATCTTGACATTTTTGGGAAAGGGAACACTATTTTTAAAAAAAATCTAGCCTAAGTTATATCCTGCAATCCTGTTACTGTCATCCTATCTTTACCAAGGACTGCATTTAGCCCAATTAGAGTTAAAAAGCATGGCATGAAATTCTCACTATTTATTTTACATGCTAATGTAAATTTGTCAATTAGAAGTTAATGAAAAGTTCATTCTTGTTATTTTTTAATTGCTGTTAAAGATTTTGATTCAGAGTATCTTAACACTTCAGCATGATCTTTAAAAGGTTTTCAGAGTAATTTTCTGATTGTGAATGAGATTTCCGTCTGCTGAGTGGTCCTGTATGCCCGCTGTCCACACAGATACTCGATAGATTTGCTTGCTTCCTCTTGGATCATTTCCCAGATTAGTAGATGGCACACTTCCATACCAAGTCTGTGTAGACCATCTTTACAAAACTAGGGATTTTACTTTTATCAGGATCATGTGTTTATGTGACTTGAGGTAGGGTTGGTTAAACGACAGCATTAATTAATATATTTTTACAAAAATTTTGGTTTGACACTCTTCCACTAAATCAGCCTCTGCATTTTTGTTTTGATCTGCTCTTAGCACAAAAAATCATTGATGCAGAAAACACTGCTATACTTAATTTTCTCTGCATTAAGGTTACTGAAAGAAAATACAGTGATTGTGTAGCTGTGAGGAGAAAAATCAACAACAAAGTAGGAAAAAAATTATGTGGCTTTCTGTTGCCCTGATTTTCACAGTTCTTCAATGTTTTTAATTCTGTAGATAGAGTTCTCACACACTTTCTGTAAACATAAGCCATGTTATGTTAACTGTCTGAGATGTTTTCATTCTTTCTCCTAAGGAAGAGAAGTTTGATGGATTTTTCCTTTGACCTATGTGGTTGAGGGGTGGTAATTTCACCCTCCAATCCATGGTGTTTTCTAAGAATGTATAAATAAAGAGTGCGGGTCCCTTCTGGGCCCTTTTTAGCGTCTTGTCCTGACAACAACTGGCCTGTGTATGTTACTTCGTGTCCAAGTGCGACAGCTTTCAAAATACCAGAGTCACTGAAATCTTTGTTTAGTAAACAGTGCTTTTACGTCACACCAAAAACTGATCTCCCAATTCAGATGAACACTTGTGTTCCTCGGATACACCCTCGGTATTTTGTTTAGATATAAACACAACTCAACATTCATTTGAGCCTTTATCTTGAATAATTTATTTCCATGTGAAGTAAGTTAAACAACTTTTGACGAGATGCATATGTGCTATGTAGATAGCAAAAAGCTTTTATTGTGATGTTTGAGGGTTTATTTCTGTCTGCTGTATCGGCAGATCTTGCAGCTACCTGTTGTTTAGTGAAAAAGACATTCAGATGGACAACAGATCGATCGAGCTGTTTATGAAAGGTCCTGTGGCTAATAATAGTCAGTTTCTTATTACTACACAGCCAACATGACAATGACCACAAGTTATCTTTCTTTTCTCCTGGCTTCTGGCAAGAGCTCTTCTGATACCATCATGGTAACTCAGAAGGCTTTTATATTCTAAAGAGGTTGAAAAAAAGTTGTGGGATTGAAATCATCTTCCTAATGGTTTTACATGTTTTGCTTTTCCTTTAGGGACTGGTATGTGTCTCCTCCTCTCATTATAAGAAACAGATAGCATTTTCATATTTGTGTTATAAATTAGATCTGGAGACCTTTCCATTTACTCAACTCAGAAACCCTGAGTTTATAATACTACAATCTTAATGTTCCTTATTCACTGTGGACATTTGTGGCATCACTGTGGTCTCTTAGACCTTTCTGAAGGTTTTTGGGATAAGAAAACAGCCCCTGTGTGTTGACTTTGGGTGACATAGGCAAGATGGCTATTTTTGCTTGTTTTTGTCAACATGCTGAGTTCAGACCTTCCCAGTGCTCTATTTTCTCCATCCCAAGGGCAGGAGCATAATTTTGAGCTGAGTGATTGCAGCACCAGCATTCACTCATCTTTAAGGATCAGGTCATTCATACTAGTTATATTATGCTATACATAAGCATTCTTCCTGGAATCTTTAGAAGAGTGCCTTTTCGCACTCAGTGATTTTTTAGTGATTTTTTTATTTTGTCTATGTAATAATGCTTGTTGTTTGATTTGGTGGTTTTGTGCTTTTTTTCTTGTTGCTAGCCAAGCTGAGGAAGGAGTTCATTTGCAATGTTAAGCCCTCTGGCCTGGCCCAAAGGCACGAGAGTTGGAGACTGTTAATGGAAACACCTTTAATTTATTGTAACCCGTAATTTGAGTTTTATGTTATAGGAATTCCTGTGACAAAAACTACCTGGACCAGTGGTGAACGAGCCTTACTCGAGCTTACTTGAGCCTTACTTGAGCGCAAGTGCAGCTACAACCTGATCTGAGCTGGCTCTGGTGCCCAGTAACTCCACAAAACACACACCTCTTCTTTCTTGAGTGGCCACTAAGACAGGTGAAGCCTTCAAGTCGTGGACTGAATGAACGCGGTGGACGATTGTGGGCATTTTACAGACATTTCATAGGGATGGTCTGGGGAGCAGGGGAATCATATCAGCACGTCCATATTGTGGCAGGAAGGAGGAAGGGGGTTGACATTTGGAGTGGTGCTTATCTTCCCAGGTCACAGTTACATGTGATGGAGCCCTGCTGTCCTGCAGATGGCTGAACACCTCCCGGCCCATAGGAAGCAATGAATAAATTCTTTGGTTTGGTTTGCTTGCATGTGTGGCTTTTGCTTTATTTATTAAACTATGTTTATCTCAGCCCATGAGTTTCTCATGGACTGTTAGACAGAAGGAATTTTCTGGTTGACTGCATTCAGTTACAGTCAGTGGCTTAATGACCAAGTGGAAACTTGTAACTAATTGTGTCCCTTAATGCACCAATACTATTTAATATTTTCCTTAATGACATAGACAGTGAGATTTAATGCACCCTCAACAAGTTTGCAGATGATGCCAAGCTGACCGGTGTGATTGATCTGGTAGAATGAAGGGATGCCATCCAGAGGATCCTTGGCAGGCTTGAGGAGTGACCCACAATAACTACATTAACAAAACCAAGTCCTAGGTCCAAGGTACTGCATCTGAATTAGGGCAACCCCCAGTATCCATACAGACTGGATAATTACTTGATTGAGAGCAGCTTTGAGGGGAAGAACTTGGGAATACTGCTTGATGTAAAATTGTGTGTTAGCTGGCAATGTGTGCTTGCAGCCCAGAAAGTCAGTCATATATTGGTGCCTCCAATGCAGTGTTCATGGAGGTGATTGTCCCCCTCTACTCCACTCTTGTGAGACCTCACCTGGAGTACTGAATCCAGCTCTGTGATCCCAGCACAAAGATTTGGATCTGTTTGAGCAGTCCAGAGGAGGCCACAAAAATTATCAGGGCTGGAGCACCTCTCCTGTGAAGACTGGCTGAGAGAGTTGGGGTTGCTCAGCCTGGAGAGGAAAAGGCTCTGAGGACAACTTGTTAAAGACAATATATGTAAGGCAGACTTATGAGAAAGGTGGACAAGACTTTCTACCAAGGCCTGTAGTGAAAGGACAAGGGTTATTGATTTTAAGCTAAACCCATATCAGTTTGTACTGTATATTATGAAGAAATTTTTTTACAATGAGGATGGCAAAACACTCGAACAGATTGCAGTTGTCCACACAGACACAGAAAAGTTGCAGCTGTCCAGTTGCTAGCAGTGTTCAAACTCAGATTGGATGAGGCTTTGAGTGACCTGATCTAGTGAAATATGTCCTTGCCCATGACAGGAGACTTGGACTAGATGATCTTTGAACATCCCTCCCAACCCAAACCAAAAATATTCTGTAATTCCATAGTTCTGTGATTCTCTGATAAGCATGAAGTAGCTTAGCTATTTAACACTATTTTTGTTAACTCATTTTTCATTCATCTCTATCTGTATCACTAGGGACCTATTCTACTTTTTAATGAACACTTTTTGACCTTGTTAATTTCTTTATCCTTGCCTTGTTGCTGTGCAGTCTTTTTAATTATTCCCCTATACCTGATGCAGAAATCATTAGTGTAAGTGTTCATTAGGTATAAGTACTCCTTCAGATAAATAATGTAAACATTATTCAAAATTTGCTTGTGTATATCATATGTATATGTAAATGAAAATAATTTAGACATACTAGATACTCTGCTAAGCTTCTAAACCCAGGGAAGGAAAATATATCACAGCAAACTTAAACTGGTTTTAAATGATTGGGAGAGTTTCCAACAGATCAGCCAAATATTTTTTATTATTTTTGCAGGTAAATATTTAAGTGGAAAATACTTGTTC
Source organism: Oriolus oriolus (assembly GCA_013400235.1). NCBI lineage: Eukaryota > Metazoa > Chordata > Aves > Passeriformes > Corvidae > Oriolus > Oriolus oriolus. The sequence continues at coordinate 26,858 of VXBT01007157.1, read as the reverse complement.
CTGGTTTTGATATAAATTAAGCCAAAATTTTTTATGGTACTGAGATCTTGTCATAGGATATATGCCTAAACATTATTTTGTCTTTTACATGAAGTTGCATAGAAACCAAAAGTAAACACCGAGATATCAAAGATTGTTTATTCACATTATGTTTAAGGTTTTTAAAGATTCTTTTAAAATCTGTTGTCTGCTTTTGTAATGTTTCCAAATAAAGTGTTCTTCCTGACTGTTTTATTCTGAAGGTGGTTTAGCATAACATTTTCTACTCATACAAGTATACGAGATTTTACAGTTAACAGAATTTAAGGCATTTTTCTATGTGAATAAAACATATTGTTGAGCTAAATAAAAAGCCAAAACCCACCCCCAAAACCCCAAATAAAACAAAAAATAAAATCAGAAAAAATAATCAAGTAACTCTTGTGCTACTCAAGCATTAATAATATCTTGCTTGTTAAAAGAGAGATCATGTTCCATCCATGCTCCCAGAATGAGAATGGACAGTGACAGAATACCATACCAGGGAACAACTTGCCCTTCCACTGAGTACCTCAGCTGATGGAAGAAAAGTTTTGGAAAAACAGTTATGCTGATGACATGTTTATACCAGATTTACTTGTATTTTGAGTAACTTTCCTCTGTCCATTTAACTTCAGGGAACTGGCACCACTTGCATGAAAGATGAATTTGATCTCATGGGCTGAAATTTTACAGACAGTTATAGAAAAGTCATCACCATCAAAATGGGATGAAAAAAGAAGATCCAGCCCCTACTACATAATATTACACATTTCCACACAGTGAAGAGACTAAGACAGTATCTTGCATAGTTTTGTTGTTTCACTAAAAAAATAAAAAGCTCTTTTTCCCTTCAGCAACTGTAATTCAAGAAAGTGAAGACTAGAACTGAATTATTTTCTTCCTCTGGTGAAGGAATCCCAGACTCTGAAAGTACTCTTTATCTTAACTCTTCTACCATTAGATTCTTCCTACTTAAGCCGACAACAGCTCCTTTTCACATTAGTGTCATTCAGAAGCGGAAAATAGAGAACAGCTTGAGGGTGAAATTGAATTACCAAACTGATTCCCCCCCCCTTGATTTAGTACTTCATGCAGGCTTTTTTTTCCCCCCACAGCATATATGTGATAATTATCAGGATAAGAGCTAAGTAAATGCTGGACATGAAGAACTTCAAAAGAATGAGGACATTATAATGTTTGACATTCTCCCAACACTTGCTCTGTGGTCATTTTATGCTTTCAGATCTGTTGTAGCATATTTAAAATGCAGACTTCCAGCTATCATTTTTCACCACTTACGTACGTTAAACATTCTTACTGAAGGCACTTTATTCTTCACTTTGTTCTCTTAAGCTATCATTATTCTTATGGTGTTTAAGTACGCATTTCTTTGTCCTCAGTTTCAGGTTGGCAGTCTTCCTTCCAAGGATAAAAGTAAAATGATATAGTGAACAGTAGCAGCACACAGTCCTTCAGAAGGTCCTTGAAAAGCTCAAATTAGAGATGTTTTATATATTTATTTTTTTAAATGTTCAATTTGCTATGCAGTTACAATCCCACTGAAACATTATTCCTTATTTCTCAACAGTCTGGCAGGCTGTGTCCTGTAATGTGGCTAAATTATTTTATGCCTCCCCTTCTATGTTGTCAGCCTCTGCTAATTGAAATGTTTATAAAATGCTGATGCTGAAATATTGCAGCTTAACAGTTCAACAATTCTTTAATGAGCCCTCTGTTTTATTAATAAAATGATTTATAGAAATATGTAATCTCAATGATTTACCATTAGTATTAATGAGTCTAGTTATTAAGCACTTTATTTCAGAATGCCACAAAGACACAAACCCTGTAAAACATGCAGTATCTTGTACTAAGTTATTTTGTGTTTAGAGTGAATGGTTTTGAAATCTCACAGCTTTTCCTCAGTGAAACATAGTTATTCATTAGCATAAAACTAATTGACTCTTTTATATGCAGTACCTTTGTACTAAGTTATTTTATATTTAGAGAGAATCAATGGTGTGAAATCTCACAGTTTTTCCTCTGTGAAACAGAGTTATTCATTAGCATGTAACTAGAAGTCTCTTTTATATAACCTGCCTGCCATTATTATCGGATTTTATGCAAATAATTTAGCACAGGGCCAATCACAAAAGTAATCCCAAAGACTGAAAATAGAAGTGCATAACGAATCAGTAGAAATAAAAGTGTTTCCATTGTCCTTGACTGTTAAGCAAGGACTTCTTGATTATCAACTCTTAGTAAGAGTCTGATTCTTTATTACTCGTAATCTAATTTCTTGAAAGAAATAATTTTCTAACATGTTGTAGGCTACTACAAGGTACTTTAAGATTATACAACCATCACTCATCTTTTTATGTACCTTCCCATTGTTGTTCAAATGAAATGCTACTAGTTGGACGGATTTCAACCAGCCTTATATATTGGGAAGTTAATATTTTGGGTGTAAATTCCTACTGTGATGAGTTCAATGAAGAAGCTGCAAAAGTGACTTTCAGAGTCCTGGAAGGTGCTACAGCCGTTTTGTTTTTCTCATCGACCTCTCCTGGCTACAGCCTCAGACATCTAGAAAAGAGAAATAGGGGGAAGAATTATCTTCTTTGTTCCTTTAGTGCATTTTACCTACTTTTTTTATGTCCAGTAATGGTTTTAATTGGGAAAAAGTGAGACTTTTGCCTTGTTGGTCAAAGGACTGTGACTTCATTCCCTCCCAGTGTATAGACTCTGCTATGTAAAATTTGTACTTATGCATTTCAGTCTATATTTTCTTTATTTGTAAAATTTGTTTAATGGAAAATTTTGGTACAATCAAGGCAATCAATTTTCAGTGAAAATACTTAGCGGCAATTTTTTCCCTTTAATTAAATTGATAAAATTAAGCCTTTCCACAAAAGAAACTGGGTTCTCCATAATTTGACTTTATGTGTATTTGCTGAAAGGTTAACCAGTGGTTGCAGATGGAGTTGGAGCTTCCAATAAGGATTATTAGAGAAGTCCTGCTGTTGAGTCGTGAGGTGCAGAAAGGACCCCCTTGTGTTCCAAACTCCTTAGAGAGGAATCAAGGTGTGGTTGGGCGCAATCTTAGCCCCAGACTTTGTCAAAGGTTTAACCCCTCAGGATTAAAGATTGGAAATCTGATCTATTTATATAAAATGAGCTATTTATTAAGACAAATGATTACACAAAAGATCTTAATCAGAATTGTTTACTACCCAGTATAAAAGCTAAAACTGCTAATAGTGTGTTGTATAATATAGTGCACTGTATTAAAACAATTATGTTAAAGCAATTGTATTAAAGCTAGCAAAACCAAAGAATTATTAAGTAGAGACTGATGTAACTCACCATGCCAGCACTCAAGGGCAGGTCTTTTTCACTCAGCCTTGAGGAGTATCCTTGGGGTCATCCTCAAAATCCAGAGGAGGAATCTCCACACACTCCAAGGAGGAACTGTTAGATTGTTAGAACAACCTAACTGTATGAGACTGGACTGGACTTTTACAGTGTAAGGTGATTGACTGCCAGTCACAAATCTCTGGTTGCCTCACTATCAAGATGTTAATTTGGGTTTGGTGAGCAGACTGGTTTTAGTATAGCTCAACACCAAAACCAGCAGACACCCCTCTCAGTCCACTAGGCATAGACTTGCAAATAGGGCATTGTCTGAGCTGCATGACCACATACCAGGGCAGAGCATCCTGCTATGCCAAGGCCTCTCTAAATGTCTCAGAATGTCATTAGACCTTCTGAGAGATGTCATAGACGGGGTGCATGTGACAAATCTCTGGTATGGTATGTATAACCAGACTACTCAGTGGTCTTGTGGGAAATTTCTGCAGTCCTAAATTCATTTTGGAGACTCAGTTTGCTCAGTTTTTCGGTTTTTAGAGGCTCACTTCTGGTAAGAGAGAAGTAGTGCTGTCACAGTTGTGATTAGCAGAAGGCATTCATGTAGGAGCACGCATAGGCAGGGACTTACATCACCTAGAGAAAGATTTAACAACACAGAAGATGCCACATTCACTACTTTAAGAGTTTGTGATTCTTAATGGGGAATCAGATAAACATTTCTGTAGGAAAGCGGTCTTATGATTGAGTTGTTCTCTTGCTGAAGCAGCTTTTCTCTGTCCAGTCAGTTGTGTGCATGTGGTGATTTCATCAGATTGTAAGCTACATTGTCCAGTCCCAAAGGAAGGAGACAGTAGGGGCCAAAAAAGCTCCCTTTTCTCAAGGGTAAATAATTTTCTGCTCTGAACTGAGTCTTTGTATATAGAATTCACTTTTTACATCATTCTGAGGTAAATCCAGGCAGTCAGGCTGTATTTGGTTTCTTCTCTCATGCTACATTCTAAATTGCTGCATCTATTTTTCCTGTACTTCAAGGCATTTCTGACTAGCCTGAAGATGACACAGGATGCTGCCTGCACTGCAATTATTATCATCATTATTTCTATTATTACTGCTCTTTCCTCTACTATTAGAATATTATGGTCTCAGAGCAAAAGAAATGCTGTAACAACTTGTTTGGTTTATTGTATTTAAATACAAAATAAGAATAAAAGAAAAAAATATGCTGAAGCTTAGAAACATACAAAGTGAACAAGTCCCCCAGGAATAAATATTTTCCAGACAATATTAGCCTATTAAATCAGACCATAACATTAGTTAATATTAGCCTATTAAATCAGACCATATCTTTGGATTTTTCTAGCTTCTTCTTGCTCCTGTTTAATGTGAGGAGAAGCACCCATTATCCTTTTCAACAAAAGACAGAACTGAAGGGAAAGCTGGCAAGTTTAATTCATTTTTATACACTCTGTCTGAGTGTGTGTCTGTGGATGTGTGTGGATGATGAGTTGATGATGAGGCGCTTTCATTTTTAACAGTGTGCTGTGTACCATTCATCTGTATATTTTAAAAAGTTGTTGGGAATATATGATACTTCAGCCTTAAGCTGTCAAAAATGAGATTCCTAAGTATTCAGCAGCACAAAATAGCATAAAAAGCTGATCTTCAGAAAAGAAGATTTCTGATTCTTCCCTGTCTCCCTCCTCCATCCGTACACACACTTGAAAAAAACACACTCTCACAGTTATTCTGTTGTAATTCTGCTGTTTGTCAGCATCCCAATATGATGCACAGAGCCTTCCAAATAATTGCAAATAAAGTGTTAAAAGCTGTTTTATGTATATTCCAAATTTATAGTTTCCACTGACCTCCCAGTGACAATGCTCAACACTTTCTGAAATCCAGGGGTACATTTAATTTTCCTCCTCTGTACAATTTCCTTTACATTATTTATATGTGTGTTTCTGTGTATATATATATATGGTTTTTAACTTAGAAAAATGCACAAACTTTGCTTTTCCCCTCTTACTTCTTGATAGGAATAGATGTACAGAATATATAAATAAATATAATAAAAAAGCAAGAAACTCCATATGGTAAATTTAATTAATTTTAATGTTTATGTATGAAAATCTATTCACAGTAAATTGCTAAATCAGAAGATTTCTCAGTACTTGTGAAAAAAGATGCTATGCCAGAATTTCTCACACTTATTTAAGAAGATGCTCTGCAAGAAATGGAATTGAGTAAAAATAATTACCCCAAACAGACTTGGTAATAAGAATTTCAATAAACAATATTGCTGTGTGAAATAACAATTTCCCCTTTAGCTGTTGACCTGGCAGCAAATCTCTGTCACAATCCCCATTGTAGAAACTACAGGAAAGTACAGAATTATTATCCTGAATAAAATATGTGACACTTTTATGAATTTATGAAAAAGATAACTCTTTAAAAGCTATTTCTTTTAGCACTCCAGATGGTCTCCAACTGTTTTCAATATTATGGTCCCTCTCCTCAGTCAGATATTCTGCTAACTGTGGTGGAACAAAGCCCATATGAAAATTGGTTCCATAATCTATACATTGTCTAACCGTAACAGTTTTACAGAGAATTGACTTTCAGAACACATTTAGTTGCCTGAGTGTAATAGGAATCAATACAAGACCTAATTGTTTTTATTATCACAAAAGATAATTTTTTGCAATTTAAATACATTTTTCTTCATTTCATCTCTTCTTTATTTTTTATTCTGTTCCAGTTTCACACTTTGAGTCTCCAACTTTGTTGGCAAGGTTATTATTCTACGGCAAGCATCTGTATAAATTGAAATTAGCAAATATTATTTCTGTGTCCCTAATAAATAAGATTGTGACAAAAAGAATATTCACAGTTGTCACATGTCCCCATCATGTGAAAAGTAACTGGCTATTGTACTTATGTGCAAATATTATATCATACAAATTTCACACATATATTCACACGCATGCACAGAAATCACATGAACTTAGTTGTAAAATTGATTATAAGCACAGAAAAAAGGAATATACAACTGGAAGCGCATCCAGTTTCCGAAAGTGTATATTTTTTGAAAGTAAAAAGAAAACAACATGTTTAAGTGGGTTACCTCTCTCATTGGAAAATGTTAGAAAAAAAAAATGCCCTGAAGGCAGTTGCTATTTGTTTCATTAGCTTGTGTATTTTTTAAAGCTTACAGAGACCTTAGACATGTGGTGAAACACTGCCGAGGTGTTTCAGCCATGGTGTCTCTGTGAGGATACAGATTTCAACTCATTTCCAGATGGAGAATACTACACATTGGAATCATTACGCCTCCTGTCATCCCAAAACATTATCAAAGGAAAGCAACCGACTGTCACAGGAGAGGGCATTACATTCATCATTCTCCATCTTGAATTGAACCTCTTCTTCTCAATGCATCTCTCTATGGTGACCCATCCAGTGTTGATCTCGGGTGCTGATTGCATTAGCCGTTTTAGGCTGTTGCTATGGCCACATATACTGAGTTGCAAAACATCAGATTTTGCTTTTCTGTGCATTTCCTAGATGTTCTGTATTTTGGTTCTAAGAGAAAAAAACCTCTCCGAAATGACCATCCATTTAGTTTGACAAAATACAAGGAATAATTGCAGATAAAAAGTTGTTTTTTTAAATTTCCCTTTAATATATGTACAAACAGAATTGTCATATGTTAACATTATAACAGTCTTTTCCAAGTTAGGACCTTAACATGGGTTTGAAGTGTCCTGAAAAGCATGATCAATAAACCAAAATTCCTGGTTTAACCAAGCAAGAGGGGTAAATGTCAGAAGGAGATGAGACCTTAAGGTTCAGCATGTTCTGTTCCTTGCCATTAATCAAGGAAGTAGAAATACCTTTTACAATATTCCTTAACTCTATCTTAAAATTAGCTAGATTTCTGTTAGATACTAGCTCAATTATTTATGGAGGCAAGTTTCTTTGAAATTTAAATCCTCTGGTAATAAGATTTTTTCTAAATATTCATTCCTTGCATCCATTCTTACACCAGCTCACACATTCATTTTGCAGAATATTTATATAATTGTGGAGATTCATTTCTAGGCAGAACTCAGATCATGCCTTTATATGGTTAGCGTGTGAAAATAAAATTATTCATGTTTCTTCTTATAGAAAAGATTTTTCTCTTGCTCAAAAATCCTAGTGGCCCTGCTCTAAAACAGGTTTAATTAATCTTTTTTCTTTGTGATTAAGTAGAGATTAACTTTGTATATCACAAAATTTCTTGTATAAGAAAATGAATACTTTCCAACTCTCTGAGCAACATCTAAGTTCCTGACGTAAAATGTTATTTTTTTTCATCCATTTCCAGCTGAATGGACCTGGGAGGTGTCTCATTCAACAAAAAATAAATATATGATGATAGAAATTAAAAATTTATTGGGGTCATACAAGAAGAGCCTGGCAGTGTCATTTAATACAAACCAGACTCTCAGATGAGAACTTCTAGGACAACGCAATTTAAAACTGGAGAGGTCATAATAAAATGCTCAATATGTCACAGATTTCATAGAACACTTTTCCAGGGTCTACCAGGTAGCCAAGGTCTATGTACTGTGGAATTTAAGTGGGAGTAGAGGGGGAAAAGCACCAGTCCCCTCCCCCATCCACCTCCAAAAACCAAACAAAACAACAAAGCAAAGCAACCAACCAATCCCCAACGCCCCCCAAAACTTTAAGATATCTGTCTAATTAGGATTTAATCAGGTGTGTGAAATGTAGAAAAAGTTTAAATCCATTTTAGACCAACTTGTAAAAATATTAATAAAAGTCTCTATTTCTTCCTATTGTAGCAGCTGCCTTTTCCCCTGAAAACTCCACTATTGCCCCTGTGAAATCTTCTTTGTCTCTGTTAAGGACTTGATAATATCACTGCAGAGCAGTGTAAAAGTGAGAGCTCCAGTTTATAACCAGTAATGGAGATGAATGGAAATTTTGAATCCCATCCATGAATGGATACTTTGAAAATGCCTCTTACGTATAACATGCTAAACCTTAATGCTTTCCATTTTTAAAACCTTATGTTAAAATGCTTACAGAGCTAAATTTAGATTAGAACTGAGAAAGCACCACCATAAAAAGGCTAATGGAATAGCAAAGAAATTTTTTCAGAAATTCCATCATAAAATTTTCTGACCTAGCAGCAGCTAGAAAATAGAGGGGAGTATATATTTTTAAATGAGCTAATTACTCATTCTTTTCAGTTTCATAAAACCCCCTGCCCACTTCTGGTAATGATAAGGAAAATAGATTCACTGTCCCTAACTCCAGCATGATAAGGACAAGTGATACTTAGGAACTCTAAACAGATGTATGTGGTATTTGCAAATGCACAGAACTATATCTGACCTTAAATAAAAAGTGAAGGAAAGTGCATAACAAAATTGTTCATGATAGAGATTGCAGAGCAACCGATTAAGTGATCACTTTAATTTTTCCGAGAGAACAATAAATGCTGCTCCAAGGCTTAGTAAAAATCTTTGAAGGATTTTTTTTGGAAATTTTCACTAGAAAAAATGGAACAGGCAGTTCCATTAGTCATTATTTTTCCTCTATGAGAAATTTCCCGATACAAATGTGTCATTTGTCAAAAATTGGAATAGTAACAATAAAGTTATTATTAAAAAGAAATGTTATTAGTATAAAAAAATTATATTTGGTTTACACAAAACATTTCTGGGTATCAAGTAGAAGAATAAGACCATGTGGCTTTCACCTCACTCCATGTTCCTCCCCATTGCCATGGCAACACAAACCACAAGATCTCCAACCAGTTTCTGTGTTTGCATCATGACTTTGCATTTTCTTCACTGCTTCATGCTTCAACATGAAGCAATAATATTGAAAGAAACAATGGTTTCCTCAGTAAGCAACATACAGGGCTTATAATGAATTATGTAATTGATTGGAAGGTTCTCTGGAACAGAGCTCCTATAATAGTTATTAAATCTTTGAAACTGTACCTTTCAAAGGCTGTAAATCAGTAAATCAAGTTTCTAAAAATACAGATGTCGAATTCATGCTGTGGGTGAAAATATCTAGAAAATGTGGTTTGGAAAAGAGAGTTATGTAAATAAAACATCAGGAAATCATAATACTTGAAAGGAAATATGTCTCAGAGCTGAGAGAAGACAAGTGATATGAACACCATTGACTGAAACTTTCTGCCATATGTGTATAAAAATTGATATAAAAATCCCTTATATGTACATGAATATTTATATACAAGTTTTCTTCCTTTCCTGTAATGTGGAAGATCTGTGCAGGGGCTGGGGAGACAGAGGCAAAGAGATGGGGATACAGAGGCTTCATTCTTTCCCTGTGATCTAATCAGAAAATATTCAGACTAATTCCACCTAGGAAAATCTCATCTAGGGGTGTAAACAAACTTTTTCACACATTTTTTTCCCTTCTCCATATTGATATTCTTTAACAAGCTTGACTTTTGAAAATGCGTTGTTGAAGTTTGGAAATATTCATCAAGTCTTTTCCTCGAGGATAAGAGGTATATTCCCAGACTAATGTGAAAAAAAACATAAGGAGTACATGAACCAGCCTGAAACTATCTCTTGGTAATCCAAATACCCTAAATAAATAGCAATATTCTGTTTTGTGTGGCAGTTCAACTGTTGGTACAATCTCAAAATTATCTGTGGAGATTTGAGAACTGGAGGTTGTAGACAAAATTGTGTGGCAAATGAATGTTATTTCTACTAATTTTTTCACTTGTGCTCAGGAAGATAGTTTTTATGGTACACTGAAAAAATGCAGCTATGGAAGTGAGGTGCTCTGAGTGAGATCTGCTTTTGCTTTACACAAGTGTAAGATGTAAGGCTGCTTTCAGAGGCTGTCCTCTAACACTCCGTGCTATGATTCTTACTGCAACCTAGCTAGTCACTCACAAAGCCAGGGCAAAGAGCATCCAAAGGTGAGAAAAATTGCGTTAAAGATGCTTTAAATAGTTTAAATACTGTGGATTATGTGCCGTGTTCTTGGACTCTTGTAATAGGCCAACTATATGTGAGCATATATGAGTACTTTCTTGAGTTCTTGCCTTCTCGGATGAATAATCCTTTTGACTACAGTGAGTTTATTAGTATAGGATCTTACGATTGAGACACAGATACTTCACTTTCTTCGCATCTCAGATTTCTATAAATCACGTTCTTCTTTGATCCAGTTTATCTGGATCTTGGATTTTATTTTACTCCCTCTGACATTTTCATCAATATTGAATCAGGAAAGTAATAGGATATATGCTTTTCAATACTTAAGACATAAGTAGTTCTGCTTCCTCTGATTTTACTCACTTACTTGTACATCTGTTTTTCTTCTTCAGTGCAAATTTAGTGGGCAAACCATTTCTTACTCCACACTGAAATAAATTTCTTCTTGCTCTTGTAGTCACCCAGAGATGTACACCGTCCTATTTTGGGTTTCTTTTGTTTATTCATTTCTCAGTAAATAAATTCATATTGTTACCCTTGATATTATTACTGTTAATAAATTTTCTTGCTTCTTTAGTTGTATTTTTGTTTCTGTGAATTGACTATCTTGTTTCCTTTTCGTCTTTAAAGTGTGTGGAAAAACAGTATATGATCATGTAAAGACTACCTCCTAATGAACAAATGGAAGCAGAGCACAAACAGGCTTAGAAGTGAAAACTTCAAACCTGTTATTATTTTGAAGCCATGTCTTTAAAAAAAAATCTTGTCAAATAAAAATGAAGTGCTATGTGCTATAAAATAGAACCATGAACCACATCTACTTCAGGCCTGCCCTTTCTGATATGAAGAGCACAAGAGTGAATGCAGAATTTAATGTGACAGTATGAGAGTTTATCCAATAGCAGTCTCATATCTTGTGATTTCTTAATAAGGCTGACAGGCTCTAAATTCCTCTACTCAGGGGAATAACAACATATCTCCTGTGTGTTGCAGTATGAAGAGCCTGGAAATTATTCTGCAAGTGTTTTTAGTTAAAAGGTTGCCATCTTTATTTTTAAATTTAAGCTTTCTAAAACGATCAATTTCAATCAAGTTTTACAATTACTATTTTCATTCCTCAGTTTTCATTTACAGAGGCCTCTGTGGTAAACGACATTCTATGTCACTGGAAGTTTTATTTTACAATCTAATTGGCAATCTGTTTTCCTTAGAGAATGTTTATGATGAAGTGATTCTGCATATGACCACACTGTTCTACAATGCTTTTTGTTATTATTTTCATTTCAGTGGAATGTGGAATTCTGTAAACTTGCTTTTATTACTATCATCTAGGGTACTTCAATGGGCAATATACAAATACAATAAACAATGAAAGGAGGCAGATCAAACACTTATCTTTGTGGTTTTCCTTCCATTTCCTCCAACTGACAATTATCTTTTTGTCCCGGGCCCGCGAAAACTGAATAAAGAAGCTGACTAATCTCATTCCTTCCATTATGGAACCCAGAATAATGAAGAACAACATGCCGCAAGCTTCACTGCAATTTGTATTATGCTTTCAAAACTACCTTAACTAGCTCTTTGGATGTCCTGCTAGATCTTTTCTTGACAAATGCCAGCTATATGCATCCAAAAGAAGTATTTGTCTCATTCAGCACTATGCCTTTAGAAAACCTAGTAACTTTGAAGGACTGCACTTTATTTCTACTTTTCATTATTAAATATTGTTGGAAAACTCACTGGGAAAATTGAGGAAATTATGTGTGAGTATGAGTGTTCAATGAGCTCTTTGTCTCCACTGACAGGTGATGAATGAAATGTCCTTAACATAACAACATGTTAGGAGAGAGGGGAATGAAAATGAGGGCAAGAAGACAAAGTAGGAGACAAACAACAACTCCTTTCCTAAAGAAAAACAATGATGTTTTCATGTACTTCATTCTCATATCTTTGAGAGACAACTGACAAATCTGCTTTCTACCACTTGGAGTTTTTCCTTCATTGTAAAACCCTGTCACTGTGTTGTCTACCCAGCAAGGCTTCACATATTACTAATTTCCTATATCAGCTCCTCTTTTCCACTGGGCTTGCTCTTCTTCAAGGGCTTTTACTCTTCAGAAAGAGTGCCGCAACTTGTAGACCCATCTTCAGCTCTTGACTGTAAGAAAACACTGTCTTCATTTCCTGTTATCTGGAAACTTCTCCATGCTAAAATTTCAAGTGATCACATTGGAAATTTACTCATCCCAGGCACATTTATAGCACCAGTAACTTCCCCAGAATTGCATATAGTGCAAACATGCCAATAAAATACAGATAAATATGATTATGATGAAAATGTGAAATGCAGAATTAACAAGTGTCAGTGACTGGTTTCATTTAGTTCCCCTTCTGTGCATCTGACACAGAACTTTCTCATAACTTTGCCTTCTAACCACATTAGTTTCTCTGTGAATCAATATAGCTTGTCTTAAACCTCACCCAACTTTTTACCTTCAGTCCGAAACAGAGAGAAACAGTAGATGCTCCTGAGCCTGGTATCTTAGGTGAAAACTTACTGACTTTCTGGAAACTTCAGCAGTAATGCTCCAAAACTAAATTAACATGGCTTAGATAAGTGAGACATATTATTCAAGAACTGGCATATCTATGAAATGGGTTTTCAAATAATTTTGAGATTGAGGATGTGTTTTTAAAGTTAATGTTGTGACTGACACCTTTCTTTTAATTGGAAGCAGAAAACTCGAGAAAGGGAAGGGCAATTTAGATTAAGTTCTGTGAACACAGAGCAAAAAAAATACTTTCTCTATTTTTAAGGTAAGACACTACTAAAATTGGTAAACTTATTGTAATATATAATCTAACTGTAAATTCTCTTTAAAGAGAGGTTATTCAGGGTAGGACTTAATAGTGCCCCTTGGCATTCACTTACTCATTCATATCACTATCTGAAAAACATTTTCCATTGGATTTTTGAGAGAAATGGAGTATTTGAATTTAGACACTATTATTGTCCCATTTGTACTGATTTTACTGTCTAGAATAGGTCAAAACTGGAGAAAATATCTTAAGCTCATGCTTTTACTCTTCATATTTCATCTCTCATCCGCAAAATAGAGGCTTCTTAATTTCAGAATTTATTTCTGGGGCCAGATACTCAAAGAAATCTGGTAGTCTAGAGAGAGAAAGTCTCTTAGATCTAACTAAAATGCACAATCCACGCTTATTAAAATAAAACGGATTTTATTCTTCTTTTTTTCAAAGAAAATAACTGATATTTTGGTTAAGCCTTCTCTGGGAAAATCTAACTTCCACACATACTATTTATAGGGATTTTCAAGCTCAATTTACTTACCTATTCAATAAGGCAAAGTAACTGTTATCCCATTCCTCTCATTATGTGGAGCAAATGCTATCTCTACAGTACAGAAATTATTATTCAAATTGGGTGTTAGAATATAGGGCTTATTCCAACAGTTTTAACATGCATTTAAGGAGCAATTAATTTGTTTTCAATTAAAACGAATTTTAAATTTTTTTTTATTCAGTGTAAAAATAATTATATGGAAGGCATAAATATGAGGGGGAGAACATTAATACAGGGCATAGATGGTTAATCTGTGTTTTGCTACTTAGTTTATGCTTCCCTTCTATATATTGATTTTATTTTCTGAAAGCCAAATCCAGTTCTTCATATTACAACTAGATACAGATATGTAGAGTAATGGATTTCTATATCAATCATGGTGCAAGACACAGGACTCTCACTGCTGATTTGCAGATGCTGGCCTAAAGAGAGCACACTAGTGTGTCTTCCTAGGGAACGAGATAAGATGTTCTGCTTGGGACGAGCTGTAAACTCCAATCAGCTGAAAATCAGATTTCCCTGGTAATTCCTGGAGAAATTGTGATCCAGGACAAGGACAAAAGACAAACAGTGTCTTCAAAGCCAGTATGATTTTTTTTAGGGCAGCTGGATGTCACTTAGCCTTGAGGACAGTTCCAGGATGAGTGGGGTGCAAATGTGTTCTGAAGCTACTACTGTATTTTCTCTGTGATCAACAAGAGAGGAGGATTTCATTATATCAGCGCCACTGCTTCTGCCAGAAGCTTTCATTGGAAAGGTACAGGTATGGTGTAACAGAGGATATTTGGATATAAGAGTTAGAAGGCAGTGGACATGAGTTAGTCTCGATTTGTAGAGGTCTGTAAGAACACAGGTCAAATTCACAACAGCTCTTACTTACTCTTTTACACTTGAGTAAAATTAAACTGTTGTGGTCTACTTTTACGAAGTGCTCTGCTTTTATGACTTTTGGACTTGCCAGATGTGTGTAGTTCACATTTCTTTACTAGCTCTGTTTCAAAACTTTATTTATTCTTTCCTCTTTTGACAGTCTTTTGATAGTCACAAACCATGTATTCATGCTATAGCTTTCTTCTTGAGGTGCCTGAATGTCTGTGTCTACAACAGCCATTGCAATTACTTTTACCAACAAGTATAGTTGCAGACAGCAAGTGCAGAGGCTTTATTTCAACTCTACTGTCTGCTAACATTTGGAACTGTCTTTTGATTTTAACGGAACAGCACACAGCACCCACGCTGAACACCAATTTCAGCTGCAGCTGATGAAAAGCCCCTTGCATGATACAGATCCAGGCACTGTAGGATAACAAAGATGCAAAATGAACTCTCATTATCTATCCCGTAGCTGGTCCTGCCACTAAAGATGTTAATATAGATTAGAAAGGTGTGAGCACATTGCTTTCTAACAGAGAGAAGTTTGATGTAATAGATATCTCTGCTTTGGAGATACTGAAGAATCTATGAAAGATGAGCTCTGAGACCTAAAGGGCTTTTCTGTAAGTAGGTCTGCTTAGTGTGACTGAACATGTGTGACCTGCCATGATTAAAAGTTAAAGTATGTTCCAGTTTCTGTCTTTGTCAAGAGGTGTGTAAATAATAGCTTAGACTTCCCTTGCTTGCCACCTACATTCCTACACAGATTTATCTCTACCTTTGGTTGTAGAAGAAAGACACAGTGTCTTATCTGTCCTAAGGAAAGTCAATTGACAAGGTATTTTTTGATAAAAATGCAGAAAAATACCACTGATAAATTAGGAGGGTAAAAAAATTCCTGGTTTGTAGTAAAATTAAATGGAATCTGTATCACTTCCTGCCCTGTCTCGCTACTGACAAATAGGTTAGATCGGTTTAAATGACCACTGGTGTCATCTCTATCTGCTTACTGTTCTTCAAGAAAAATATCTTGCTGAGATAAATGATTGCTATCTCCTTCAGAAAGGCAGGGAAAATAAAAAACCAACCAACCAACCAAAACCAAACAACATCCTCCCAAACCGCATGCTAAATCTTTTAAAACACTTTAGGCAGTAAGAATATCATATGAAAATTTTCTTAACCTCCTTTGAAAGTAGTGGAAATGCATGTATTTGAATACCTTTTCTGCAAGCGAGATAATGGACTATTTAAATTGATGAACTTATTCTGAGAAACTGTAGCTGTGAGAATGCTGATTCTGAAACAAACAATGCTGCTCAGCATTGAGAAACATCTTTCTATGTACTAATGACAAGACCTGGTGGCAAAATTTAGATTTGTGGGGTTTTTTTGTTTGTTTGGGGTTTTTTTTTTTGATTTGTGTGTGGTTTGGTTGGTTTTGGTTTGGGTTTTTTTTTTTTGTTTGTTTTTGGGGCCTTTTTTTGGGTTTTTATCTTACGGATTTCTTTTCTTTGGTTTTTTTTTGTTGTTATTGTCCATGAGGAATGCAGTTAAAGACTGATATTTTTTCTCATCATTTCCAACCCACTCAAGCCAGTATATGTGTGTTTTGTTCCCCCTCCTCCCAATTATACAATACAGAAAAAATAAGGTGGGCAAAAAACCCCCCACCAAAACCCAAACAACAAAAACAAAATAATCAAACCAAACCACACCAAACCAAAACAATCAAGCAAACAAAAACCCTCAAAAAACCAAACACCAAAAAAGCCCACAAAGCAGCATCCACTCCTATAGTAAAGGTGGTCTTAGGAATTCTGTTCTGTAAAGGATGAGCACTAACATCTGTGGCTTTCCAGTGATCCACCAATGCCACAGATTGTAAAGAGCCATATGAGTTGATAGACATAGCTCTTGGCTTCTCACCTGTGTTAAACCTTTACACAACTGAGTTTTGTAGTCTAAAATCATTCCCTTCTGAGATGGAATTTTCACCTTTTAATCTGCTATATGTGATTTAATGTTCTCGGTTGTCTGACTTTGTCTTTTTGACTAATGAAAAAGCTGGAATACAATTTTATTAAAAGTTATTATACCTAAATTACAAGTAAGTCCTTGTATATTTATCTTTTTACCATTTTCAAATAATGTTTTCCCTTGTTTAGATAAGCCATTTTAGAAAATCAGCACTAACTCCCTTTAAATTGCTGTAGACTTTTGAATAAAGACATCCAAAAATAGCGATGGAATTATAGACAGGATTTATAGAAAGGCTGCCTCCTTAACGCAGATTATGTCATTACTTTTGTGAAATACATTTTGGAGTGTATCACATATTACTAAGTCTGAGGCTGAAAACTGAGCACACTAATAAGAAAACTAAAGTTTTATGTTGAAAGTATAATAAAGTCTGAGCAAATATGGGTGTCTGTTTGTTTGTTTGTTTTCACTTTGTTTTTTCTGTAGTACTTAAAAAAATGTGGGATTATTTTGACATGGAGAAAAGTAGAAACATAGTGTTCTGATGTTTTGGTATAGTGGAAAACCCAAGTATCACACTGTAACTTCCACTTTGTACTGTCACTTCCATCATGGGTTAGAAGCTCAATTTTTTGCTATGTGCCCTGGATCTTATATCAAACCTTGCTGGAGTAAAACATATTAGTGGGTCCATATCAGAAGTTCAGCTTGGCATTGTAGATTCCAGATACTTAATCAGATTATTCTCGTCTTATTTCTTAAAACAAGGCCAATTGCTTACTGCTGGCCTGGCAGGATTAATACTTGTGCTTAGCTTGCCAGACAGTCTTCCTCCATTTTTCCTGGTCAGCTCTGGGCTGGGAGATCCTACTTTTAGAAGTATCTGACATATAACCTTGGACAAGCCAGCAGGAAAGCTGTGAGATTGCATCTCAGCAGCTAGCTTGTTTTCACAGATCAGTAGTCTCTTCCTAGAGGTAGCTTATCTCACAATGAGGGACAAGGCAAAAGCAATGCACACTTTCTTTAGGAGGGTTTGTTTTCTCCTCTGACAACCAGCTCTCTCACATGCGAGAAAACTGGGATGGAGACAGACAAGTGAAAGCTTTAATATTCTCACATGGTGATTAATGAAAGGCCTTTTAGAATGCATTACAAATAAGATGGGCAATTAATATGACAACATAAAACACAGCAAAATTTACAGGTATATCTTGGCAGGGGAAGAACCATATGCATGTGCTCTCCTCAAATTGATAGCCACATATTTTACTGATTCAGCTGGATTCATGCTGTCAAGCGTTAAACAGAAACAAGTTGTCATAAGAAGAAATATGTCTGCATTAAATTGCATCAGGACTTCAGGCCACTTAGGGAGGCAAATCATATTTGAGACAGACAGGTAACAAGATGTTAAGGATCAACAGAAGTCTGAAACATGTTTGTAAACAGTTAAGGCATAGGGAGACTCTTAAGGAAGTTGATCTACAACCTTTCCAGGGTGCAAAGAGCAAATAGTTCACTGAAAGAAAGGTTGCAGACAAAACTGCTCCCAGAGTACTGGGAAGAGTGACTATACTGGCTGAGACATGGTAGACTCAGAAACAGATAACTGAACAACTTAGCTCATACAGCAGTACTGAGGATTAAGTTCTAAGTGTAATGTAGCAACATGGCCACAAAACAGGTTTCCCTATTCTTTGGGTGCCTGGGTTGAAATTCAGACTTAGCCCCTCCCTACGCATTTGATTTTAAAAATGCCATGACTCTGTTAATTGCAAATTTCAAGTCTTCTAGTTTTGCTTAAAAGAGCTAACATAACAAAAGATGTAGCATTTTTACAAATATTTAGAGGGTCTTCTGTCAAACACAAGTGAGAAACCAGAAACTATGACTGTAAAAAAAAATTTGAAATGAAAATTTGCCTTTCAATTTGGTAGTGAAGGAAAATTGATAGGTAGACATTGGATAAATATGGTAAAGCAGAACATTACAAATCTCACAAATACTCATATTTAAACGAAATTTATTTTTTAGTGGAGTCAAGGCAATTATTATTTTAAAAGATCTCTTTAGCTTTTTCCTATTGAAAATAACATTTCAGCCAGAGTTGTGTGAGTTCAGCCAGTATGAAGTATTTATAGCAACCTTAAAAACCCCCATATACATTCCCCCTAAAGGAAAATAGAAGAATAACTCAATATTCACTCTTCTGTTCATAGTACAAGCACCAAGAATAAAAATGTAAGCTCAAGAGGTTTTCTTAATTAGATTTTGCTACAGTAAAAAGGCACATAAAGTAGCAGGAATACTGTATTTTTAATATTTGTATGTGGGATTAAGTCATTTAGAGATTAAGAAAACTCTGGTGTGTCTGAACTGAGCGTGGGATAGGCCTGATCAGACTGTTCTGGAGTACCAATTTGACCAAGAGTTGTTTGATGCTATGAAAATAATCCATGTATTCCTCATTAAGTTTTGTGTACTGTTACTGGTGGCCTTTTCCCAATACTGCACAGATATATCTATGACTTGTAAATTTTGAAGATCACAAATAACACGTGCATGGCTACAAGTCTTGTGAAACTAGCTTCTGCTTGCGTCTGCTCTACAGAAGAAAAGCTTGGAAGAGAAAAAGTTTGTTTTATTTGAAGTGGTGAACCTCCTCATGTAGGCCATCAACAAGATCTAGAGAACATGCCAGCACTGTTCTTGAAAAAATACATGTGGCACATGTGGCTGTGAATATAAGGAGTGCTAATTTGGGTTGTAATGCAGACATGCAGAAAACATGAGTGCCCTCCTGCTGAAAGGAAAGGACAGCCACACCACTGTTGGGACAGAAGAATGACTGCTGGCTAACTGACTAGGGGTAAAAGATCCAGCAGCAGGGAGGGTTAAAGGATCTGGTTCTGCAGGAACAAAAGTGAGTAATCTCGATGATGGAAGGGGGCCTGTATCATTAACTCTAAAATGGCAGGGACTACCTGAGACTGGCTGTGACATTACAGAGCTTATAAAATTCCAGTCAGTGGGAACTTAGTGAACTGTCTTTTCTGCTTTGAGCACCTTCTGAACTGTGAGCTCTGGGAGCACTTTTCAGAGAATACCTTAGATGAAAGAATAGGTTAATTAAAGCCCTCTAAAACTGAATAGCCTTAAAGATGTGGTAGACAAATAATAGTGATAAAAATGGTACTTTATTCTGCTTCTGAAAGCAATGGACATGAATAAAAAGTCATATCAATAGACATACATTTCACTACAACTAGTGCTGAACCCACTAATGTTTTTAATAATTTAAAGTAAATTTTTTCAGAGGAAGATAACTGTGAATTCATATAACATTTCTGTGAACAGTAGTCTTACATCAAAGAAGGAACAATATGACAAAAAGATTTTTATGAGGAAGAGAAATAGGGATAAAGTACAAAAGTTTTTAATTATCTGTGCACCAAAAGAAAATTTTACAATTTTTCAATCCTTGATAATAAATCTAGAGCAAAAGATTTAGAGTGAAGGAGATGCAGAAGAAAAATGCCTCACCAACATAGTAGAACCTTGCCAAGTAAAGGAGACTCTTACTCCTAATGGAAGCTTCTTGGCTATCAACAAGCATCTGAACATTAGAGAGAGGACAAAAACAGTGGAAAAGAGATCTGAGACAGAAAGTTTGACTAATCAAAACCAGAATCAGTGAAACAACAAAACATCAAACTGCTAATGCCCTTGTGAACATTGCAATATCTGATTATTTTTTGTTGGAGGGTGGGTGGTGGTGCAGGAGGTATCAGCAGATGGTGTCACTTTGCATGAGCTTCCATGTCATATTAAACTGACTTTGCACAGTGGTTAGAAGGTGAATCCATCTCAGAAATCCAAAGAAAAATGAAGCATTTTTTAGAATTAATTTTAATATATGTGCATGAAAAAATGTGACGTTTTAATAACTGATGTTGCAAATAGAAGATCTCCCCTCTACTCAAACGAAGTAGAATGAAAACTAAGCAATATTTAGTCTGACAGTGTTGAACTCATAGCATGTAAAGCACCATGAATACAAAAAGTGAGAAAACTACATACTGAAGTTATATTGTTGTGGTCTTGCAGAGAGAAAAATACTGAGGTATATACATGAAATCTTTGATCTGATATACTCACTGAAAGGATGGGGTACTAAAAGATGGGAAAAAAAGCTTGAGAAAATTGAGGAAGCTTTGAATTGAATAGAAATACGAGTATGTTTGCACATATGTTGTTTGAGCATTGGTGTAGAATTCCAAGTCCTTTAAGCAGTTAGTTGATAAAGGTGTTGCCTGGATTCATAAGACAAAACTTGCAACAGTGTTAAAATTGTAAGATAAAAAGTAGATCTTTAATGAAAGCTTTCAGGTGCACAAATATGGCTAAATGCGCACATGATAAAAGACTTCTGCAATTTTTATAAGGTTAATTAATAATTGTATCTAGCAGGTACATCCAGTAGAAGATCAGTTGTGCCAGTAACCCACCGTTAGGTTAGGCTCTTGGAGTTGGTTCAGGGGCTTCTGTGCCCTATTTTCATTTTATGTCCCTTAAGTTCTGGTGGAAAACAAAATGACCTTGTCAGAAATTGTCTTCTTAAAGAATAAGACTAAACAGAATTTCAAGAATGTGTTAATAAGGGTTAGCTAAACTGTGAGAGAGGGCAGGAAAAGTACTAGAAGCTATACTACTATGTATTAAAAATCTACAAGGCTACAAATATATAAAAAATGTGTAAAAACCTAAAAAAATCTTTAGGCATCAAAGGAAGACAGCATGTTTTGTTGTTGAAGAAAATGTATGAAAAACATTATTTAACTGTAAACATCATGTATCTACATAAATGTGTAAAGCTGAAAAATTTACTGCTAACTGTAATGGAGAAATTATTGGTGCAATGGCAGCTGCCAGCTATTTCTCTTTGCTCCATTGTCTGTCAGTAGGGTTCTGAATAGTGTTGTTACAAAGCAGTGTATACATTCCTTATCTCACTAACAGATTTAAATTCTTTATGCAGCTGTTTGTGTTGTTCTAGGCTGCTGAGTTCTTTCATGGGAAGAAAATAAGAACATATTTTTAATTGTCTAGAAAATGAAGGATTTTCATTCAGGAATTCAGGAATTCAGGTGAAATTCAGAGAAGCTTGGAGGTACCACTCTGGTAACAAAGCTAAAGAAGTGACCTCATTATGCATTCTACATAACAAAAAGATTATTTATCTTGAATACTAATACCATAATTTATGCTTTAAGATTAAATAGGGCTGATCTCATCAATTTTTCCTCAAAGAAAAATTGAAGACATGAAGGTTACTTGGCAGGGTAAAATTAACAAAAAATTATGCTAATCTACCATAACATGCAACTGTGACAAACGTGCATTTTACATACTAGAGGTTAGTGGCCCTTGATACCAAGGTAAAAGGTTTCTTTTCAAACTTTTTTGGAAAAAAATGACTATTAGTTAGCTACGTAAGTAAGGCTCTCACTTCTCTCAGGTAACCTCACTGATGATAGCACAGCTCATGGCATGAAGTAAAGAGAAAGAAAGGACAGGACAACACTATGTGCTCAAAGTTATCTCACCAAGACTACTGAAGTGGAACCCACCTCTCAAAGAGAGGATCATATGCTATGAAAATTGCAAGGTACAGAGTTTAACTTCTTGAAAGGTTTTAGAATTCTCTATTTTGCTACTTTCAGTTAGAAATTGCTATTATTACTTTTGAGGCAGAAAACTAAAAGTACAAGAATATCTGTAAGTGGTACTACTACAGTTTTTTTAATACTGAAGAATTAGAATTCAGACTTTAAATGAGGTGTATCAAAGATATTGAAAGGTTCAGGGTGATCCTGATATGCTGTGGTCATTTTGTAACAAATCCTGTAAGATGAAGAAGATGAACAGCTTTCCTAACATTGTGTAAAAACATAAAGTATTTTAAACATTTACAAGTTTTGCAACAAGCATGTGAACCTTCACTGCTGTTTAGCTGAGGGAATGGTGGTTTTATCTGTATGGGTTATGCACTGTTGTTAAATAGCTGTCTTTTAATAAGGTAATTATTATTCCTTACATAATTTCTTCCTCCTACTGATTTTTTTCCTGATTGTCTACTGGTGTACTCAAAATCATTTTTATTGTAAGCTGATTTTCTTCTATTTCTGCTGCTGCTAGCTTTATTTGAGACGAATGTCTGGTGTGTTGGCCTTAAAATTGACACAGCCTGGCTGACAACTGTTCTGGTAGGTTTTCCTTCATACAAGATGGCTAATCTTTAACAGAAGGTGTAGGGGATGCAGGGATGAAACTTCCCCAGGACATTCCAGGACAGAAGCTGTGATCAGATCTGAGATATAGGCTACCATGTTGAATTAGATGTAACATCACTGATTGGCCAAGTAAAATGCCAGCTGACAGTGATATTGCAGTGCTACTATAGGTATAATAGTTGCATTTTCCAATTAACCCTTCTTTTGCAGTAGTATCTACATTTGGGTGTAGTACTGACATTTTAAACTAGAATTGAGCAAACTTTTTTGTCTTTTCCTTGGTTTTTTTTGTTGCTCTTTCTCTTTCATCCGACTTCAGAACCCTCTACCTGTTCTGAGTCTGACACCAGACACCTTAGGGGAGTGGGCTTTTAGCAGCTTTTAGAAAACTGCCAAATTTCATATCCATTACTTGCTTTCCATTTGTTACAAGCTGTTTATACTGTCATTACAATAAAATTTAATTTTTTAATTAGTAAATCTCCAGTGATTCCAAAAGTTTTCACTTGATTTATGCAGCTCATCTCTTTCAGTTGTGCTGGTATATCTATTCCAAAATAGAGAAGGTGATGGTAGTAAATAGTTTTAATTATCAGGATAAAAAGCCCATCCAAATCTTGACCAAAATACTACTGTTTTCATTTCTAGATCAGTACTTTCATAATTATATATAAGTAAGTATTCAGATGCTAAGCAGGCCTAGTTTTGGATCGTGGAAATATTTATATTTCTATTTATTTATATTTATATTAATATGTATATTTATATTCATATTTACATTTTATATTTATATTTATATTTATATTGTTATAGTTATAGTTACAGTTGTTATTGTTACAGTTGTTGTTGTTATAGTTATAGTTATAACTATTTTTATTTACTTACTTACATGGACTTTTGCAATATTTATTTTAATATTTTAGATCCTGGGGAAAAACTGCCACAATGCTCATACAAGAAAGTCTCATATTTTCTGGATGATTGTGAAAAATGGGATTTGAGGTTAATTCATGGTTGTATTGAAGTCTTTGTGAGGACTTCCACTGAAGCTCTCTGTGGATCCCATTTTCTATTAATGACACCTGGACCATGTATTGTGCAAATCTGACTCAGAGTGCACTGACTGTATCTACCAAAGCAAGACTGTAACTTGAAAGCAATATGTTCTGTGTGGGCCCTTCTGCAACTTCTTCTATTAACTTACTATACTTTTTAAAGCACATAATAAAGTTTGATACGATGTCCAAATTGCGACAAAAATTGATTAATTTTTTTTCAGTTTTCATTTTCTCAACAGTCTTTGTCTTATGAATGGATGAATATAATTTTACCTGGCGTTCTCTTTACAGTCTTAAGACTGTCACAAGAATGGATTGGGTGTCACTTTCTCTTCTTGTTACAGTCTTTGTCATGAGTTCTCACAGACCTTTAATGCTTAAAATGTTCTCATTCTCATTACATATTCTCATTCACATAACAAAGATTATAATGAGAGAAGAAAATGTCATAAAATTAATCCCTTCTCATAACAGACTGTAACGAGGACAGAAAATGGAACAAAATTAATCCATTCTCATTACAATGTGAAGACTGTAATAAGAACAGAAAATGGCATGAAATTTATCCTCCTTGTGAGAATCTTAAAATTGTACCAGGGCAGGAAGGCATACAAGATTAACTGGCCCTCAAGACAAAAGGCTCTAACTAGAACTGAACCTTGGTACCAAAGTATGCTATTGCTGCCATTAAAAAATTCCCCAAAAGTGTGATCCTATGTTTGTGTGGAGGTACCGTATATAAATCACCTATCATTTTAAGGCTCACTAAAATAGTTTGAGTTTTACACCTATGTCACCAGACGACTGAAAAAGTTGGTGACATTCAGACCTTGAAGTCAAAACTTCAGCTCATGGTTGAAAACAAATCACTAAAAATCACAATTAATATTTAATTCTGAGTGCCTAACAGAGAACTTATTATTTGTATTGCACAAATTTAACCAAATATTTAAGGAAGTACTTTTGTCTTTGTGACTTTTCTTCTGGATAACATAAAAACCTTAACACCTCATGTGTCCTGGATTTCATTCACAAAAGGCTTCAGGTAGTAAACTCCTCCTTTACCTTCACATTAATCTTGTCAGTCGAAATTTCTGACCCACGAATGTCTCCTCAGCCATCCCTTGCCAAAATCTGGAGAAATGGGTAGATTTTAGACAGTATCAGTTTTCTCTTTTAAACAAGTTGTTAATATTTCTTCTGTTGTCGTCTCACTATTGCCTTGTCATAGAGAAATAGACAGACTTTTCTTTTTACCACTATAAATGTGCACCATTACAGCTGGGAATTATTGCTCACCGGTGTTCTTATACTGTCTTCTGAAAACTGTAGCCACACAAAATTTCATATCACTTGACTCCCAGGAATTTTCATGCTGTACACTGCTTACAGTTAGACATCATGACTGAAAGCTAACTTTTGCTCAGACCTACATTCACTAAATGTAAAGGTGAGGAGGAATAGGTTAAGGGAGCAATAGAAATTTTTAGTTCTTTTTTATTTTTATTTGTGTCATACTTTTCTCCTTGCTTTTTTTTTTTCCTTCTTTTTTTTTTTTTTAATTTGTTTAAATTTGCAAAGCCTGATTATAGGCATTCACAGTTCCTGCAGAATTTTGGAAAAAAATCCTCTGCTTTTTCCAGAATGTTTTATTGAATGATTCCAGTGAATGACTCAGCCTTTCTTACTCCTTCTTGTCCACTCAGGTAAGAAGCCATTGTCCAATAACACCAGTGAAAATCCTTCCATATGTCTGGCCTTTCCTTATCTTAAGTGTAAGCTTACTGAGTTGGACACTGCTTGCTTTATCTCTTTCTTAAGTACCGTTTATATGTGCAAAGCCATGGGCTTATTTTTTTCAGAAGCTCTTGATTTTTAGCTGGTCTCAAAGAGTAATATTTGTTAGCCACTCTCTCACCTACAAGTTCTAAAAGATGTAAGTCCCTCAAAGCTTGCATTTGCTGCTGGAACATCATTTCCAGTAAACTGCATTCCTAACATTTGGTCAAGAGGGCAAACAAAAATAAAATAGCTGAAACTCAGTTCAGAAATATGTTGGTGTAAGGGTAAAAAAAGGTGTGTTATCTAAAAATGACCAGGGGTTATTATATCTCACTTTATTTTCAGTGAGTTATATCTCAGCTTATTTTCAGTGTTCTCCACTGTCAAAGAAAATTTCTGCTGTGGGTGCTTTTCTGCTGAAAAAATCCTACAAATTATCTGATGATGAATGCTAAATATTTTATTCACAAATAATTAACATGGTGTAATGGCCTAAATCTGACATGGATCTTAGAGATTCCTTTCATGTCTTATAAATGTAGCACCAAAAGAATAATGGATATGGAATTAGATGTTTCATGTAGTTGTGAATTCAGTGTCCCTGTTGCTAACCAAAGTATATTGATATGTTATATGTTAATATGAATGTTTCCTAAACAATATGAAAAACAAACAAAATTTTGGGGTGTCGTTTATAATTTTACTTTACAAGCTGACAAATCTTACCACAGGAACTGGTGATCCAAAGTACCACTCCTGATTTTATTCTCATGTTTTACAATAATTTCTTCATAAACAATTGGCCTAAATATATTCTTAAAAGCAGGGAAAAGGCCATTTTTGAATTTTGGAAAACTGTAGAACTTTCTGTCAGTAAACTAGCACTGATTCAATGTAAGTCACAGCTAAAAGGTAAAATATTTATTTGACTATATACAGTTCATGACTTATTTATGAATGGATAAGTTTTTACAGGATGCAGAATTAATTCTCTCTGTAGAGACTACCATTACCAATGCAGTCCAGGCAGTGCATACATATGCCTTTTGTTTCTTACTGCTGACAGTAATCAAGCACTTAACTGCGGCAGTGCTGCGTTACC
>VXBT01007152.1:751456-961421 GCA_013400235.1 Oriolus oriolus | reverse complement strand
TCCATTTTATCTCTCCCACAGATTCCAACACAGCTGACCATGAATATATTACTTAGTCCACTCTACGGAATTTACTGGATCAAAAATTAAGTACTGCTTAGATTGGGCAAAGATGGGGGGAATATGATGCCTCTTTCTTTACATGTGCTTTATCATATTTAGGTGGAATGCAGACGCTCAAGGAGGAAGTTGGGGTAAAGAATTTTAGCTAGAAGTGAATTTCCATAGGGTTAGTAATCACAAAAGAGAATGTCTTTTTCATCTCTGGTGTTCAATAAATTTTCAAACATACGTTTGGCATGGAGAAAGAGAGATCACAAGAAGTAAAACTATTTTATGTCAGAACTATTCCAAAACTACTAGGCAGTGGCACTTCATTTATCAAGGAAAATAAGTTAAAATACCACCCCTGCCATTAAACCAGTCTCTGAGACTGAAATAAAAGAAAGAATACAAAGCCCTTGGCTAATGCCTTTTCAAGTTCTGTTCACCATTTGCACAATGTGCTTAGCATCACACAGCCCTTACATTTAATAGAGTTCCTTTAATGATTGTAATCAAATAATCAAAAAATAACAAGCAAAAACGACCCATAACAGCAAATAAGGAACAAACTAAATAATTAATTAATAATATAAAAATAAATATTAATGAAGAGGAATAACAATACATTATGGACAATCAGTAATATGGTAATTCAGATGTGACCAGAATAATTTTATAATAATCTTCAGCTGTTATGGAACATCAGAGTGTTGAGTCATACGAAAATGGGGTTATAGCTTTATCATCCTAAGGGAGAAAATGCAGTCCAAAGCACCAAAATATTTATCCAGGCTTTCCCATATATATTCAGGTAGTTAAATGCCTGTGCTGGTGCATGAATACAGGTATACAGGAATGCCTCACTCATTTAAGAGAAATCTCTATCCCTTTGTGTAGAGAAGTTATTACACATGGGCTGGCACCATCCTGGTTCTTGCCTGGCATAAGAACTTTTTAACTTCTTCACATATGTATGAAAGAGTTTTAATGTTCTTTAGCAGTGCAAACTAAAACCTCCAAACTTATGGCTTATAGCACAAGAGATGAATCATTTGCCCTAATGAATGGGTCTATCGGTTAAATGTCTAAATTCAGAATAATCGCACGCACTTCTTTTTAGTTGTCATTACTGGAGGGAAAAAGACACCTCTGGAGAGCATCTATTCCTATCTGAAAACAGGTATCTAAGGTGAGCAAAACCAGTGGATTTCCATTGGCTATTGAAGGAGTTGAAGTGACTGGCTTCGACTTAATGACTGACTTTCAGACAGCTGAAATTGGAGAAGATAAGCACCATCTCCCAAAAACAAGGGAATGCACACTGACAGAAGCTTAAACAAACAATTGCATTTTTCAAGATCAAAATGCTCTAAGTTAGAAATACGTAATATCTAATTAACAAAACTATTCTGAGGTACCACAGGTAGCTGTGTCCCTGAGCATGCTTTGGACATCACCCCTTGTAGTCAGAAGTAAAGTGCAGGTGCCACAGCAGGTCTCCTTGGTGCATTCTAGACAGGAAATTGTATGGAGACATGATGACCCTCCAAAGGCCTGCAGACACCCATCTCAGCACTGTTTATGGAAACATATTTCTCCTCATGGAGGGCTCCATAATGAGGCTAAAGAAAGGCATTGCTCGTTTAGGCAGACTGAATCTTACCACAACAGTGTTCAGTAGGAACAGTTAGTCTTCACTTTCTTGTATTCGCCCTTGGTTACACTACGGCAACATAAATATTGTTTTTATAGCTGAATTATCAACCTCTTAAAATCCCTGTTTCAATAATGGGATTGGTGACAGCATCTCAACCATTACAGCATAACAGTGCCATTATAATTATCATTATAGGAACAGGTCTTACAGCAAGGCAGAGTGGTAAACTCATTAATTCCCTTGCCTGATGCAGCCAGGAGTCAGATACAGCTCCAAGTCTAAAGGTCAGAAGTCATATCAATCTGCTTCATAAATGTTGATTTTAGCGAGAAGCAATGTCATGAGGGGATGGCAACAAAAAGCTTCCATGTTTATACAGTGGCCCTGAAGCCACAAATTGAAAACTTTAATATCCATTTAGATTAACTTTCTATAACTTTTATTTTTAACATAATGGTGATAAAACACCCTGAGGAAAATTCATACAATTAACACCTGATTAAGAGATTTAGCTTTGGATTTGTTGCTGTTACCGCATTTAGAAAATTTGCTTGAAAGGGTGTACCATATATGCTGAAGATTTCCATTGCTTATAAAATCAGTCATGTTTCAATATCCTAACTTTGGATTGTAGTGACAACATGCAAAGTCTTTTTTTTAACTCTGTGAGCTTAAACTTGAAGTTCCCATCTTGCTTCAGAAATGTAGGTTGTCTCAAATCTGGTGCATTTAAGCTGTGAGACAACTCATAATCCGGACATCAATTAATGTTTAGTTTGCTGTGTATCTTAAGCAATGTTTACATGACAATAGATCCTCTTCCTTTTCTTTTCCCATAGCGTGGTAATGAATGAAGGGACAGACAAATATAACCATGGTACAACATTGTACTGTTTGAATAAACACTGAATATATAAACTTTGAAAAACTATTGGACACTAAACACCACACTTACCCATACATTAATATGCATTTTTTTCTTATTTTCTATGTCTGTGCTTCGTCTAGAAGCCTTCAGTAACTGAAGTTAACTTTTCTTACACCACCATCAACTGACTAGAGTTCACAAGCTTGATTAGCTTGAATGACTGAAGATTAAATACAGTTGAAAGCTGTCATAATTTATGTAGTCATTTATTTATTTATGAAGGCTATTTTTCTTGGGAGGACTGGGAAAATCTTTCATTAATTAGTCTTGCTTTTCCACATCCAGTATGTTTACATCTTAACATACATACACGTCAATTTATAAAACTAATTGTAGATGCTGTATCGGTGTTTTCTGTCATCATCTCCTGTGTTAACAAAGTTTTAAAGTTCAAATGCATATAAATCCACAAACACCATGCTGGTACGTTTCCTTGCTGTTTCAAGCTTGTTTTCGACAATATGTTTAAAAGCTTCCTCAGAAAATAACTTCAAACACATGATGTACACAGATACAGGGCTCAATCAGCACCAAAAAAAAGGCTACTTGAAATGTTTTTTTTGCTTTTAATATAATGTATTACTAGCAAAATGACTACTGCTTTCCTACATGAAGCAATGCCATATCCCTGTTCTGCCTCCACCTATGACTTTGCCCTGAACAAATGAGCTCATTATGCACATTTCAAGAGATGGAAACCCTTCAGAAGATATTCTAGAAGCAAAATACTTTTTTCCTCTAGGACAAAACATGGTTGAACTCATAGAAGGGTCACAAACTGAGAGGTTGATTATTGCTACCTGACTTTCAATAGAAGCAGGATTAGAGGCAGTGTAGATGGTTTTGGCCACTGACTTGAATGGTCTTTGCAGTTAATCACTGCTGGATTGTTAGCCAGCCCAGCCCAGCTGCTTAGATCAGCTCTTGGACAGGTAGCAAGTAATCAAGACACAGTGAAACACAAAGTAATGATCATTATAGAAAATGAATGGGGAAAAGAGAGAATATCCCTCATAAGTAAATCTGAGAACATCATTACATGATTGATGTTGGGCAGTTTGCTCATTTTGTTTTCTTTCAGACACATCAGCACTGGCAATTGGGAACCAAACAATAACAAATCAATCCTATTGTTCCCCACTGTAATTAGGCACTAATATTTGGAAAAGACTGCTATCATATTTTCTAGAAATAACACTATTCACTGTCATATTTTCAGAACTTATTAGAAAACACAAGGACCCTAGAATGCAGACTGCATTCATCAAATCATATCTGAAACACTGAGTACCCCGGAGATTAGAAAACAAAACTCTTTTTTAAAAATTTTGAACATGGGCAAAACCATATTTTCTTCCCAGTCCCTGAGGTTAAATGTTTTGAACTCAAAATTAACAGTAAAAAATCAATCATTATGCACCCATCCCACAGGCATAAAAATTCCACCCACAACAGTGATGCTGAAGAGAAGCAACATTGTCATTAAATATGTACACCCTTAAGGGTCAGGAATGAAGTCTAGAAAACTATATTACAGACAAGCTCAAACAGTAAGAGCATTCAGGTTAAAGTATCTCAGAAAATGGACAGGGACAATGGAAATTCAAATCACTGCGAGAATACCCATTCCTGCCATAAGGAAAACAAAATAGATTAAGTAATTCAGAAGTATTTCATGAGCAGAAAAAGCGTGGTGCACTGGTTAAGAAAGAAACAAAAAGGCATCCACAGTTTGGAAGAAGTTGCAACTTCTCCTTCCAGCATTAGTATAAAAATTCTGAAATTGGGTACCAAAGGTCAACATAGTAGTGCTGGTTAATATACAGAAAAATAGAAAACTGACCTCTGCACATTAAATAACATCTCAGAAGAGAAAATGATGACTTACTACATAACTGTAGTTGTTTTTTTTTTCATTTTTGATTAAATTAAGTGGGTTGTTGAGATTCCTTCAGTAACTTTAATAGTTCTACAATGAAATTATGTGAAAATTAAAATATCACTTTCTCCATCATAAGCGAAAAATAAAAGATATGAAAGAACGATGACAGTACATGCAGACAAACCATGTGTACAGAAGTGAATTGTAGAGTGGCGTTCAACTATATATTTTTTTTAAATCTATAATGTAGGAAGGAAACAATAAATTAACTACTTCCAAGCAAAAATTTTAACCAGCTATGTTTCTACAGCAAAAACCAGAATAATAATAATCCCTTAGTTATCCAGTAATCTAATAAATTACATTAGGTTTAATATTTCTGGTTTTAATGTTTCTAATTTTGGAATTAGAATTCCCATTCCTGGCATAGTGAAGGGAACTTTTGGAGAACAACAATTTTTTCACACCAAACTCCATTACAATGACCCTTTTCTTATATTAAAATACTCAAACCCCAGGAAATTCAGAGACAGATTGTTGACCATGGTTTTAACCAGGTTCCATGAAGCTGACAAAAAGAAAAACTATTAAGTTTTGCAAGTATCTATTACATCTCAAGTAAATTCATAATACACATAGAGTTCTAGATGCTTATGTGTTTGTAGCTATATCCACAGGAGGAAAAATGACAAACCCTACATTTTTATACCTGTGTAATACCCAACCTAACTACATAACTACCTATTAAAAAGTCACTTACCTTGCACTAATCAGAGCTTTTTAATATTTATTGTTCATGCACACATTCTGCTGCTAATGCAAGTATACCTCATGGATGACAGCTTAAAGGTTTGAGGTTAGCAGCAGCCTTGCTGTGCACACATGTGCCAGAACTTCATATTTGAAGGGAAAGGTTTACAGGTGCTCCCAGTAGCCACACCCTAGTTGCCCACTGACCCCAGACAAATTGCTGTGCAAGGCTAGAAGACAGGGGTGGACACTGGCTTAGCTACACAATGCAAACAAAACCAGCGTACCTGAGAGATCTCCTGTTACTCTAAGTAGCTTTTTCTCTTTTGACAACTGCACACTTGTGCACATTCCAATTAACAGAGCATTTCAATCCAGTGGTGTAATGTAAGAATACCAGAAAAGAAAGCAAAGCACCATGGTGGATGATGCCCTGGAGCTGGACGTTTCACAGAGAATTAGGTCGCCATTGAATATGTTTGCATTTGTTTCTTGTCTGCCATTACAGCAGCTGCTGTTCCATCATGCTTTCCCACCAGTTTAAATAGTCTTCTTTCAGATGAAAAACATAGCCAGAGCACTGAAAATCCTTTTGCTCTTCTTTTTCTCAGTTGTTAGGCAGCTGGCACTCTAAGTGTACTGAGGGCCAGACTTAGGCAACTTTCCTCATTGTTATTCTGAATTCTTCGAGGTCCATTCACCGAAGATGACAAAATGAAAGAAACTCAATTTTGGCAAGCTCTGTGGACCTTCTCTAAGCGTGACAGAGGAGCAGCCTTCAGCTTGGTTTACCTCCAATGGTGGTGAGAAGGAATGTCTTCAGATGAGCACCTCCTGAGTTCTTCAAACAGCAATTTTCTACAAAAGCTGTGGAAATCTGCAGGCTCTCCCCGTCTCTTGGGTACTTTCTCTGACAACAGCTGACACAGTTTGCAGTTGCAGCTTTGCAGATGCCTTATTTTTCCTTTTTGCCAAAGGCTGCTTCCAGCTGGGCTGCTGGCATTTGGAGCCAGTCTGCAGGTTTAGTCTCACTGCAGTCATCACGCAGGTAAGCCCAAAAGCTGAAGCCTATCAAAGCTAAACTACTCCCCAGATATTTTCTTTCCTTAATTAACTTTTTTTCTTTTTTCTCAAAACTCTCATTGTACTTCCATTGCTTTCAAAGAGTAATGTAGAGACTTCTCTTGTGACTAATTTCAGCCCTATAAAATTTGCTAAATTACCATCAAGTGCCATGTAGGAGAGAGGAAAATGTCTCTGTATTCAAAGGCATTTAGTTTGAATCCTACCAAAGTTCTATTTTTCATTTAGAAATGCTGTCACCTCTCCATCAATTATATTGCTTGTTCTATGTTTTCAAAGCATGAAGTGGATAGGCAGAAGAAAGAAACTACATAAAACCTCTGACTTGTTGGTCACATTTAGGAACAATATCTTCAGCTGCAATCCCCAGAAAATCCTCTTGCTACTGTCACTGCTATTCAAAAATAAATATGGGTTGTGGAGCAGATACATTTTCTTCAAAATGAGAGATTCAGTCTCCATTAGTTTTCTCTGACCTCCAAAGACAGGAGGGAGATATATAATGAAACACTTAGACCACTTAAAAATCTTTAAAAAGTATTTTCCACTAGATTTCTTACCAGGCATGGATGCATTTGAGCACACATTACAGCAGACCAGTAGTGCACAATTAATTCACAGTCAGAGAGAATCTTACTGCATAAGGACAACAGAATTTGGCTTGTATGAAGTAGATAGATGCAAAACATTTTTTGATGGCTTTGTGACCAAAAAAGTAAGAAGAAAGAAAACTCTGTAAATCTTTCCAGTGATTAAAATAAATTACAAAAATAAATTGTCTTAAATCTTTATGTTGTTGACTTTAAAAATAGTTTCTATTTTAGCTCAAGGCAAATTCTACAGACTGATTACAAAAGCAATGAAAATAAGATGCTGACACAATGTCAACTCTAGAGTAATAATTGCACTGCTATAATAATCTGTTTAATTGTTGTTTATTGTAATTAAATTCTCATGCACACCAGACTTGCAATTTTCTTTTCCATGTCAGCAAGGTTTCCTTTTATAGAACAGTTTGCCCAAAGCAACCAGTGACGTTACTAGACAGACATTAATCAAAGGACCCTACAAAGCTACACCTGGTATCCTTGAGGCAAAATGTTTGCCAAAACACAAAACCCACATAAATCAATGCACAGTGGTTATGGTGGCATTGTTATGCTTGAAAGCAAAAATTTTATAATTCATTTTTAAGTATCTGTTATATGAAGTAATATTCATGAGCCAATATTATTCATTTAATGACCAAAATACCTCTCATTGTGAAGACTGACAGCTAATTATAATTAAAAAGACCAATAATTTTCCCATATCCATTTTCCAGATGTTAATGTAAACTAGATTGACAACACAGATAGACATAACAAAGGAGTCTAAGAGAATTCATTTGCACCTACTCAATACCAAAACATCACAGAGGTCAGCAGAAAATTCAGAGTTAATTTTAAGATTTTGATAAGTTGAAATGGCATCTGGCCTCTGAGGAACATTGAGGGCAAACTCAATGAAAATTTATACCACCAAAGAACCCTGGATTTAAAAAAAAAAAAAAAAAAAAGAATCCTAAAGATAATTAATATCACTTTTACATAGTGCATCAGTAATGTTGAAGCTTAATGTGAAATAAACACTTGAGTCAAGTTAATCTGATGCTAAAATGATTGGGCAATTTATTACAGCTTAAGAAGGACATTGCCACCAGAACAGGAAATAAAGGTTTTAAAACTTGGGTAATTATTTTCAATCAGAGCTGCTTTCAAGGTCAAATGTTTAATACCAGCCATTATTTTCTCTCTGCTAACTTTGGCAGGCATTTCACATGTCTCATCCATAAATAATTAAAGAAGTAACTGCTTTATCAGCTTAACCTTTGGATTAAAATTTGAGTGTCCAAGGTAAAGATTTTACTTGGGTTTTTTTCCCTCAAAGACAGCAATATGTAGTTTATCTGGCCTAAAAAATACTGTCTACTGCTTTCTAATTCAACAAGATAAACATTTCCTAATAAGCTTTCTCTGTGATTTATTTTTCCTTTTGGACCATACTCAGCTACTTCAGCAAATTGAGACAAATAACAAACCTGAAAGTTCTCTGTAAAGGCAATCTGCTAACGCGCACACCAAAGAAATTAAATGGAATTTGGGCTGCTGGCAGACAAAGATAAAATAATATTTGATGTGGTTTTATTCTACTAATATTGCAACTATTTGTGAAGAGAATGGAGGCACTAGGTTTGTTTTCTAGTTGCTGGCTGGTATACAAAGGTCTAGATCTAGTAATGCCTTTACATTAGTTAGGTATTATATCAGATTGAACCCTACAGACTGGAAAGTTGGCATCAAAGCAGATCAAAAATAAGTGAAGGAAATTAATTATAACACAATGTGTTGATAAATTGTTAAATGCACATTACTTTCTGAGCATCAGCATCTTGCACTAGTGTTGATGTCCTCAGTATTAATCATATTTGGTTTTTCAGATCACAAATTAGGAAAAGGTTCTACACAACTAAGTACATTCAGTCTAATTCAGGAATTGAAGCACGTTTAGAACTTCCTTTAAAAAAAAGTAAGAGAAAAGATAATTACAAGACATGTTTGCTCTAACACTAAGCAAACTTTTAAATATTTTTCTGTATATTCTTTTTTTTTGTGAGCCTGCTTGATTATAATAGTTGTTCTTTGTGGGAGTACAAGTTATGTGGTGAGTTAGCCAAGGAATCAGTATTTTACAAGTGATTAAATATAAGTTGAGGTTGATTTTTTACATGTCACAACTTCAACACTAAGAAGTTATAAACAGAAAGGAAGCCTGGGAAATAGCAAGAGAAGTCACCCATAAATTAGAAGAAGAAACCAAGTACAATATTTAGACATATTAATATAAAATAATGTTTAGAAAGGCGGGGAAAGGGGGCCAGGGAAGTAGGATTCTCTTTGGCATTGGTAAAAATATATGGCATTTAAACACAAAAGGACAAAAAAATCTGTGAAACCAAATAGCTATACCCCTTTAAAAAGTGTTTTGAAAATTTAGCACAGTAGTATTTTTAGTGAGGCCCTGAGTCAGCAAAATAAGTAAGCAATTGCCTAATTTAACTCCCTGTATTCCTTATTTAAATGTAAGAAAATTATGGCTAAATCCTTCTCTCAGGAACACTCAGCCTTAAAATTCTACTCATTCTTTTTGCTTTTGATTATTTTAAAATTGCTCAGATTTTTTTGAAATGTCATTATACACACATAAGTGGATGTCCTGACAAAGTCTGTTTGTATTTACTCTAATCCTGCATTATTTCCCAGTGTTTAAGCTCAGCATTTCTTGTTGAGCTGCAATTAATAAATTTATGTGATATTTGGCTACACAAAAAGTGACTATATAACCACCTACAACAACAAAAAAGAAGTGGGGAAGGTGTATCTAATAAAAAATTCCAACCCGCACAAACTTCTGGCTTAATTGCCTTCTGTTAAAGAAAAACAAAAAAAGAGCTGTTAAAACCTTTCTCCTGGCCGTAGTCACAAATGAACAATTTTCACACTTACAGACATTCTAATGCACATAATAGCTTCTCTACTGCCTACCATAGTAGTCAGTTATTATTAACCATTAAGCCAGTTACTGAGGATTGATTTTTGAAAATTAACTTGTACATACTGCTCTAAAACCAAATGCCTACTGGTTCACACTACAGCAGCCATTGGGGAATATATGTTGGCATACTGCTGCCTAGATTTATAAAAGAACTTCACATTAACATGGTGTCTGTTGAGTTGTTCTGTCGGATGCTTTACAATTCCAATCTTCAAGACAGGGTCAGATGCAGAACTTTATTTTCACATCTTTCCTCTCTGGGACATGATAATTTAGAAAGAAGCTTGCTTTGCCCCAGGAAAAAAAAGAA
The DNA here is from genome assembly GCA_013400235.1 of Oriolus oriolus. Classification (NCBI taxonomy): domain Eukaryota; kingdom Metazoa; phylum Chordata; class Aves; order Passeriformes; family Corvidae; genus Oriolus; species Oriolus oriolus. The sequence goes on along the minus strand of VXBT01007152.1, from coordinate 951,172 downwards.
AATCATTATCAGAGTTTTCCATATGTCACTCCTTACAATGTTTTCTTAATTTAAAATGAAGTCCTCAAATTAAACTGAAAGGTGTATTTTGGAAACAATGTCTGCAAGGATGTGGCCTCCCTGGAGAAACTGCTCCCACATGAAAGACCCACAATTTCCTCCAAATCACTGAGAATTGCTATCACCTGAATGCATGTAACACTGAGCTTTCAACACTGGTACAATCCAGAGGGAAAAATATTCTAAAACACTTAGGAGAGTAACGGTTTATCTTGCTATTCAGAAATTGATGGTCATAGATGAGTTAAGTCTTCGCTATCTTGTTTTTGGAAGCATCAGCCAACCATGGTCTAGAAAACACAAATTAGCCAGTATGAACAGACCTTATCTATGCAGAACATCCTAAACTTTGTTGATAAAGTGTCATGTCACAGTATACTGAACAGGCAAAGAAAAAAGTTTTATCATCAGCTCTACTGTATACCTCTTCATTCTCCAGGCAAATTCAGTGCCTTGAATAATGTGATCCCTGGAGGCTCTATTGTGATATATTTACAATGATCCATCAAAATGGAAGCTACCTGCTTCAGCTCTTAGATAAAGCACTGAAAAGCCTTTCCTATTTGTCCAGCTCTTCTGGTAAACCACAAGGTGCACAGCTGTAAACAGCTGGATGCCAGGTGACAAAATTCCATGTCCACGTGAGAAACCTACATCTCTATATACTCAGATAGGTGATTCCCTTGGCCATAAATCTACTTAACAACTTCAGCTGATGGTAGAGTGAGGATGGAGAGGAAGAGTGAGCTCAGCATTTTAACTTCTGAGTTAAAATTAGCTTCTAGAAAAAACTTACCTGCGAGCATATAAAAACCCCAGCTACAGGCTTGTCATTAGTCCCACCCTTCAGTTCCTCAGAAGAGAAATAATTTTGTCAATTCTTTCCAGTTTCAAGCTTCTTTATTTTGTCTAATCCCAGATGTCGTATCTTTCCAGCGCCATGGAAGAACAGAATATTTTTACATCATATTTTAGCAGATGGAATCCATCCCAGCCAAATTTATCACTGCCAGATGGCTGACCCTTATTTACTGATGAAAAGTTAGACACAGAGATAAACTTTAATCAGATAAAACATCCAGATTTTCTGCATGAAAATGGCTGGGTAGCTCTTCCCTCACCATATTCACCAGCACCAACAGATCATCAGTTTCCACCACATCACTCTCAAGCCATAAACCAACAGACCTTCATGTGAGATTGTAACATCCTCTGGACTAAATCACAAGATTAGCCAGTAAAGGGCTTAGGCCTTTGATACTCCAGTACATAAGGAATATACAAAATTATCTTCTGTGGCATTAATCCTATCTTTAAAACTAATCAATTTTTCAGTGTTTGCGAGATAAAAACCCCATGTACAACAGGACAAGTGTGCAACAGCGGATGAAAATGTTAGCAGGTGTTACAGATACAAGTAATATATTACATACATTATTTATTGGCCACTTTCCTAGCTGGAGAATAAGTTCTGAACCTAGAAAGTTTATGTGGAATGAAAATTTCAGTATCCAGGTAAAGATTAAGATCATCAGCATCTTATCAGAGGGTTAAAAAAAAGAAAAAAGCTGAGTTTGTCTACTGAATTTGTAGGCTTTGACTTCATCCCAGAGTAATTCTATACTATGTTCTCTGTTTTAACAGCTTACTAGTTAGGGTCTTCTTTTGAAAGTGGTGTTAAATGGTGCATAGAAAGAGATTCAGAGAAATAGAAAGAAAAGATGTAATGAACGATAGACCCCAGGAAAGTGGGTAACCCTAAGCTGATGATTCATGGACCTGAGTTAGATAGCAAATGTGAACTCCACCAAGAAATGTAAGTGATTCTGAAAACAGTTTGTAAACACTTTGCTGTGTAAAACAGTGTTGCATTACAGTTCCCTGAAATAGCTCTGATTGAAAAATAACAAACCAACGACAAAAAAAGATGTAACACCAATGCAAGGTTTATTAGTCTCTCCAGGTTTTGCCTGTGAACCAATAGAATCTTCTTTTTAAATTCTCTTCCTGTCTGTGGACTACCATCTATGTACTACCTGTAATCACCCATCTTCTGTCCCATTTCACAGAAAGATGGTTCTTAGAATCCCATATGGTAGCCAAGGTAATTTTCTAAAAGCTCAGCTACTCTCCCCAACTAATGAGAGCAAATGCACATAGTATAACTATCTGTTTGCTGTAATTTTTCATGAATGAATTTTAAATGGCAACACAAATTTATCTTCAAGAATAAAACTGGAATTCAGTGTTTCAATTCCCAGTTTCTCAAAATGTGTCTGTATATTAAGAAGAATTAAAATTTAGAGAGGGCCTAAATCTTCATGCTTCCACAGTAAAGCAGCTACTATCTAGATGCCTGTGAGGTAAGAAATTTCTGTGAGGTCATGATATTGAATATTTTGAATATTTCACTTCTGCTTTTCTTACACCTTTTTCTGGAATGTCTGGTGCTGGACACTGACTGAGACAATGTGCTGGCCTAGTAGGACTGTCACAATGTGCGGCTTCAGTATTATTATATGTAGGTTAAAGACAGGGTGTGTTTTCCTAAATTACATGTTATGCAGATAGTACAAAGGAAAACAGCACTGTGAGCAACTAATGAAAATGTTACACCTTTTTCAGAAGTGTGCAATAATGACTCCAGTCAGAAAAAGATTATAAATTAGGAGCAAACATCAGAACTACTAAGACCATTTCTACCATGAAATTACAATATCAGAAACCACGTGTTATATGTGAAATGTTTATGTGAAAAATAAATATATATTTCATTATTATCAATATATATATACATTTCAACCTCACTGGCAAACTATGAATCAAATATTACACTAAAGGGACAATAAGTGGCATATAAGAAAAATAATAAGACCTTATTTGTTTCTTGCATCTCTAACATTTAGCCACTTCTTTAAAGGTAAAATATCTCTCTTTTCATTTTCTTTAGCTGCATTTTAGCCATTCTTTCTTCTGCCAGATATGGGGAATCTACAGTAAAGGCAGCCATAACTCATATAAAGACATGCTTTAGGCAATATATGACAGAAGGAACTGAAAGGTCCACTAATTATGGAAAATTTGCTTTCTCTTTTCTGTATCTCTCCTAAAAAGATTAGATTTCAATAACATATGAAGGAACAGTCTACCCTATTCACTCCTTCCTGTCAGTGTTTCCCCTGTTTCTTCCTCTGGTTTGTCTGCTTCTAATTCCTTTGAATACCATGCAAATAAAATTTTACATCAGACTGTAAGCACACATGCTTCAAATTTAGGATGTGTATATGCAAAAGGTTAAGGTGATACTTTCAGATCTATTTTTAAAGATGTATATGCACTTAAAGATATAGATCACAGTAGAATTACAGATCTTTCCCTCTTACTGCACACATTCCCATGTCCAATGAATGAAATGAACATGCAAGTATTTTTGTATAGAAAAATATCCCTCAAAGCAGCCCAATAAGGAAGTTAGCATTATTTCATTGCAGTCTTAATTCTAGTTTTCATTTCATTTGCTTCTCTCCTGTTTAACTTCAAACAGAAAGCAAGCTTTGAATGTTCACACCATGAAGATATTTCCATGATATAACGTGGAGGATCAACTCCATTCCTTGGGAGTTGATTGGGAAATTTCCAGGAAAGGGGTGCGTCAAATAGGCCAGGAGATTGGAGCAAGGTACCTAGCTATCCCTGCTTCCTCCAGAGCTGTGGTCACAGATGGCACTTAGGGTATTAGTGCAAGACTGCAGCAAACAATGGAAATAACACCTTTTTTGAAAACTGTCAAAATCTCTAATAATGACTATTATCATACACCCTATACATAATGTCTGTCTCTGGATTACAGCCATGGCATAATATACCTTCCTCTATTAAATGGCTCCCCTATTAAATTAAATTCCTCTATCAAATTAAAATCCAAAATCTAATTCCATATCACAGAATCATTTATGTTGGAAAAGACCTCTGAGACCATCAAGTCTAACTTTTGATCAGCATCTTGTCAACTAGACCATGGCACTATTTGCCATGTCCTGTTGTTTTGTGCACACCTCCAAAGATGTGGCTTCGCCACCTCCCTGGGCAGTTCATTCCAATGTTTAACAACCCTTTTCATGAAGAAATTTCTTTTGATGTCCAACCTGAATCTCCCCCTGTGCAGATTAAGTCTGTGTGCTCTCATCCCGTCACTGGTTGCCTGGTAGAAGAGGCAGACCCTCACTGGCTCCTTTCAGGCAGTTGTAGGGAGTGATATGGTCTCCCCCGAGCTTCCTTTTCTCCAGGCTAAACACACCCAGCTCTCTCAGACACTCCTCATAGGACTTGTGCTCCAGACCCTTCAACAGCTCTGTTGCCCTTCTCTGGACACTTTCCAGCACCTCACTGTTCTTCCTGAACTGAGGGGTCCAGAACTGAGCACGGGGCTTGAGGTGTGGCCTCACCAGGGGTGCAGTCACTGCCCTGGTCCTGCTGGCCACACTACTGCTGATACAGGCCAGGATGCCACTGGCCTTCTTGGCTACCTGGGCCCACCCTGGCTCATGGTCAGTGACTGTCAACCAGCACCCCCAGATCCTTTTCCATTGGGCAGCTTTCCAGTCGCTCTTACCCCAGCCTGTAGAACTGCATGGGGGTTTTGTGACCCGTATCTGATACTTCAGCTGGACTGTTCAAGCACTTTAAGAATCTTGGAAATCCAGCTATGAATTGATCAATAATAAGAAACTCTCCTTTCCACAAATACTCAGTTTAATTTGCTCAAGCATACCTCTTTTAGCAAAGAACGCAGCATTTCCTAGTATGGTGACATAAAGCACACATCATCAGACACATTGCTTTAAATTTATGAATCAATGTGCTCAAGGTTATTTTTCTTGTTCTCTTTCCCTTTACTTAAGCAAGTAGAATTAATTCAGCCACATGCTGAAATATGAAGAATACTGGAATATTAAAGTACTGGAAAAATGCTATCACAGAAACTTCTTATTGTTGCATCCCCAGTGGGTATTTCTTATCTCAGGCACTTGTATCTGCCCTATAACTGTATCCATATCAGCTTGGCTGGAAGTTTTTCAAGTGAAATAATAAAGAAATGCAGAATCAAAGGATTCAGTAGTGTGAAAGGCAATGTTTTAATTATCAAAGAGAGATATTTCAAACCTTTTTTAAAACTAAAATGGATGTCTAGGATAGGATTAGACTATAAAATAAACCATATTCATTTCCTTTCTAGTCAGAGCTACACAGAGCTAAGACATTCAATATTATTCAAAATGAAATGACATGTAATATTCTCTTTTACTTGCTCTCTGTGAAGAACCAAATTGTAAAATTTAAGTAATAACCATGAATCTTTTTTTAATGGTATCTGTAACTGTACCAAGAAATTCTACGCCCAGCTGTAGCTTAAATAAATTTAGACTCTCAATAAGGAAACGACTGCTACACACAACAAATAATAGCAGCTGGTTCAAACATGAGCCTTAGGATAACTCATTTCTTGAAAAAGCAGTTTAAGCTGAAATTCCAATTTCACTGCTTATTTTATCAGATGGCTTTTTACTACAACACTTCAATGCCCTGTGGAATACATTTTCACAGTAAAAGATTACCAGATTAACCCATGTCTAACACTCACATCTTTCAAGATGCAGATTTATCAAAATAAATGTTTCAATAGAATCCATTTACAAACTTTAGTAAACAGGTCATCCTGGATGGAGGAAAAGGACATGCAAAACTACTATCCTAAATTGCAGTCTGCAAGGCCAGTAAGAATTATTTTAAACAGATTATCAAATGAAATTCTGAAAACTGTAAATTGGCTTTACCCATTATTTTTACATGCAGTAGTAAAGTGTGTGCCAATGCTATACAAGTAATTAATACGGCAGCACAAACTTGGAGAATTTCTTCATGTAAGCAGATCTACACGTTTTTCTTTAGTACTTAGCAAACATTTTTCCACAGGTTCTTTTTCTCAATCGTATTGAGGAACTTCAGTTTGCACAATGTATTCTTCTAACAAAAAGTACCTTCTTTACTAGGTAGAAGCTCTACAGTTCTTCTTTCTCCTTTTACTCTTTGGTTAAATCTTCATTAGCAAGAGCATCACAGTATGAATTGATCTGTAGAACAAAATGCTAGTTCTGGGAAAAAGTGGTCACACCTCATGTGTTTTGGGGCCCTCTGGACCTGCTGACTGACAATTAATAGTGTTTGGAGTGCATTAAGGGGAGATCCTGGAGACCATCTTTTGATTTAATTTCATAGAAGTTAGACACAGATTGGAGGAATGACTGGGAAATCCACCCCAGAAGCAGACTAGTCTGATCCAAACTAAAATTTGCAGATGTACCCTATAAACACCTATTTCAGTGTACTTTCTGATCAAGTTTCCTCTCCTAAAAATTCTAGATTAACTCCCCATTTCATGATATCCATCTCACTATAGGATACAATGGTCCTCTCCATACTTCCTCCACTCCTTCATGGTATGTTTCTCATAGTCCATTTCATTTAAATGATGACCTCCCTGCTTTCTTAAGAGCAGGTCCTTTTCTCAGTGAGTGTTAAACATTCACTATTTCTGCAAACTGCACTATCCTGAGCAGTTGTTTTCCAAGGCTGAGATCAAGAGCAGTGTAGCATACTGCTATAGTAACTCTCCATTTTCATATATGAAGTCCTTCAGGGAAAAGAAAATAGAACTACACCATTTCTAACAGATTTTGGAGTTCAATTTAATGAAAATGCCTTGCTTGCTACAGGCCTATTAAAAATGCCTACAGAAGAGATAATTCACTATTGAAGTCTAAATCATTTTGAAGTAATTTCTACAGATACCTATTATATTTCTATTGAATTTTATAAGCTAAATCCTCATTATGAAATTCCACTATGGCCTTTTGTTCTAAGTAATAAAGCATAATGCATAGCATGTGCAAGTTTTGTGTTTATTGGCTTGAGAGAAGCACAACTGCTTATAGAAATCTTTATAATGGCTTCTACACCTTTCCACCCAAAGGGAGGAAAGTCCCAAAAGACTGCTAAATTATGCTGTGCTGAAAAAAATATATGATATGCAAAAATTTTCTAGTCCTCCACCATCTTCTGTTTCACAATCTTTGCAGGGCTGACCAGATTTGCCCAGTCACTGCCAGTCGCAGGGTTTTGCCAGTGGCTGCTAAGCTGCCTCTGCTTTTGCATCCTTGTCCAGTGAGGTGTTGTGCTTTTAAAGCATACTAAAATTTAATATTAAATCTTCAGTGCACATGCAAACAAGCCTGTTGGATGTGTTGGAGACCCTACAGAATCTTTAAAGCATAGCAGGGCAAAACCGTAAATTCTGAACTCCTTCCCCTTTAACAGAGGCAACATTATACTATCTATATTGATACAATATATATCACAGTGCTGAACATCTGCTCAGATTCATTAGCCTAATATCTTTGTGATGGTATGAGAAAAAAAAAAATAAAGAGAAAATTTAGTTAAAAGCTACACCCAAATCTCCCAACACTAGAAAAACGTGAATTATTTCATCACACAACTTCTTCCAACAAGAAAGAAGATAAGGAGGTAAGAATAAGGATCTTTTCTGTCAAGAGCATAAACACAGATTCACATTTCCAAAAGCAACATGTGGTGGAGAAAAACATATAAATCTTGAAAAAAAAATAAGACCTTATACAAAAAATAAACACTTCAGCACATTTTAAATCATGTGTGTGATAAAGCTGCTTTCCTAGACAGAAAAAGTGTGAAATTCTTGCCATGGTTCTTATTCTAAATAATTTCAGTAGGTCATCATTCAGGATGTAGCCTGGAGCAGATCTCTTAATGAACTACTTACCACGTTCTCCTACACTGAAAATGTTTCCTCTTGTCCAGCAGTTTCCTCTCATGAAGCAAAAGATTAAGAGGATTAGATGCCTTTTCTTGGATCAGTTTTGCACTTGTACAAACTCTTTGCAGCTTGTGAACATCTTACTGTTTTCAAACATTTTTCCCTTCATTATTCCACCTTTGATCGGCTTTGTGTCTCCCAATGTCCCTCCCCCTTCTTTACCCCTTTAAAGAATGACAAAGCTTTGAAAGCGCCTGAAGACATTCTAAGCAGCATGTCTCATATTTACTTCTGCTTGAGTGCAAAAGATTAAATTTTCATCACCCAAGTGACAGTTCCCTTTCTGTAAAAAGAACATATCTGAAAGAGTTCTCCTGCAAATATGCTATTTTTGCATTTTCCTGACTTCTTCCTACATATTTTCTATTTCCCAGTTAAGGCATGTATACTTGTAAGAACTCATTTTCATAATGGGGTGAAAATTATGGGGTTTAACTGCTAGGGCACCAGCAGTTAAAGACAAAATGTAAAACCACTTTCATTTACAAAGGACATGATAATTTTATTGACTACAAAGAGACTTCCTCATTAAGAATAGCAAATGCATGGGACAGGCACGTATTTCTCTAGACTGTGCTCCTGGAAACTGAAGATACGGGATCCAGCTCCTGCTCATCAGTCTCACAGCTGTGTGAGCAGAAGATCATAGCTTGACTAACGTTCTCTTTTCCTGGAAGCAAAGGCAGAGCTAACAGCCTGCTACACAGCCACACATTGAATGACCCTAGCTTCCGATCTGAAGCAGACTCTCGGAGACATAACTGCAGCAAAATAAGGACACGCAGGTTCCAGATTTAACCAGAGGTGTACTATGCATAGACTTGACTATCCTATCTGGATACAGAAAACTCTTACTCTTGGTTCCTTTTGATACATAGCCTTCACTATGTCCTATGATATGTGTACTGCAGTTTCGGGCAACCAGAGCCTCCACTGCTCCAGTCTGTACTTTTCTGTGGACATCTGATCTAAATTCCAAAATGTCTGGATCAAACACAGACCTCTGACAAAACTAACTGTGTCACCTTGCCAGTGTTTATGTATGGTCTATACTCTTATTTCCATCCATTTTAGTCATTTCCATTACCCAGATTTTCTACAGGTCTCAAACATATTCAGATGAAAGGTGTTGTGCCATGTAGTACTTTACACAAGGAGGATACTATACAACTAGCAATTAAAAATATGCTCTTATTTCATTTGGCCATGCTGTTGTCTATCTGAATTGGTTTTACTTAGGAGAGCTATTTGCTTTTATGTGTGGGAGCATGTACATACACATTTATAAAATGTAAGTAATTAAGCAGTCTTCTCTCTCTTTGTCCTTTCTACCAACACATGCCTGTGTTCTTGCTTTTGATCAATGGTGTAAATGAAAGTGTTTCTCTGTGTGTCAGCTCTCCGCTATTGTTCCTGAATCATAATGCAGTTCTGACCTTGTGCCTTGTCGTGACTGTACCAGTAGAGACATGTTGTGGGTAAGTCCCAGAGCAAAAAACCTAGGACCTTTCTGGAGATAGTTCCTTGCTGTCACGTTGCTGGAAATACTGTCTGCAAGAAGAGCTGAGGTCCCCTCAAACTGTCAGGGACCTCTTCAGCTATGGCCAGAATCCAGTTATAGGCACTTGGATATTTCATTCTAATTCAAAACAAAACAAAAAAGTTATAAAATTCTCACTAAAAGAGTGTTCAGGACTAAATTCAGGGTCATAATTTGGAAGGGCTGTTCAGCACCTGGGGAGAATCTGCAAATCCCAGCCACACACTGGCTACCCACTGTGCTGGTCAAGCAGGGCAGAAGCAGGATTGCTGCTGTCCAGGTAAGCTGCAATCTCCCAGCAGTGGTTTCAGTGATGATTCTGCACTTTTAAACCACAAAAGTGTCTTGACCCAGCCTCAGGTGAATGTTCTCCTTGGTCAGGCTGTGTGTAGGTTCAACAACTAAGTCTGCCTGCTATGAATAGGCTGTTGGCAACAATGAAAGGAGAAGAATCCTGCAGCAACCATTTCCCAGCACAAATACTCCAGTATTTTCAAACTTTTCAAACCTCATTTCTTTGTATTTCAAGTTACTGACTGCAGTCTACAATGGTTAGTTTCCCTGTTTTTCCTATTGGCACAGAGTCAGTTTAAATAACCCTGATGCACACCATAGCCCCAGTAGCTTTGTGTTCTGCAATAAGATTCACATCCATAAGATTGTGTCAGAGCCTAATTTCTGTTTGAATGATTTATTTCAGCAGACTCTTAGGTGCCTGTATTAGAACTAGGAACCAAGAGGGCTTGGTAGATCTGTTGTTAAGTATTTTCTTTTTATCATATATATATATATATATATATATGGCTGACAGTGACTGTAATTGGTGAGGTAGGAAACCACTCTACTCTCTTACTTGTCCATTGTGAGAAAGCATCACTTACTGCCAGTCACTGAAGACATGAAAAAAGCAGCTTTTACAAATGGGACTCTTGGTCAGACGTGCAAAGCCTTTTCTGCTACTTGGCTGTACAGGAATAGCCAATCTTTAGCTAAGTTCCTTTATCTTCATTTGCACAAATAGCAGCCATTAAGCAAAGTCTGAATTCAATCAGCTTGTCTCCAATGGGAGATAAAGTTGAAACCATCTGCTAGTTCTTAAAAGCAATGAGGCAAATTTTATTACTGAGTGATTTGGTTACTGATGCCCTTGTTTCAGCTGACACATTGAAGTCTTTCTCTTCTAAGTCTTGCCTAAGGTCCAAAAAGAAATTGTAATTCCCAATGCACTGTTTCTAAATATCAGAAAAAAATGCCACTGAACTACTGGAAGTAGCTGTTCAAAAGTGGCATACCAGTCTTTTGGGTCAAGATTAACATGAATGATGGGGTACCCAGAAGAGTCTTACAATGTATTCATCATTTTCTTTAGATGTTTTTTTGCCCCCTGTTCTTGTCCCATTTTGTTCGTATGTCAGTTTTTCTTGAATACAAACAGTATCAAAAATTAAAAATTAACATGAAAGTTGCACATGATCTTATGGGCTCAATCCTGTTACAAAAAACACATCATAGCAAATATTCTGTAAAACAGTATTTAGACATCTTCATTGCATTCACCATAGCTAACTACATTTTAAATAAACCCACATGTTAATGCTAACTCAAACTTCCCAGATATTGATACTGGCAACGGTATGAACATCCTTGCTAACTCTGCATTTTCAAATAATCCAAAGAGGTCTGGGCTGCTTAGTCCAACAGCAAATACATGGGCAGAGCCCTGTGCTCCCTGAAATCTCATAAAACTCTTCAAATTCCTTTCCAGACCATACCCCAAATGGTTGGGTGAACTTGGTCGTTTAACTAGAGTAGCTATACAACACCTATAAGTAGCATATGTACCATGATAAATACTATTATGCTATCATAAGGTATGTAACACTTTCATTACTCTTAGGAAGATCAGGTAATTATCAAATTGGAATCATGCAAAAATCACATTTTCATTCGCATCCTCATTCTATAGCAGGCTAGAGAGGTCGGAGCTGAAGTGGTACAACAACTTGAATGTCAAGAGGTCTACAATTCTTTCTGCTCATTAATGTGACATAAAAAATTCAGATTATTCTTCACAGACCTCTTGCCCAAGACTACAAGTTATTAAGCAGTTTGCCAGTTGCTGGCTGCATGGGCTGGGAAAGACTGTGAGGTTAAAATCAGATGAGCCACTAAAGATAAAGCTTTGGGCATAGACTCCCTGAGCAAGAATTTAACACACCTGAGAGAATTAGAAACCTGAATGTACTGCAAGGACTTGGGAGATGCAACCATGTTCTGTTAAAAAGCTCTGACATACACTGAACGGTGAACTGCCGGTGCTTAACTGGCTTCTGCTTATGACTAGATACTTCTTCTCTCTTCTAGGATTTTTCAGCAGTATATGAAGTTAAGCCGAAGATCAAACATTTCATTTGCTTCACCTACTTTATTCTCCCTGTCAAACTCCTGGGAAAATAAAAAATGCTTTTGTAATAAACTCACTGAACACAACAGCTGTTCATTCTCATTTCTGACTGACACAGCTGTGTTAGATCATGATCAATTCTTGTTTTTCACAGTGACACTACTGTGGTAGGAGTCATTACTGGCTATTTGGAAATTCTGTTCTAGCAATACCAGCAAAGAAATAAATTTAAAAGTCCTTTCTGCTACCTCTATTTTAGTGTTATGACACTCAGATTTATGGGAACTGTCTGGACTTCTCTAATTGTAATTAGCTGGAAATCTTAGGCAGGGGTCTTCTCTTACATTCTTTTCAATGCATGCATGATATAAGTAATTACCGGTTTTGGTCAAAAGCTCTTGAGAACAGATTTCTAAGTCCTAACTTCATTTAAAGTTTATGCCATGCTGTTTTCTTTTTGTCCATCTTCACCAATTCAGAGGTTAAAAAATAATAAAAATCTACTAAGGAAAACAAAAACAAACAAACAAACAAAAACAAGAAAACAAGCCAGAGTTAACTCAAGCAGCTTAAGAAGTGATTTTACAGCAATGGAAAACTACAATCATTTCTTTTGGGACAGGGAAGAATAATGGAAATGCAGGTGTATTTATTTGACAAGTCAACTCTTATTGGGATATTAAATAATGTAAAAATGCCTATAGAAATTTAAAAAAAAAATTCAATTTTATTCACTGGAAAAGAATCTCTTGGATAGAGGCTTAAGCTATTTGGGGGTGGAGCTTAGAGAATTTTAAAAAAACAGGTCTAAAATAAACATTTTCTATAATAAAAAGTAAAATGACATCTGTTCTATAGATGAAAATATGGATCCATTACACTGTTGGCAAAATGCTGAATGTCTGTAAAATATGGGAGGTAGAATACACTTTTAATTTAAATATGGATTAACAAGGTCCCCTCATTTTGTATTTTTATTGAGCAATTTGATATTTCCAATAATCAAAGCAGACTGCTTACAGCAGTCTCAACCTAGGCAGAAAAACAAAATTACTATTTCTTTCAGGAAAACACCAATGGCTTTGCTCTGTTTTCATTTTTATTCCCTTTCTTTCATTTTATCAGGAGGGAGGGGAAAAAAAGGAGATACACATGTGATGAGTGGAGAAAAAAACCTAAGACTAATTTTAGCCACTCAAAACAATGAAGTCAGAGGAACTTAATTTTATGCAGAGCCAAGAATTCACACATGTGGCCACTAGGAATACATAAAGAGGTGAGTGTATATTTTGAGATTCTGGGTTAGCACATTTTAGAGGGCAAGTTAATCACTCTGCCCAGAGGGATGAATTAGGTGCTTAGTAATCTTAGCGATCTCTGACTACATGGTGCATGTAGGGCACAAAGATACTAATAATGTCTATGGAGCCAGAATTCTCTTCAGGTTTCAAGTTTAAATAAACCATTCTACGCAATCATCTGTAGGAAAAGAAGGCTTGAGTTGTTACAGAGCATTAAATTAGTGTATCTGGCTGATGTTGCAGCAATATCAAATATCTTTCAAGAACTGCTTGTCTGGAATAGTTTTTCCTCCCTCACTAATGGAAAAAGAATCATAGCTGAGCTAAAATACTTCACTGACTTCTGTAATCTTTCACTCTCACTGACAAATATTTGTCTTACATCGTGTGCTGTTGTGCCATAAAGGTTATGGATCATCTGTAAAGATGTGGACTGTAGCGAGGGACTAATATTTCCCATTCTGCATTTGTGGTGTAGTTCCTGTGTATGACTGGATTCTAACTTCATATTTTGCCACACTTGAGGATCTCCACATATTATGAATTAATTTTAACCAGTTTTTCCTATCCGTACTTTTAATGATTTCAGACCTTTCTTAACAGGCCTATTCCATTACACGAATTTTGGGGTTTGAAAGGGAATTATGAGATAGCAATTAAAGAGAAAATACTTCTAAGAAAAGTTGGGTTAAAGAATACTGTGTGCATATTATATACACCTAACTATTTTAGCAAAACAATACATTTCTACTTTCCTTCCCTGAGTCTGAAGCTTATGTACTTATGTCATTTATTAATCCCATTACATTCCTCAGTGCCCACAGACTAAAGACTTTAGCTCCATTTAGCCCATCTAAGCCCATTGCTCTACTAAATTCCAGGGTCACTCACATTTTCTTTTAAGCTACTACAGACCGGGTTTTTAGAGAGAAAAACAGAAATGGGATAAACATGGCTTCCACCTGAAGACCACACAAGAACCCTCTGTCTGTGCCTATGATATTTCTTTACCTGGCAAGTGTTTAATTAAACCCAACCAAATCAGCCAATCGCATAGGCTATTAGGCTAGCACAGAAGACTTTAAAGAGTCAACATATCACAGCTGGAAGTTCAGGAGTTTTACATAAAACATAATCAAGTAAATTCAAATATCTCTGAGGAAAACATTGGGTTACGGCTGTCTTAACAGTAGCCTAAATTAATGCAAATGGAAACTGACTTGTCATAGACTCATAAACAGCATCTCAAAAAAATCAACTAATCCTCTCTGATACAAAAATGTAGAATTAGTAAGGTATGTCTCATTAAAGTAAGATCTTTGCGTAAGCCATCCCAAAGAAATCTCTTAAATTGCTACAGTAATTTCTTTTTATCTTTCTTAATTATAAAAATTTAAAAATAGGAGATGATAATCTTACTGTTACCATTCAGAATGAAACCTTGGTCTAAATTTCTGAGACAGCAACAGAAACACTCTACAGGAAAGGAAATCTTCCCCCTGGGTGTCAAAACACTGCCACAAAGCCACTTTGCAGAAACTTGGATAAGTTTAAGGAAATATCACTTACATGCAGATGAAGGCTCAAAGACAAGATCAGGTGAGGAGTGCAAAATATTTTGAAGCAGTAGATCTTCTGCCTTTGATGGAATGATATACCACCCCAGCACTATTTTAACTACCTCTCCGAAAGATGATACATATTTCTTGATTGAGAAAGCAGGATTTCTCATCTGAAAAGTTGGATTTTTAAGATATGATATGGTAGGAGATACATGAGATAGAGTAATTCTTAAAATTAATCCTTAGCACCTATACCAGAAAACCATTATTCAATCCACTGTTCATTAAGGTGTGCTAATGATATATACAAATAAATGCTAAAACAGGTGTTTACATATATTTAACTGCTGAAGAGCTAAAATTCACAAATTAATTTTCCTGTAATGACAATATTTTTTCTATAGTACACATTACTTCAACAGCCTATTCAATCAGAACAACTTCAAGTGAGATTCATTGCAAAGCTAAATCCAACCCAGTCACATTGGTTCTTTCTAAAGACAGTGAATCGATACCTCACTTAGTAACCAAGGAAATCCATCTCATTCTGAATCCATCATCTAAGATCCCTCCTCAGAGTGGTTCATTTGATCTACTTCTCTCCAAGAAAGATAGAGAGCCCACCATGATTTATTTACATTTAAACACAGATTTAGATGCCTAAAGTGATGACAGAAGTCATCTAAGTGTCTGAATAGCTAACTTAGAAGCTGTCCCTGCAGCTGACCAACATCTTCTTAGTAGAACAGTTGAGTGCAGTTCCAGGACTCACTTTTTGAGTCAGACAGGCCGCAAAACTCACTGCAGGGGCTTAATCATCAGGAGTTCATGGATACATCCCGTAACACATCATAAAGCAAACAAGTCCATCAGCACTGACTCAATTCAGACTGTGCCTAACCTCATAATCCCCCTACAAGCAAACCCCTCAGATTTTAGGTGGGTGCCTGTACTGTGAAGAAGAATGACAAATATCCTGGTGTAGATTTTGTAGATTTTTTTTGGTAGGGTTTTGCCTTCTGTGAAATAATATAGTTACTGTCACACTAAAATCAAATTGCTGTTGACATGGTCCGCAGTTTATCATTTGTGTAGTGAATAGCCTGTTGGGTTTTAACACCAACTGAAGTACCTCCTGTTGAAATGCAGGCATTTTTATTGTAGGACAGCATGTGAAAGGTAATAGAAAAAAGGAAAATTTTTTCTTAATGTCAAACAGAAAGTCATTTGGCTAACAGAAAAGCTAAATATCAGAAAGCTACCTATTGTGTTGTTACAGTAGATGCTATCTGCATGTTTTAATATGAAATTGTAATGATAACATAGAGGTGATTCCTAGTGTCTCTAACATTTCATTCACTGTGAAAAGAATTGTGATTAACTTAAAATTATTCTTAAGTAGTTTGATTTAGAGAATCTATGTACGAGTATATGCCACAGAAAACTGCAAAATTATTACGACAGAAAACAACTTTACAAAGAAGCATGATATTCTCATCTTTGGTTGTTTATCAGTGTATGAAATAGATGTGTTAAAAAACATGTTTTCTAAGGTCAATCCCTCTACAAACTTACTATTAAACACAAGAGGAGAAAAATTGTATGAGACAGACATCATCCAGGTTAACAGTAACTAATTTGATAAATAGAAAAATAGAAATTCTTGTAAGGTATAAAGTATACCTTAGTCAAAGGTTTGAAAATCCTTTTTATTTGTGTTAACTATTATTTCAGTTTAGTGCATCAGGTCCTGATTCTCACAGGAGTTTAAATTTCCAAGCACTGCCCAGAATGCAGCACTGTGACTTAAGTCTGGTATGCGTGTTTTCACAGCATCACAGCCTCATGAGAATCACTTCTGACAGAAACTAATTCAAAAAGATGATGCACTTATTGCTTGAGGATTCCACATTTACCTGTTGCTGAACTTTTGAGAAGAAACAAGTTACAATGCGTATCAGTACAAAAAAAGATGCTGGAATGAAAGCAACTTGGATGACTGTCTTCACTGAAAAACAAACCAATAAGTATTTAGGAAGTTTCTTGTCCCCAAACAGCACCAGTGAAATTAAACAATCCTCCCAAGAAAAGATCTGCCCTCACAGGAATCTTTGTATTACTGCATAGGCTCTGTGAGCCTTTTCAAGTGTGCAGTGAACAGATGGAGGTTGTTACAAGCTTTTCAAACCAGTGTTTACTGCAAACCTTCAGGCAATCTGTCATGGTTTTTTGTATTCCCAGGGACTTTTTAAGTTTTTGGAAAGGGACTAAAATCATAAATGTTCCTTACTAATTCACTTCTGCTTAATTCACTCAAGCAAACTTTTATATGCAGTATCAAAAACATTTATAACAGGTGAAGGCAATTATATGAACCTCTCAAACACATCAAATCACTTTTGAAGATGGAGCTATATTCATTGCTGTGTTCAGAGAAAGCAAATGTTGTTGAAAAGCCTGGATCCTTTCCTACAGAACAAGCCATATTTTTTCTTCAGTTATTGACAAGATTTGTTGAATGTAGCTGTAGAATAATATGCAAAACTACAAGATTCATTCTCTGCTGTTCAGTCAACGAGAGTGTTCTCTGAACCAGAGGAGACCTAGAGTAGTTTCAAACTGTCCAAGCTAAGGAGCAAAAATTGTTATGCCCTTATTACCAAGATGCTCATTTTACCTTTACCTAAGCATTCCTGCAGGGTTGGAATGCAGCTCCTTATTTACATATCAATGCAATTTTTCCAATACCATTTTTCATCATGACAAATAAGGAAGAAATTAAATATCTCCCTCAGAGGCACTTATGGAAGTGTATATTTTTTTAACCTTTGTTATTTCCTATAAGTAATACCTGCTACCTTATTTTTATAATACTAGATACACTTTTTCTAAAAGCTTCAGAAATTACACTTTTGAAATTTTTAACTTCTAAAAAGCCAGATTATGAGAAAAAATTGGAAAAGTATGGTGTGATCACTAACAAATTTTTCTTCCAAATTTCATAAAATAGAGCAAAACATAGCTTAAATTTATGTTCAGATGACAATTGCAGAGTTCCCAGATTCTTTTCTCCCAGTGATTTCACTAATGAGTCACTACATCTGTCAGCAGACAGTGCCAGTTGTAAATTGCTGACAGGCAAAACCCACAACTTTAGAGGACTCTTTCACAGGGTTTTCTAGTCTTAATAACATCATCATTGGCATCAAAAATTGTCTCTTGTACCTGAATTGAGAAAATCAGACAAATATTTTTATTTGTCTAACCAGCAACAGCAACTATCTAATGCCTAAGGGTACCCTGACAGATCATTTGAAAATCGCAGTCGGTAGATGATAATCTGTAAAACCAAAAAACTGTCCACAGCACAATCAAAGCCAGTTCCTTCAAATTACATGATAGTTTGACCAATGAAAGTGAAAGCTGCCAATCTTGAAACTCAGAATAATATGTTATTTGCATCTGTATCACATACACTAAGAAAAAAGCTTATACAATTAAGCTCTTTGCTGTAGGTGACAAGTTGTTTCACAGACTGGAGATCCTGGTATTTCTTTACTCACTCACATTTACATGATCATTTAAAAAAACCCTGAACCACTTGCTCTTTTTCATCACACTCCATCTTATGCCCAAGGACAAACCAGTCTGGTTTGTGAAGTTGCAAAACACAAATAGAGCCAGCTCACACACTGAGCAGGTGATGAAAGTCAAACTTCCTCATCAATTATTTCTGATGCTTGTGGGGATACAGTGGGCTTTGTTGCTAGTGACAGAATGCTGTCTGGGCAAGTCTATCCTACTGGCCCAAGGGTGAACTTCCTATAACAGCCAAGCAACCAAATCCATATGGAAACAGTATGTGTGGTCTTGACAATCTTTCAATTCACCAGTTCCAAAAGACTAAGTGATTGACTACCCAAAATCTTTGAAATTTCTCAGATGATCTTATACAACTGATGCAACTCAGCCTTAGAAATCTCACTGATTCACTCTGAGAAACATCTAACACATATTCAGAGCACTCTCGTCCTGAGACCGAACATCCACGGGATGAGGAGCAGTGATAACCATCCAGCAAGGCCCACAGAACTCACATCAGAGATTTTGCTTTTCTGTCAGATTGACAAAAAAATCACTAAAAATGCATTAATTTATACAATAAATTGATAGAATTCCTATTTTAAAGTACAGCTTTTACAAGTCTAGGAGCAATAATCCATCTAGCACATACAGGCCAGGAAAAACTTGGCAAGCTGTGAATATTTTAGTTGGCATTGCACTGTAAAGGGGGTTTTAAACTTCAGTGAAACCACATTGTTACCCAAAGCATGTGAACATATTCAGAAACCATTTCAAAAGTCAACCATCTGTAGATTTTGAAGCTATGGGAATGCTACAGGCAGCTGAGCATTTCTATTTCGTGATAATGAGCAGCAGGATAAATCTCAAATGGACTCTTGTTTTCGAAATGGGGAAAGGAGTGTGGTTTGGGCTATCAAATGCCTCATGCCCCATGAGGTTCTTGCAGCCATTTGCTTATCAAAGAGTCTTTCCTGAACCCTAGGAGCTGAGGTCCACACCATGACTAGGTACCTGGCCAAATAAAACCTTCTCACCACAGTGTCTACCTGAAACAGTGTCTGCCTGAAACGGTCCCATTACAGCTGCATCTTTGGGCTGGTAACGCTGCAGAGAGGCTGCAGAAGGTCACTTGTGCCAGCAGAAGCAGCAAAACATTCCTGTGCCTGCAGGCACTCAGCACAGCAGATGAAAAACACAGTGCGTGCAGAGGGTTTTTAGCCTGGACATCTTGGAGAATAAATAGGCATTACATATATCCACACACAGTATTGCATGCATATTCATAATTCATGGAGCAAGAGATACGTTAGAGATCATGGCAATTTGTTCATCTAAGTTATTTGTTTATTATAAAACCTTTTCTGTGGTGTTTACCACGCAATGCTCTAGTCAGGAAGAATCTACCTATCCACTTCTCAGACCATCAAGAGGGGTGTTGTGAAAAACATTTAAGAGGTAGGCACTGAAAAAAACAAAGGGGTACAATAAGAGCATAATCTTATGTATATTTTAACATGTTAATTAAAAAAATCTGCTATTGGCCATCTATTAATGACCCAGTAAAGAAAAAAATTTCACGTTTCAGTGTATTGCATGATGATGGTCTTGCATTCTTTAATTATTCCACAGCTTAGGCTTTATTTTCAAGTACCAAGATAGGACTCATGGAAAGGAAGTGCTCACATAAAGGTCCACAGAGAGGTTATGCAAGACTTTTTCTAGTAACTGTTTAGGAATATCAGTACCCTTGTCCTGCAAAAAAAGTCCCCACTAAAAGCTAGTAGAAACATCTGCATTGGTCCAATTTTGAAATGGTCTATTAAAAACAAAAAAAAGGAGGCCTATTTCTGCCTAGAGAAAAGAAACATGGGAATATGACAGTAGCTCTGATACATAAGCCACCCATGTACACGATTTTTACAGCAAAGTTCATTTCCAGGAAAGCATGAATCTCTTCTGGTATCACTATTTCTAAAAACTTCTCAAAAAAAAGAGCACAGTCCTGAGGGGAAAAAAACCAGACAATGAGGCTTTTAGGATTTTAACACTAGTACAGTCATACTGAGTCATTTTACGCACAACATATGCTTGCATCCGGCATCAGCTAAGATGTGAACCCTCGTTAGGGAGACTCCTTAAGTATTTAGTCATTATATACATTACTCTTCTCTATTCTCATTCACTTACTCCATAGCTGGAATCTCTTGAGTAATTTGTTATTTATCAGAATAAATAAATTTGTTATTTCTTTGATGAGGCTTTATACATTTACTCTATTGCTCTGTGGTTAAATATATACAAAATCTTTTTCTTTGTAAGGTGATTTCAAGCACTACAGTTAAGGTCAGAATGTAAATAAAGAAATTGATTAAATGTCAGTTTACCTAGATTAGCTACATCTTAAAGGATTTTTAAGAGATTGGCAAAATGGTTTTATGCATTCTAAAGATAAATAAAAGTAACACCTCTGATAGAGTGGGAAGAAAAACTACAGTATATGAGGCTTATACCAAAATCCTGGTTTGATTTATAATTATAAAGTAAAATGGATGTTTAGAAAAGCTCAGTAGCTGGCTACTAAAAAAAACCCAGTCACAAAATTTGAAAATTTAAACTATTCATTTTGGGCTTTGACATGAGATAATTCTCCTTGTAACAAAGCCATCTTTCCTTTACAATATTATTCTCACAAAACAAAATGGGGCTCTATAGCACAACAAAATCAAATACTAGATAATATAATTTGTGATGTGGTGTATTAAGTCAGGTTCTTTTGCGTGCAAAACTCAAGGAGTCCAATTTGGATCACATCTCTGTTTTAACAGTACGTTTTATACAGGACAGAAGAAAGATAATTTTCCTTGTACATTTGTTTCTATGCTGAAAGAATAAACCCATTAAAAACCCACTCTAAGTTCCATACTGAGGGAAGAGAGAGGTGATTCACCGGCAGTTGACAAATCTAAGGTGTTTTCAAAATGACACAGGTCACGAAAAACATGCAAAGGACACCTGGCTTGTTTTCAGAACTAGACTCTGTTTTGATGCAATTTCACTCAAAGCCACAAAAATTATACAGATTTTTAGAAAAAATTCCTTCCACAGTTCATTGTTTAGAAGAGATTGTTTAAAAGGAATGGGAGCATTAACCACAGCCAGACTACTGAGCAACAGAACTCTATTTATTCACAAGTGCTGGTATAACAGGAAGAAGAGCTGGAAGGCAGCATGATGGATTGTCTGCTCCATGCCCATCAACATACTAAGAAAAACAAAGAAAACTAATTGATGTATGCATGTTATTAATGCTGTTTGTCTAAGATTTTTAGCAAGTCCTTGGAGACAGAGCTCAGCTGATCACACATGCAGGAAGACAAACTGAGCCCACTTTTAATTAGTGGAAATACAGGAACAATAACTGAAGATTCCCTATTTCCCTGGCAAGGACACTTGAATTCATGCATTAACCTTCAGAACAAGGCTCTATGTGGCATGGGGCATTCCAAAATCATAAAAATCAAACAAATGTCTTTATTTTACAAAAGTAAGCACAAATACTCAATGGTAACATGACAGGATGGGTTGATCAGTTCTGCAGTGCTAATCCAAGCAACCAAAACTCTTCCAGGGTAAAACCACTGAAAGTAAAAGTACTCGGTTCAAACTATCCCTAGTTGTTTACAACAGATAGAGTTTATGAGCATCTAAATAATTACACCTTTTTCTATCTCTTCTATCTTCTTAGAATAGATATTGGTTCTACTTCATATGTTAGATAACAAAGTCAGCCCTACGAATATTATTAATTGTGTTCTTATAAACCATTTATTTTTTCTTCTTTACAATATGGAAAAGAAAAAAAAGAAACTTGGCAACACTCACAACAATTTTTTTAACACAAAAATATTTACCATTAAACTAAATCAGAAAAGGCAAGTCAATCAGAGATTAGTACTAACAAATACATGACAGAAAAATGTGCACCATGACCTTACAAGAAGGAAAGTGCCAAAAAATGGATAGTTTAGCAGGAAGTTTAGAATTTAATCCCTGAATGTGCTACTTATCTGCCCATGTAGTTCCTAAGAAGATATTCCCACTGGGACTTGTTAAACAGGTTAAAATTATTTTTGTAAATTATGGTAGCAAAGTCAGGCTCTTAAGAAGCAACACAGTATGGATTGCTGTTAATACAGCTTTTGACATGATGAAAGGAAAAAAAAAATACTGCCTTCCAAAAAAAGACATAAATAAGTATCTAAAAAAGAAATATCTTCCTGAATCCAGAATCGGGGACTTTCAGCTGCTGCACATAAAGGAAGCAGCCAGGGGCCACCTTAACCCAATAGAAACGTGAACAGAAAGCGATTCCCACAGCATTTGGGGTTTACACCAAAGGTGTACCTCAAAGTACAATTTTCCAGCAGCAGCAAACTTTGCCCATCCACTCCTTGACTTACTCATCCTGAGGTAGTTCTCAACAATCTGCCACCCATGCCTGCTGCCTTTGGGAACGGCTTCACTTTATAGCTGAGCTGACTAAGCGCAGGGGACTCAACCTCTTCTCTCAGCCCACCTGCTGGCCCCACCTCTGCCCTCACTCATATGCTGACTCTGCCATGAGCCAGCTGAGGATCCCAAACAACAGGGAAGGATATGCTTTGAGCTGTTTGTTTGGAGTGTTGTTTTTCTTGCTGGTTTAGCTCCCAGAACCAGTCATTTGGATTTCACAAGTGCTAAGGCAGAGAAAAAGCAACAAATTCTTTAGTTCAGCAGTGGGTTTAGTCAGGCTGAATAGTACCAAGCAACCTGATGCTTCATCATGGGAGTTAATTCACTGCAAGGGTTTGTTGTAAACAAGATCAGTGAAAAAAATTCAGGATTAAAAACAGAAGAGGGTTTGAGCTCTAGATAACATGACTCATATTTTTCCAAGAAAAAACTGTAAAAACAGTTACAGTGGCATGACAAAGGAAACAGGGATTTATGAGGGGCAGAAGAGATGAAAGCAGCTGCAAACAGTAGGGACTACGACCTTAGCAAACCAGACTTGTCACCAGAAAAAATCGTAATATGAAGCCTCAATTAAATGTTTTTTCAAGTGGTATCTTTCAATCATTTACTACAAAAATGTCGTATATAAAGTTTTCAGCCTTTTTACCAGGAGATTTGCTCCATGTTTGTGCATGCCCTACACATCTCGAGTGAAACTGAGGACTTCCAGTGAAAACCTGTATGCGCATAGCCAACCTGACTGCCTTTTGTCTCTTAGTCTGTTGAAAATGCTTTTCTATATTTTTCTCTCCTTCCCCTTGTTCTCAAGGTGCTGAGAGCTAATAGCTTGCTGTCAGTGCCAGTGCTTTGTGGAAGGGAATGGTTCTGAGCTGATCAGTTAATAGCTGAGAGTGAACAATGGCAAAAAAAAATCTCTACAGTCGCAGCACATATCCATCTGCTCTCATCACCCTGGATGGAACTCAGAACTACAGCTTCTACTTCACTCTAAAGTTTAAACTAATATCAGAAAACAGGGGATTTCTGAATTAATAACATACCCACACAGAATTGTAAATTAGAACACCATGAATATATGGTTTCTGAATTGCGCATGGTACCTGTATCTCATTTCTGCATTGCACTGAAACGTGGTAACAAGCTATACTTCCACTGCCCGCTGACTCTACTCCAAATCCCTGCTTTTCCTTGGAGAAGAACCAAGCCCTGAACATCTTTAACGCATACGCACTCCTTCAAATCCAGCACAGCAAATTGACTCCTATCCTAGAGATAAACATCTTAGAAATGTATCTGAATACACCAGTTGATTTAACGTGCTCTCATTCTTAGGCTAAAGCAGGCTGCTTCTGAATTTTCTTTGGTCCTCTACTGTTGTCCTAGAATATCTCAGCCCCACAGGTACTCGACTCCCACTTCACAAGCTGTGAAATCATGCTCAAGCAATGAATAAGGCATAAAGTCTCTGCAGAATTATACATTACTATTATCAAGTAGTTGAAAATTAATGTACCTTTAGCTGTGAAAAAGACAATGAGACATAACACCTTGACTACTGTTTAAGCCTGGAAATAAAAAAGAGTATCTGGCCCATCATATTCATAAACTAAGGGTTTGTTAGGTATTCTTCAGGAATTTGTCCCTGAAGAACCTTTTCTGTGTCATTTTGTGTATGTGAATTTCTTTGTAAACTAAAAAAGATAAATTAATAATTTTTTAAAAAAACAAAATACACTCATTTTTTGAGGGTTCTTTTAGGGCAGTGCTATGAGTCTAACACTTAAATATCATTTTTTAAACCATGCAGGTTATGTAAACACACAGTGGTTCAGATGTCACATGCAAGTCCACTATAAAATGTCGTATTCTTAATACTCTAAAGCTTTGAATTCAATAACAGCAATTATACAGACATTGAAAAGAACTGCTGCCCTTTGGTAACTTATACCTTCTACAAGTGGGTACTTCACACTTTCCAGCAAAGCAAAATGCTGCACTACTGACACTGGTTAGAGTCTGTCTATGAACACATATCATGTCATTAGCAGCGCTGTGTTTCAGGAGGACTTTATTTTTATGTGCATTTAACTACTTTCTTTGAGTCCAATAATTTACAGCTATGTTTGCTCCAGATGGAAACATTTAATCTAATCTATGCCTCATTTTCTATACTGCTCATGACAAGGCTTTCAAGACATATAAGAGAGAGGAGAAGGGGAAAAGTGATCTGGGAGATTTTGTGAATGATTAAAGGCTCTGCAACTCCAGAAGGAGCAGGGGGACGTTTGGCATGCTACTTACGCTTTTTATTACCAAGCAAACAGGAGAAATAAACTCATTTCTGTCACACTACTCTGCATCCAGCAGTGTTCATACAGAAGCCTTGTGAACAGTGGCAGCAGGGACAGACTCAGCATCTGGTCCCCTGTATTTGCAAGTCTCAACTGTTTTGCTCTGTGTTCCACCAGCAAGACCAGGGCATAGAGACTGAAAAACCAGTGTTCCTGAAACTCTCTCCCATTTGTTGAACTGAGATATTGGCCTAAATCCACGTGGGACTGCACCTTTCTTCACTTCTACCTGCTGCTGTTGAAGTGTCAGTATGCTAAATATTGTAAATCCCATGTTGAAGCATCCACATCTTCTTAGGTATTGCAAAGGTTCATAGACATCTATGTCAGGTTTGCAGCCCAGGACCCAAACTCCCAGGCCAGGGTGAGGTGGAGCAATGTTGAGTTTCCTCGTGTTCAGCTTCTAGGGCACCTTTCTCGTCAAAGAATAATGCAGCATTTAAAAAATTAATCTTTTCAAAGCACAGATTTAAGTGGTTCAATCATTAACATAACATATTACACCAGTCACACACAAGAAAATCCATAATTTAAACTACCAGGATTCTGTATGGAAGATTACATCAACAGTTAAGAACTGAGGATTACATCAGTTGTTAACTTTTACTTTGGACAGCTTCAGCTTCCACATCCATGAGAGGACAGATGCTAGAAAGGGTAAGAAGAATGGCTGAGGAGATGGACCAGATGTTTTGTGCAGAAAGGTTAAATAGGTTAGAGTTGAAAGAGGGATGTCTGAGGACAGAGAAGGGAAAGATTTATCCTGAAGAGGGCAGATAAGGTGAGTAATGATCTGTTTTTCCCCAAATGTTGATATATAGGGAACTTCTATAACTGGCCACTTTGAGGTCTAGGGCTCCTTACCAAAACAGTCAATAGCTCAAGCCTGAAAGCTGATGCTTTCAGAGAGAAAAAGTGGGATCAGAGGCACATAGAATCTCTGAACAAACTATAGTCAAAATGCAGTCAGATATCCAAAATACTATTTTCCTTTAAAATGCAGTAGAAGTATATAGGTATCTTTCTTACCTCTGTGAGAAATGTGTTTTGATAACTAAGACATAAGGCATGTATCAGGAAATAAGCACCATCCAGAATAAGGATCATCTGAGGCTGGGAGGAAGTTCACAGCTTCTAGGTGGTTGTGAAAAGAGAGTAAAAAAATGAGCTAAGAAAGGGCAAAAGAAAAACAGCCCTGCTAATTGCTGATAGCTGCTCATTTTTAAGCAGTCAGTGACATTTCTGATCTTTCATTTTCTGATGGTTTTCACTTTGATCCTAACAAAGATAATCATCAGTACCGTAACCTGACAGGTAATGCGTTAAACTGTGCATTTAGTCTTCCTCTCCCCTGTTAGCCAAATCCTGCAGAGGCCAATTATATTGTCTATACCAGCATCAAACACAACAGGACCCATCGTTTGGTGTGCTAGTGATTATAAACCAAACTACACTCTGAATAAGGGCTGTGCTGTGAAGCTGTGTTTCCACTTTACTTGAACTGCTTTTGAGTAGAAACACATTTTAACTTGCAATGTAGATACTTTCTCAGGAGTATTATTTCTACCTACAGGAAGACACCTGTGTTGTGCTTCCTTCTCTAATTACAAAAGGTCAAATAATTCACCATATATGAGTTTTTCAGTTCTCGTCATTTTTCAGCATCGTGATTAAGTATAATCTATGTTTCATTTATCCAACCCATTATATAAATAACAAATATAGCACTTTGTCAGTATTTGATAAAGCTACTACGAATTTCTATTTGGAAAAATTAAAAACAGAGAACTTTGCTCTCTGGCAAAATACATTGCCTTTCCATTGATGTTTGAAAACTTTATAATCATCTGTTTTACAACTGCATTTCAGGCAATTTCAATGTTAAAAAGAACTCCGTTTTTGAGCAAAGACAGAGGTGTTGCAAGAACAGAGAACAGGAAATTGAATGCTTCAGTGAAGAACAATTAAGGTTAAAGAGACATCCTTGATAGCATATCAGGGGTAGTGATAGATGAGCAGCCTTATATTTTTTACACATGGCAGTTCTTTTCATAGTAAGAGAGTTCTAGAAATTAAAGCAATGTTTTAAAATGGAGCCACTTGACTTTTATAATACTGGTTATTGTTAGTTTCCTGTATAAAATACACATGACATTTTAAAAATGAGACTGAAGGTTAAAGTCCTTCACTCAGAAATAGAGAGTTTTTCTAAAAACATTTTAAATACTAGTTGAAGAAAATTGTTTTGGAAAACCTTTGTTTATCTGAACTTCTCTACTTGGCTCAGTTCCCAAAAACCACATATATCAAAGTTAGTTTGATGCAGCCATGTACATTTGTGTAGCTGTGGGCAGTGACTTTGGAAACCATCTCTAGGAAGGTTAATTGAAGGAGTCTGGGCAGTTAGAACTTCACACAAAAGCCCATGTGTTCTATGGTATCCTCAACTGAATAGAGACTTTAGGACATCTGTGTAAGGTTAAAAACACAACGCAGGACCTGGGTAAAATCTGGAATTTCAGGCAATTCCATGGCCAGGAAGGAAGGACAAGCTATGTGGTCTTAAACTCCTACCTGAATATGAAAATCATAAAATAACAGAATCATAGAATAGCAGATTGGAAGGGAACTCAATGAGCATCTGGTCCAACTTTTCTTGTCAAAAGCACAGTCTAGACAAGGTGGCCAAGCAGCCTGTCCAGGTGAAACTTGAATGTGTCCAGTGTTGGGGAACCCACCAGTTCCCTGAGGAGATTTTTCCAATGACTGATTTGTTCTCGTTGTGAAAAATCTTCGTGTCTATTTGGAATCTCCCCAGGAGTAACTTGTACTTGTTACCTCTCATCATCTACATGTGACTCCTCATAAAAAGTGAGTTTTCATCTTCTTTGTAAAGCAAAAGATGTCCTCCAGCCTATGAAATGAGCATCATAGAAGTTGATTTCATATTTGGAAGTACAAACAAGGGGCTGAGAGACCGAAGAACCTGGCAGTGTTCGAAGGCTTAAAAGCTGTTGGCTGAAGAAAGTGCAAGCACCAAGATTGGTGGGAAAATTCTCCCTTGTAGAAATGAGGATCAGTTTGCTAAAATTTTAAGTACAACCTAGAAAAGGAGCCTTTATGCAAATGCTCTTCCTTCCCCTGTCCAAAACCAAAATAGCAATAGTTAATGTCACCCTGTATGTTAAAAAAATACAAGAAATGATAGAAGAGTTTGAATGACTTTAGCCAGCTGAGTAGGAACATGGAAGGATGCAGTGAGACCTGCCTTCTGCTTTTGTCTTTACTCATGTCCTTTAACAACAAGAGATAATTAAATACTGAACACAAGGTGCAAGAGAATGAAACATCTACCAAGTGAGATGAAAGATTTATCACAAGTACTTACAGAGAGAGAGCACTTTGATTACAGGCATCCTTGAGAACTCTTGCAAGAGTGAAAGGGCAGGATGTTAAGCCATAAATCCCAAATTACTATTATATTCTGGCAAAAAAACTTGATAACAGAGTTTGACTAAACTAAGGCTTTGTGGCCTTTGTAAGGATAAACGTCCTAATCAAGGATTGTCTGTAAGCGCATTTGCAATTTCTTTATGAATGTTGTCATGATGAGAGAAAAGGAATTTTTTTTAATACAAAAAGAAGGTGCTCCTGAGCACAGCCCATTTCACCCTGCTCTGGAAGGTAAAAGTGTGCACTCACACTAGGTGCTCAGTCTTTGTGATCCCAGGGCAAGGATTTGTTTGTACTTCCTGTCCCACAGAGATACCCATTCACTATACAAAGCTTGTCATTGAAGCTGTCTCCACATATGCAGGAGGGTTTCAGACGCCAGTCAGGCATGTGCAAGTCTCTCCCCAGCAGCATCACACCCAGCTCTTAGGACAGACAAACGCTGCCAGTTCCTTTAGAACACAGCCTCAGCCACGTCATGAGAGGAGAGCTGTGGCAGACAGTTCTCAGGGACTTCCATCTGAGTCTCATTGCTGCATTGCATTGCACTCTGTTGCAGGATTGCTGAGTCCCCAGTCACTTTCAGTTCCAGTTCTTTCTTTTTTTTTTTAATTTCTTCACTGAGGTGTTGCCTTTCATCCTTCCTCCTTTCCCTCAGCTGTTTTCCCTTTGATATGCCTTCAACATCTACCTTTCTTCACCATAGGAGAGTTTCTCAGAAAGAGCTGGGTCTGATTATACAGCACTTAGATCTCCCCTTGCTCCCCACCAGCTCTTAAAAAGATAGGTGGCTAATTGGAGCCAGCTGCTTGGCAGGTTTTCCACCTATGTGGTAGTTCAATCTGTCACAATGAGATGACAGTAGGAATAGACCATAAAAATCCTTGGAAGTGAAGACAAGCAGCTCACATTTGATATACAGAGGAGAAAGCATGTGGAGGGAATCAAAGACAAGGGCTGCATGGTCAACAGACCCAGAGAGAGATCTTCAAAGGGGGTGGCTGCAGCAAGGAGATGGGAGGTGATCAGAGCCTTGTGATGTGGTCTAGTGCTGGAAGTGAATAAGAAAACTCAAAACTGAGAAACATATTTAGGAAGGATCAGCAACGTTTAGGGAGTGTTGATGTAAAGACTAAAAAAAGGGGATTAAGTGTTATGCATTTGCCACATATGACTAAAAATTTAACAGGAGCGATGAAAGTGCTGCAGATCCACAGACTGATGTGAACATAAAGCCTTAAAGTTCCCTTCACCTTTCTCCCACCTTTTTAACTCCCTCACCTCAATTTAGCCTCTGCTTCTAAATTCTACATTCTATAGTCAAGAATCAGGATTAAAATGGGAAATATGCTCATTATTTACACTAGATATAAAAATCTGCTTAACATTGTGGCTTCAGTTGTGTTTCTTTAGAGTTTCAATAATAAATATTAGATTTTAAAATGTACACAGCCTACTTTCTTTATTTTTTTTCTTTTATAAGAGGTATGCTTTAACAAAGTAGCATCACAGCATACCATCAAAACGTTTTACTTTTCATAACTTTAGTATGAAATTGTGTCTGCTTCTTGTCAATCCACTGTTATAGTAATACAGCTTGAAGATGAAATACAAGGTGAAAGAAAGAAAAAAGTGGAAATAAAAAAAGGAAAGAGAAGAAGAAGGCAAAGGGCAGAAAGAAAAAGGGAAAAATGGAAACCACTTCCCAATCAGCTACAGGTGGCAGACTTTACATGATCAGATGTTTCTGAGTTTTATGTAATAGTATAGCCCACACAGAAATTTCAGGAAAATTGCAGTCTGCTGCATAATCAATTTTTTTTTTCATAGTAGGATGTAGCTTAATCTAATTACGAACTGCTGAATTCAAGTATCAGCTTTTATGCATCCTGTTTATTGTACACTTGCCAATTAAGTCTAATAAAGACAGACAGGTGAAATTCAAAGGAATAATTCAGAGAGTTAAAATGGGAATCACCCAAATTACCAAAACTGTACGGCCAAACCATGATTCAAAGGAGTCAAAGGGAGCTTTGTTTGAAAAGCCACTTTGTTTACAATTGGGCAAATGAAGGTTTTCTAAACATGGGTGGAAATCAGGTAGAAGTTTATTTAAATCCTGGTTTCAGTTAAGTCAAAAGAATTTTTGACTTTTTTTCCCCAGTAAGTTCAGGTTGCTAACAGTCTGGTTTTTGTTCTTCCCTGAATATATCTGAAATGCTTAATGCATCCTGTAACCTTGCATCTTGTGTGGGAGAATACACACAAAGTGCATGTAAATACACCCATCTGTTTACTGAAGCCACCTGGCCTAGTGCCCCTGAGCTTTTACAGCTAAAGTGAGCTGGATTTAGGCAAGGTCAGTGGGGTCTCTCAGCTGGATCCTCTCAAGATCAGGTGGGTATTGTTGCAGCACTGATGTCTCTCCACAGTGAGACAGAAATCCAGAATGCTCTTGATACTTATTGAAGTTTCTGTGGCATTTCTCCTAAGATTAGTATTGCTAGCTTCAGCATCAATTCTTGTGACCTAACTAATTTCTCAATGAAGCAAAATGGTTTTTTAGATTCTCCTTTCACTCACTTCATGTTGTGCATTGCTGGGCAAGCAGCTTCACACCACTGAGCAGCTACTGAGATTCATCTTATGGAGCTGCATGTTAATGCCAATAGAAGCCTATTTACATATTCCTTACTTCTGACACAGTTTCCCTCTTCAGAGGCTTAATAAAGGTATGTAATTTTTTAAATTGTTTGGGAAGGATGATAGGTGTATGAAGAGCACTGGATCCTACTGCAAATCAGCAAGGCTGAAGTTTCCATTTTGGGCTTAATTTAGATGCTTTCAAAATGTACTGGGAACCTAATAGTTTGACATGAGAGCTATGTCTGTATTAAGCAAGTAGTATTGTACAATCGAGCAGAAGCAGAACAATACAGCACAGAAGCAAATGGTGTTGAGGACCCTGCATCTTCGCTGGGTAACAGCTCAGGAGTGTAAGTTTACGAGAGATGTAACCCAGTTCCTCAGGACGAGCAGCTCAGCGCACTCATGACATGAAGCTGCTGGGAGACCAGCCATCAGGCCAGACAGTGTCTCCTCGTGAAGACTTGGAGTGCGTGTGGCACACAATGTCAAGGCAACTTCCAGGGCAGCCTCTCCAGAAAAGATGTTGCTAACACTCACTCAAACCTCCCTGCAAACCAAATCCAAACATGTTAGATGGGGACAACACAGGGGTTCACTTCAGCAGGGCATGTTTGGCCCAAACCTGGGTGCTGGAGTAGCTGCAGCCTGCCAGCCAGGACTCTACATTCAAAGCACTGACACAGCTTGCCCTCTTTTTTAAGAGGCAGAAAAAAAGGTACTACAAATCTCTGCTTCTGTTTCTGCCTCTTTGTGATGATGCATTGGCAAATATTTTTGTGTAAAGTGCTTAATTGCAATAAGCCTTAAGTTAATGCAACTAATTACCCTGTTTTTGAATAAACTCTGTTTTGAGAAAGGTAAGAATGGCAATTTTAAAAGTAGCTTTCCTATTATCTTTCTGTAGTGTTACAAACTATTACGAGGCTTACCTAATATTATACCGGAATTATGAAGTCTAATTACGCAAACTATTTGATCCCAACACCCTACAGATATATCAAAGGCTCAAGATGAAAAATGTACTGATTTCTGGTAACTGTTATTTCAATCAAAATTTAAAATGTAAATATTTTTCATTCTTTTTCATTATTTCTAGTTTGATGTCTAAAGAAAACAGAACTATAAATAGCAGGTAAGAATGTCTTTCTTTATAAGATTATTTCCCTTGAAAATATTATTGATTTCTTATTGCTTTCATCTGCAAAGGCATGGAGTAGAAATCCTGAACTCTATTACATGGTGTAAGTCCAGGTTAATTCTGTTAAAGGAACTCCCCTGGAGTAATTTGGGTTTGACACTAATATAATCAAGACCATGACACCTTGATTGTTAATGAAATCAGAAGAGTTAAGAATTGGCATAAAAAGCAGAGCACAGCACTCTTTCTGTAAACAAGGATGCATTTACACAAGCATTTGCATCCATGTACTTGAACTTTTTATCTTCTTTGAGAATTCTAGATATAAAATTCCACTACAGAAGGGTATAAAAGAGGGCAAAAAAGCTGACATTGACTTCTTAGTCAGGAAAATGTCTGAGTGAAAGGAAGAAGTCTCTGTAAAGAAGAAAAAGGACTCCAAAAATCACAAAAATGAGCTCCTATTCCTCAGGTCAGAAAAGTTACCGAACTAATTGAAGAAAAGGAGAAAAGCACCTTAGTTTACATCAGCTAGAGAGGAATGTCCCAGCAGCAAAAGGCAGAGCACACAGGACAGTTCTAATCTCAGCTGGAAGCGGTATTCCTCACTGATTTTATCCAAGGGCTCTGAGTGCTGATCAGCTTGGCAAGTCTCAAACTGTTCAGAGGTTAAAGTCTTTCCCTTCCACATCAGAGTAAACATTTCACAGAGTAACAACAGGGATAAACAGGGCTTTTAACACCCCATAAAACTGAGCAGCACCTGAACTGTTTCTTCTAAGCATTAAGTTAAAAACAGAGAAAGCTTGCTGGCAGCTTGTTGCAAATACCTATTATGACAGAATAAAATATATATAAAAATGTATTATTTATAAACACTGCTACAGTAATTTCTAAACAAGTTCAAATTAGTGTTCTTTATAGCTGGTTTAGTAAAACATTATTGCCTTTTTTAACCAGTACAATACCTAATTCTGATTTCAAACCATGTAAATGTGCCTTTAGCTTCTGTCACAACCAGGTGACTTCAGTGTACTACATGGAGACCAAAGCAGGTCACTAAACAGCTAGTAATAAAATAAAAGGTGGTAATATTATGGATAATGAAAATAAATCAATGGTAATATCTCTGATAACAGATCTTTTCTTATTATTTTTATTATAGGTATTCTTTTAAAGCAGCCCATTAAATTTAACAATCCTTTACAATAAAATGTGAATACATTAATGAGAATTAAAAGCTTTTGAGTAAAGTTAACCATAATTTTGTTCTAACCAAGAATTACTACACCAGTATCAAGCTTCTGCCATTTCAAAGAGAGAAATTAAATTCTGCTGTGTACAAGACTTCTTTCTTATACACTTTAGCTATTTATGTATACCTTCACAGGATAATGTGTACAGGATCATGTTTCATTTTTATAGGACCCTGCACTTTAGCTCTTACTAAATTCTACAGGCTCTTTCTATTCAGGGCAGAAAAATAGCAGTTCTTGAGATTTCCAGTCTGTTAGTAGCCCAATTAAGACCATCCAGGGAAAGTCCTGATCACCTATGCTTCTAGATCACAGAATTTGGTGGAGCCCATCAGGTAATGCTCTGTGCAGGTGAGTCTGGGCTGTCTCCCCCTGGCAGACCTGTCACCAGGAGTGTAGTGGAAGAGGGCAGAGTGGGTCTCACAGTTTAGACAGCTCAGTGTGTACTTCACTCCGTGGTCAGGCAATGGTAGGGAAGGGGAAGGCTGAAGCCACGGCCATGCTGCTTTCTCTGCAGCATCTGCAGAGTCACTTTCCTTGAGCAGCAGGGACAAGAGCATAAACTGAAGAAAACATGGACACTGCAGCTATGTTTACCTTCAGTCATGGCCCAAAGTGATACCTGTGCTCTGGCTCAAGAGTTTCCTTTACGTGTCTTCCCAAGAAAAGTGCAGGTAGAATTGCCCTGATTTTCTGAAGTTTGTATAAAATAATGAGCTCCAACATCCTGGAAGGATGTATCCACCTAGGGATAAGGAAAAGCATATAAATTCTGTTCACATGTGAAAAGCTTCCTGAAGGATCAGCAAAACCCAAATAAGGCCATGCTCAAAAAGAGTGGGACATAATCTTCCAGAAAACCTGGACAGACGGGTTTTCTCCAGTAGTGTGTGTTGTCCTATAGTATATTTATTGTCCTGTTACAGCACACCTCTAGGAAACCCGTGGGCATCTTTCCTTCCTTAAACAAGCATCTGATGGAATCTGCTCCCCTGCTTTTTCTGCCTCTCTGCTTAATCAGTGATCATGTCTTTCCCCTTATTTCTAGAGAAGAAGCTCACATTCCTTCTTTCAACATGAGTCATTACTATCCCTAACACTGTTTTGCAAACCTTGCCACTTGCACAGTGATAGAGCTGCCAGGTTGAGCCCATGCCCTGTTCAGCAAACCTAGGATCTGGCCTCTTAAGAAATACTGCAACCATTTTGCATCTCTTATAAATATAAACCCCTGAGCCATATCATCAGATTTCATTACCCAAAATGCCAAAATATACTGTATGGGCTAAAATTACTTTCCAGTTTACAGAGACAACACAAGGGTTACACGTTTTAAACTATTTCTGGAAATAAATAGCTATGAAAATGATAAATAAAATGTCAAACAATGTGACAGAATCAGAAGCAGACAAGACTAGACACAGACAATCATGGCATTGATAATGAGCAGGCCCGCCCTTCTAACAGGTCTGCCTCGCAGGTGGTGTGTACCTTGTCTGACAGTGTTGACACAAATTATCTCAAAACTGACATGAAATCATAATGCAGCCAAGCTTTAAAAGAAATGGGGAGAAAAGTCTGTAATAATAGTATTTTGCTTTTATTGTCTAGCAGTTAAAATAACCATCTTCTCTGGCTGGTACCCTATTACCAACAGAGCAGTAAAGCTTCAGTGTAGCTTCATGCCATAAAATCTAATTGACTGTTGTCCAAACACTGGATGTAAAGCAACATGCCACAAACTTGTCTCTTGTCCATTTAATGCAGTGCTTGAGAAGTGCTGTAATGATTTACTGAACAAGGTGCTCTGCTTACTGCCTATGATTTACTCTGCAGCCATGCAGAAAATGCCAGGACTGACAGATTTCAAGAAAAGTTTGTCAGCCATTACCCCCATGAGTTAGTCAGCAAAATGTTCCTGTTGGTGATAAGCAATTCTCACCAGAACACTATTTTGTATTTATTCTGGATTTTATTGTCTTATCCCTCAGTGCTTCTAAAAATGCTCTTCTTAAGGCTTTGAATGAATTTTTTATTGGCTCACATAGTGTGTAATTCACATTCTCCATAAAAGTGCTGAATGCTAACCAGAAGTATTAGATAAGAATTTTAAAAAGCTGTATTTAAAATAACCTACCGAGGCATTCAGAAACACAGCAAAAGAATAAATACTGAGGAAAGCAAAAAAAAGGACAGCAAATATACAGTGTGCTATAAAGTGTCAGCTTTTAGTGGTGCTGCTCAAATGGCTTGATTGCCATTTGCATAGAATTACAGAATTATCTACTACCAGAGAACAAAGTAAAATATTATTATTTGGATTTGAGCTAAGCTGGTTTCTCAGGCAGGAACAAAGTTGTTAGGACATTATCACTCAGGTGCAAGGATTAACTGAGTTCTTTACATGAACTTTTCTGGAGACAGTAGCACCCACTTTCAGGACAGAGATGAGTAGAGCATTTAAATGTTGCAAAGTCAATGGCCTGAAGGGACAGCACACCATGTGAGACCCAAGGTCTGTCAACAGACCAGTGACCTGAGTCAGACAAGGAGGGGTACATGATAGGGCAGTGTATGATCACTACCCTGACACAGGCTTCCATCTTCTCATAAGCAATATTTTAAGAGACAGCATTAGCCAGGATTCTCCCAGAAATGCATCTACTGTTCTTCCATATGAAACAGACTCCAGAAGACCCAACCTGGTCCTTTGCTAGTAAGATTAAGCAATTTCCTTTTGAGAGTTCTCTGAAATGCCAGACTACTTGGGCTATGAGCCCGGGAGAGACAACTATTGCCCAAGAGAGGCTCCAGCCTCCACAGGAAGGTCAGACTCACATGGGAGAACACAACGTGCTATCAGCACTCTCTGAAAGGTATGCACATACCACAATTTTAAAAACGTATTCTTTTGTAGATATTAGAATATTCAGCTTTATGATAGCATATCGTGTTACATTATGTGTTCCAGGGGAAACTGGGAAGAGCAGAGCGTGAGAGAAACACATTAAAAAAGGTTTTATTAATAAGATGCTAGTAGTAGTGTCAACGCACTTGTGATGGTCTGAGAGAAAATATTTAACTAGTTAGTCATACTGTTGGAAGAAATGAACAAGCTTTCAAATCACACACACCCCTGCTCAATGTCAAACAATGCCTGAGGCAGGAGCCTGTTCAGCTGCCAGCCAAAGCCTTTCCCTGGGGCACTATTTCCCTTGGATTTTTCTCCAGCCCAAGCCTACGGGAGAGCATCCTTACCAGGATTTTGCAGATGCTATACATGGTGTGGCCACAACCTTCTGGAGACATGGAATTCACTGTATGACATTTTCAAAGGGGGCCCAAGATATCTCAGAAA
This sequence comes from Oriolus oriolus, assembly GCA_013400235.1. Lineage (NCBI taxonomy): Eukaryota > Metazoa > Chordata > Aves > Passeriformes > Corvidae > Oriolus > Oriolus oriolus. The sequence goes on along the minus strand of VXBT01007152.1, from coordinate 914,088 downwards.
CACCAACAATTTCATGAGAGTGACAGAGTTCAGCTGACGTGCCTGAGATTTTCAGACATTCAGCAATATATCTAGAGTTGAGGCAGCTGGATTTCCAGGTGTTAGGTAGTCAGAAAAATTACTTTATCCTCAAATTCTAACCAGGCAAACATCCAAGAAGAGACGATTTTGATACCTGGGGAAATCCAGATGTAAAGTTAGGAGAACAGATTACAGAAAAGCATCTGAATTGTTTAAAGATTCCTGCTTGGGCACCATTTTTGTTATGAAGTATTACAAGCCTCTGACATCTTTACTCTGAAAGTGAATTTAAATTATCTTAAGCATAGTTTCAAGTGCATTTCAACAGTTCACAAAATGTTAGCTTAAGACAATGTATTCAGGGAGAAAAGAGCTGGAGTGCCTCTTTGATTTTTTAGAAACCTGTGTAGCTGTGGAAATTCAAAATACAAATCCTCAGAGATATTAACAGAAGAACTGAGGCAGTAGCAATGCTGAAGGGGACCCACCAGCACTAGATTACAACCAAATAGAGAAATGAGTGAATTCTCTGATACAGCCAGGGATAAATCTGAGGAGAATATGAAGATATTCTGGTGGTCTTAAAAGCAGCTTTTAATAACTTCATTTCTCAGTCTTGTTTTGTGCTGTTGATGGAGAAGTAATGAATTCAGGTTATGCCTAGGGCCAAAGGACCTGGTCGCTGAAGAGCTCTGTGATTCTTTGCCTTGAGAGGCCATTCAGAAATAGAGAAGTCAATCCACACAAGTGGAACTTGAAAACCAGAAGAAGGGAAAGATGTATCCCTCGACTTCTAGCAATGGACCTTCCCTGAATGTGTGTCAGGGGAACCATGCCACCCAGACTTCATTATGAGACACAAAGAGATGGAAGAAGAAAGAAATCTCAGCTAATTTTGGTTACATAAAGGTTTAGATCCCTTAGCAGCAATAGGGATAAGTGCCTGAAGTGGATGGAATAACTCAGAGTCAGTTACATAAATCTCACATAAACAAAATTCTGGAGGAGGTCAAGTCTGGACAAGACACACACACTTTATTGATTTTAATAGCTTTAGTCCTAATTTGTACCATTGATTTCTAAAAGGAAGGCAAATACGAACAGAAGAAAAAAATAAATACTCCAAGGTTATCTGAATATACAGTTTCAAGACTGTATTTCAACATTTTCTAATATGAAATAGTAATGTTGGGAATGATTCTTAGAGAGTGGCATTTTCAGAGAGGAGAAAAGGCAAAAAACCCAGCCCAGGAACAATTTTGATTGAAAGTAAAACATAGGTGAATTCAAGTATGAAAATTTTAACTTAATCAGGAATTATTATTTTGCTTTCTACTCACTCAGTTTCCAGACTGCCTTTCCAGAAGTAATGCTTTTTTGATGGACTGAAGGTACAGGAAGCCAAAAAGACCATGTCCTCTACTGGAATTATTTCCTTTCCTTCCGTGTTTGTGGAAGAAACATAAAAGCACAACAAATATTAATTTTTACAGATCATACTAGCAACAATGCAATAAGGAATGTTGGATTACTGCTGGAGTTTTTGGCAGAACTGAACTCATCAGCTGTAGAGATCTGCATTTGCAAGTGCCTGGCACTGAGAAACACAGTCTGAACAAAAGCTACAAGAAATATAACAAATATGATTTAAAAAATAAAAATAAAATATTAAAACCCTCTGTATTTTATTAAGCAAGACAAAACACCAAATGATCTTCTACACAATACCCAAGCGGTAGAAGGGGTTGTAGTCTGTCAAGTTATCTGTTTAAAGATACTCTCTCCATGGAAACTGTAAACAATCTGCAGCTATCTCTGCGTGCAGCTGCTGCTGCCATTCTCGTCTCCTTGGTAGCTACTGCAGATGAAAGAAAAACAAAAACAACCCAACATGTTAATTGTCTTATCATGTTATGTGATAACTAAGGATGAATACAGTGGATTTCAAGTGCTGACAAATTCAGCCTCCTGCGGAAATTCTTCCTCTGCATATTTTACTGCTTCTTACCAGTGTGTCAGATTGTCTAAACTGCTTCCTGTTTATACACCTCTTACTGTGTACTCTTTTATCCCAGGTGAGCACACCTCATTTCCTTTTATTGTGCCATTAAGGCACATCACTTTTCCCTTCTCATGCTCTGTATGGATATAGGTACTTACTTGCACATGGTAATATTCCCAAATGACCTGAGGCTCACAAATGAAACATAGTTCATAAATAACTTCTGGAAAGTCAAGAACTGACGTACAAAATTACCTGGCTGCAGCAATTAGAAATCATATGACAGAGAATCTGGAATTATACTTTCAAAGCTTCCTGCCCGTGATGTATCCACCATGCCTATTAATGCATCCTGCATGTGCAAAATCTTCCCATGCACGAGGAAAGTAAGCCAGCAATCACACAAAGAGCAACTTTAAGTGTGTGTCTTGCCTGTGCAGGAGCGTGGAGATGAACTGGAGGACTGGAGGAACCATTAAATTTCTGGGCCAGTTCTACTGTAGTACAATGAGATCCCTGGCTAGCACTGAGATCCATACATATTTCTATTTATAAAAATTAAGTAAAATGGGAAATTTTAGACTGTATGGCCAGAAAAATCCACCTTTACATAGTTTGATTCCTGGATTTAATGTTAACATTTTATTTTGCTTAAATTACATTAAATTAAAGTTACGCAGCCAAATTACCTTCAGATAGTTCAGATCAATTATATTTCCATTTGTGTGGTTTTGTAGGAAAATTACTCCCTAGTTAAAACGAAAATTTCTTTTATAAAGAAGTGCTGTGATTCAGAAGCAATACAACAGGTAGATTCATAACTTCTTGAAGTCAATGTAAAATATCCTGTTAACTTTGCAGGAGATGGGACTCCTGGTAAAAAATGTTTAACCAAAGAACTGATTTTTTACATCTCTGTCCGTCTCTGAGTTTCAAGTTTGCAGTAGAGTGTCAATCAAACTCCAGTGAGTACCACCATATTTGCTGGAGCTTGTCCCTGGCCCTGAAGTTCTCTGTATTGGAAGAATTGCTATTGCCTCCAGTCCACATGCCCTACTGCCACAGGAAATGGAGCAGAGAGAGTTGCATGTACTTAGTCAAACTGTGCCTCCGAATAGCATTGGGGTATTGCCAAGATTTTCACTAGGACTTTGGTCTAAGAAGCTCTCCAGCAGCTTGCCATAGAATCGTAGAATGGCCTGGGTTGAAAGGAACCTTAAAGATCACCTAGTTTCAACCCGCCTGCCAAAGGTAGGGACACCTGCCACTAGACCAGGTGGCTCAGAGCCCCATCCAACCTGGCCTTGAACAATTCCAGGGATGGGGCATCCACAACTAATGTGGGCAACCTGTTCCAGTGCCACACCATCCTCACAGTAGGTAATTTCTTCCTAACATCTGGTTTAAGCCTACTTTTTAAGTTGGAAGCCATCTTCCCTTGTCCTGTCACTACATGCCCTTCTAAATAGTCCCTCTCCATGTCTCTTGTAGGCTTCTTTCAGATTCTGGAAGATCACAATCTGGTCACTCTGAAGGCTTCTCTTCTCCAGGCTAAAAAAAATCCCAATTCTCCTAGCTTTTCCTCATAGGAGTGCTGCTCCATCCCTCTAATCATCTTGGTGCCTCTCCTCTGGACTTGCTCTGACAGATCCATGCTCTTCCTGTGCTGGGGACCCCAGAGCTGGATGCAGCACTCCAGGTGCACGTTTCATGAGAGCCGAGTAGCAGGGCAGATTCCCCTCCCTCACCCTGCTGGTCACGCCTCTTTGGACGCTGCCCAGGACACAATTGGCTTTCTGGGCTGTGAACACTCATTACCATGTCCTGTCCAGCCTCCCATCCACCCTTGCCAGTGTGTGCATGTCCACTAGAGCTATGTGTGGCAAAACACTAGTCTGCAAGAACAAGGGCATCTGACCTGACACAACACTGACCTTGCCTAAAGTTATGCCTACCAGAGCACTGTGTTTTAGCAAGGTGGGCCAGGCTGACAGATTTTTTCAGTGCTTCTTTACCTCCTCTTTGAACAAATCTTCAGCGAATCAGTCAAAGGAGGTTTAAGAAGGAGAATGACCTCCAGCAAATCAATTAGTTCTTAAATGAAAGCCTTTTTTCAGTCTTCTTTAAAATAATAATAAAGAAACCAGACTTAGTAAAATACAGTTTACCTTTAATAAAACTACCACAAATTAATTGTATTGTATAGCAAAGGATATGTCAATGTCCATATTTATAGATTTTCTATAATAGCCAAAGTCACAATGATCCATGTGCTTTCAGCCAGGTTAGTTATTTCTTATTTTAGAAGAATAAAATAATAATTTCAATTTAATTATCCTTTTAAACTGTCATAAAATAGGGATTTAACCTTCCAAGAAATCATCTTCTTTAAACTCACCTCTGACTAGAGTGATAATGCTGCTATATGATGGCTAATTATTTAAGAACATGGTACATATTATGGGTTAGTGTGAACAGTAATCAGCCCACCAGTGTGTAGAGCTTTTGGAGTTTGACCCATCCGAGGGACGTATGTCCGTGCTTTAATCCTGACCTCTGTTACTGTCACTGTCATAGCTGCTGGTTCAGTCTGTGCCTGGTTCCAGGGTCTGAGTCCCCAGAATCTAATTGCTAAATAACCTTCAGGATGAACCACTAACAACTAGTGTGGATAAAAAAAGTTAAATTAAAATAAGATCTGCTAAGAGCATTTGCTCCAAATCTAAACTAAAATTATATAATATCCCTAAGGTTCAAAGCCTTTGGCTAACTTAGCTTTGAATTATTCTGGTATGTTTCAGCTTTTTGAGCTTTGGAGATGAAAGTGTCAAAATATCACAAGTCAGCTTCCTCATATGAGATTTTCCATGAAATTTTGCAGACATAAGAGGTTCAGGAAGTTTAGGAAGTTTCAGTGAAGAGTCTGTAGCTTTCCTTTGCTTGCCCCACAGTGTTTGTTAGGTGTGAACAACACATACAGGCACACATACACATGCAGAGACTTCTTAGGTATTCAGCGACATCAGAAATGTTCCCTGTCTCAGATCAATGAAAATTGGAATTTTATATTACCTGGGAGGAAAAAAGTCAACAGCAACATTTGCAGTGGAATTGGACTATATCTGAAGAGAACAGTTAAATATAAACTGGTTTAAAATGTGGTGTGATTTATTCATTAGGTGTCATTAAGCTTTGGTTTGAGAATGTAAACTGGCAGCATACTAAAGGTTTTGTCTAACCAGAATGAAGGTACAATGGATTTTGAATATTAAGAAGCCTTTTCTAAGGCAAAACACACAGAAAATATGCAAAGTGGTTGCATCAATGATGGGACAAAGAAATAATTGAATAAGTAACACATACCTGAATAGAGTCCCGTTAAAAACAACTTATATTGAAACAGCTTTTGTCATGGCCAAGAGTTCACTTGGAAGCAATGAATAATTGCTTGGCTTCAGCACAGCCAGTGACAAAATCTGTATCTATTTCAGCAGAGCCACAATTTAAATTTATATGTAGTGAGTATAATTAGGGCCTGTACTCCTCCTGCCTTTCTTACCTGAAAACTGGTTTATTCATTTGTAGCTCATGGGTATCCTGTTAGCCTCATTTTCCCCTCATCAAGGCAAAAACAAATTCCTGACTTTTAAACCTTCACTAATAATTTTCACATACTGGATGAGCACTGAATTGATTCTGAGATGGTTGATTTGAAATGCCACCCTGAAATACAGAAGGGCTGCGTTTGATGACCAGAGAGCTCCCTATAAATTGCTACTAGTAAATGAAACAGGGATTCATGATCCAATGAGAGTAAGTAGCACGTTTTCTAGATTTCTGTACGGTCCTATATTTCCAGCACAGTAAGCAGAATAGGACTGCTGAAATGATTTCTTTCCCATGTTCCCAAACAGGTTGTTCAGGCTTTCAGATTCTATGGGTTCGTGTAGATACGCTTGTATCGATGGGCAAAATTTCTAGTTTGCTGTTGCAGATTAGTCCCAGGCTTTCCACATAAATGACCTTGTACCTTGGTTCTCCACCTGTAAAATGGAAATAACATTTCCTTACCTAATAAAGCTACTGCAAATATAAATTAGTGTATCTGAGGGGCATGTGATGATTACAATTGTATAGGAAAGCAGAGAGAAAATGCTTTTATAATTCTTTCAATCTAAATTGCAGACAAAAAGACTAAAGGAGAACAAAGACACTAAAGTTTAGATCCAAGTTCTCTGGTCTGTTTCTCACCTTTGGCTATAATCTTAGAGTCCATGAATGTAGGGAGGAGATACCTGCATGTTGCAAGAGATGAGCTCTCCTGATTATCACTCAAAACAGTTCTCATATCTGAAGTGCTGTTTTCAGTGTCAATACAGGGAGGGATTTATGGGATTATGTATTTCTTTTCAGAGGATTTTCTTTCTCTGAAACTGACTGCTAAAAATCCAAGTGTTATGCATGAAAATTATCTCCATATGATATGAGCCTACCAATACACTCCTAAGTGCTTCAAAATCTTTAGAAACTAAGAGAGCTGGAGAGTGACTTTTTACAAGGGCATGTATGGGTAGGATAAATGGGAAAGGCTTTAGACCAAAAGAGGGTAGGTTTGGATCAGATATTAGGAAGAAACACATTACTGTGACAATGGTGAGACACTGGAACAGGTAGCACAGAGAAGCTGTGGATGCCTCATCCCTGGATGTGTTCAGGGAAAGGCTGGGCTGGATGGGGCTTTGAGCAACCTGGTCGAGTGGAAGACATCCCTGCCCATGGTAAAGGGGTTGGAACTGGATGATCTCTAATTTCCCTTCCANGGATCAGATATTAGGAAGAAACACATTACTGTGACAATGGTGAGACACTGGAACAGGTAGCACAGAGAAGCTGTGGATGCCTCATCCCTGGATGTGTTCAGGGAAAGGCTGGGCTGGATGGGGCTTTGAGCAACCTGGTCGAGTGGAAGACATCCCTGCCCATGGTAAAGGGGTTGGAACTGGATGATCTCTAATTTCCCTTCCAACCCAAACCATTCTATGATACTACAACTCCATAAGAGAAAAAGAGAAAAACAGAGCTCTTTGCTTCAGATATTCCCAATTTTTTATATCCCGAGATTCTTGATCTCCTTGATATTGGAATATAGAGCATTTTTTTCAGACATCTTTAGTTCTTGTAAATATAAAATGTGACTTCCTCAAAGGGATCCCTTAGAATGGTTCTAACGAATGTTAAAACTTTATTTAGGCTTTTTGCCACTGGAAGAGGTCACGAATCATTCATGAAAGCCTAATTTGAAAAAAAAAAAAGATTTTAAAATAAACTAAAACACCAGCTAAAAGAAAACCACATTATAGAAAATATTCAGCCAGTCACCACCAACACCTCTTAAGAGATCTGAATCATAAAACTGAATGTTCTGGCAAAATGAAATGCACTGCAGATCAGAATCCTTTCCAGCTACCTAGCTGGGAAATACAGTCTCATGCACATGTCTACTTTCAGGGGAAATATATTATGTATACAACACTATTACACACCTTAAAGGAAGAAATAGTGGATTAGTCACCCTCAAATCCACTGTCACTCCAGAGGACTTCTCTGACATTATATCTAGCCTCAGTCACAAGCTAGTAATAAGCTGTATACATTTGAGACTGTTGTCTTTTCATGTGTATTTTTAATGTAAAATTTTTTAAGAGTAAAGTATATGAAAAATACATTCCTTAATAAGGAATTAGAAATAATCATCAAAGGGAAGGAGGCAGTCATGCACCTCATTGAAATAAATTGCTCTTTACTAATCAGTTTAGAGCAGAGGATGAGTCCCAGTAGACGTAACATATTTATGGAACTATGGAAATGAAATAACCTCTTTTTTTCTCCCTGAAGACAGGTGGGAAGACAGAATGTCTCTTCTGGAAGGATGAAACAGAAGGTATGGCAGAGGGAAAAAAATACATGGTCTGGACTCTTGGAAGATTTGATTGAAGGAAATTAATAAGAAAGCTAGAATACTCCACCACAGGATGTAAGTGACAAGCATAAAGCCTGAAACTTGAATACAATCTTGACAAGAAAGGGAACAATCCCGAACTGAGAAGGAAAGGGAGACCTTTCTGATCTAATTCTAGTGAAGTAAGCTAAACAGAGCTTTTTCTTTTATTTCTTCACCCATTATTTCTATGAACATCTGTGACTGTGCTATCTGCTTCTGACGTTATAAATAAATCATTGTCTGTTTGTTCAACCTGTTTTGAATTCAGAATAGTTTTAAAAAAAAGAAAACCTGAATCAAACAAATTCACTTCTCAAGAAGTTTCAAAGGTACATAGCAAATTTTGTTGAAATGGTAACAAAGTAGGCTCCCATTTGAGCTCCAAAATCAGAGTAGAAAGTAGGCAACAGAGAGATTGGGAGGTTCTCAGCTGTATTTAGGTGGTGGCTGGTGGGACACCAGAGGATATCTCACAATCAATAACATACTGAGATACATACTTCGATGTTAAATCTCGAGAGTAATAAACATTAAATAATGTGTGAGAGTGAAACAGAAATAAGGACAAATATATTTTTCAAACATAGAGTGGCACTGTCAGCTTTGTGTGTGTTAATTACAGACTTCAATTAGTTCCTAGCAAAGACATGGATTTTTCATTGTAATATATGGCTCTAAAAATGAAGAATTTTAAGATGAGGAAAAGGAAAAAAAAGTCAGGGGATTTCAAGGAAAATGATTTCATGGAGAAACTGAAGTTGCTCCAGTCCTGCTTTATTGTTTCTTAGCTCACTCACATACCACTCAGATGGTAGAGAACTGCAGACAACTCCCTTTACATTACTGACAACTCCAAAGATTCAAGAATTATTAAATAAACATAGAAATTATGAGAGTGACTGTAAAGTCCTGAGATTTTAAAAAATATTTGGATGTCTGTCTTTTTACTTTGGAGGCATTAGGCTTCGCTTGGGCCATACAAACTCTTCTGTATGACCAGAATGAGATGAAATCTGAGCATTTCAAACAAACACAGGAGGTGGTTTAACACAGAATCCACTAAGCATCACAAGGCACATCATAAAAATTACAGACATCAGCAAACAGGATTTTTAAAGCAGTCTTGTTTTCACAGAAACTCCAAGCCATGATGAATTCCCTTCTTCCCTTGATAGTCTGTTCCAGTGGCTAATTACACTTATAAAAGCTGTGGTTTCTTTTACTTTTCATCTTGATACTTTTTTAACTCAGCTGCCAGCCAAGGAGGGTCTTGCCATGGCTTCTAGTATTTAGAACTGCTTCTATTTTGATGAAAATCCCCAAACTTTACAGATATCCTTGTTGGTTTTGTGAGCTTTACACTTTTGTTTGCCAGGGTAGCTGTCTTGCAGTGGACTGGAAGATGGTAGGTATTGTGTGCAGACACAAAGGCAGCCTTGCCAATTCTTTTTCTTGCCAGTTGAATCTGAGTCATTGTGCCCTGGCAGCCAGGAGAGCCACCCATGTCCTGGGGCGCATCAGGCACAGCATCGCCAGCCAGGCAAGGGAGGGGATTGTCCCACTCTGCTCTGCACTGGGGCGGCCTCACCTGGAATATTGTGTGCAGTTTTGGGCACCACAACATAAGAAAGATACTAAACTATTAGAGAATGTCCAAAGGAGGGTAACAAATTTGGTGAAGGACTTTGACAGGAAGCCATGTGAGGAGTAACTGAGGTCACTTGGTCTGTTCGGCCTGGAGGAGAGTAAGGGGAGACCTCATTGCAGTTACAACTCATGGTTCCCTCATGGTGGGAAGAGGAGGAGCAGGCATCAATCTCTTCTCTGTGGTGACCAGAGACAGGACTTGAAGTGGCCTGAAGTTGTATCAGGGAGGTTTAGGTTGGATATTAGAAAAAGGTTCTTCACCCAGAAGGTGTTTGGGCACTGGAACAGGCTCTCCAAGGAAGTGGTCACAGCACAAACCTGACAGAGTTCAAGAAGCGTTTGGACAATGCTCTTGGGCACATGATGGGACTCTCGGGGATGTGTTGTGCAGGGCCAGGGGTTGGACTTGATGATCCTGATGGGTGCCTTCCAACTCAGCTTATTCTGAGATTCTGTGATTTTCTCCTGGTGAATCACACAGATGCAGAGAACGAGTCTGACCATAGGTCATCAAATGGAGTCATCCACATGCATAAGCAACATTTGCACCTCTGAACCAAAAGTGGTCTCAGCAGTGAATACAGAAGGATGTTATTCAGTACAATTTGCAATATATACCAAACTTTTAACCCTCTTGATTTTGTCTTCCATAGATTACAACCCTGTGCAATAAATAGCAGCTGCAGTAATTTCAGTTTCATATAAGTGAGTATTTAACCTAACTCTTCTGGAAAGCAAACCACAATCCCCTCAAAAAAAAGCAAAATATTGCGTTCCCAGTTTGCAAGATATTCAGATATTATCATAAAATATAAGTTAGCCACTCTTAAAAAATAAAAGTCGCTGTAATGCAAATTTGATTTTTTGATATAACTTATGAGTAATGTCTTCCATATTGAGAGGAGAAAGACGGTGAGAACTCCTCAAGGGGTCACCTAAATGACTGTATAAAATAGTTATTCACATTTTTCACTGTGTTTCCACTCTTAAAAAGAATGGTAGTTCAGAGGACTATCTTGTCTGAAAGCAGTTAGGAAGGAGGTATCCATTTTTGTTATTATTATTCGACCAGACATCTTCCTAAGGATTTAGAAGATTTCATGGTGTATTTTGTGTTCAACTAGTTTTTCTGTGGCTATTCCTCTATCAGAACTTCAAATATGTCAATGAAAGACGTAGTTTCTTTTCAAGAAGACTAAAGAAACAACAAGGACAGAAACATAGTAAAAGTTTCTTACTGACATGTTTTGTTTCACCCTTGAATAAAGTCTGAAGACCAAATATTCCAGTTTATTTATTGGAAGGATAACAGTTTTGCAGCTATGGGTCCTAAAAGACACATGCAGTTCCTAAAATATTTGCTGCATACAAAATATAATTGATTAATATAAAGGATAGTGTTCATCTGAGTTTCAGTTTGGGATTTTTGAGGGGGATTTCTTGGTTTGGTTTTTTTCCTAATGAGTTTTTCATATCATTGTAAAACCTCAAAGAATTTCTGAAGCTTACATGTCAGGAAAATAGTGTGCAAACTACAGGAGGAAAAAAAAACAGTGCTTGTGATACATTTTAGGACAAAGGGAAAACAATGCATCTGAGAAAAAAATGTGTTTACAATATTTTTGCCTTTGTTTTTCAGAAGAAAAAATATGCTGTAGAATTTAGGCAAACATCTTCTAGGCAATTAAACAGTACCTAGTGAAAAACAAAAAAGAAGCCAAACATACTAAAATGATACAAAGAACCTGAAAGTGTAATTCAGCAAATTATTTAACTATGAAATATTTTCTAGGATATAAATGTAACCGTTGCTCTGGTCTCTTTCATCTGGAAAATTTGTTATTTGGAACACCAAGATTAAAGGACAAAATTTCTAATCCAATTTGTAGAGAATAAGTTCATTGCTTCTGGTTCTATTTTAATTAGGTGATAGATGTATAGAGGTTATGATCATGACACATTTTTCCTGAAAGCCACAAAAACCAAAGCCATAAAAAGTAACAGAGTTGAATCCTTTGATCCATTAAAATCTAACACACTGACATTTGTCATCTTGTATAGTTATGTACAAGTACTTATATCTTATGAAACCAGATAATTTTTATCTTGGCTACTACATTCAGGTTTTTCCAGTTCATCAGTCCATTAAACTGCATGCTTGAGAGATGTCTCCTGTGGAAATTCAGCTCCTGAGCAGGAGCTAAGTGCTCATCAGCAGGCCTCAATGGCACCAGCTGTAACCACAGCTAAATGAACAAATCCCCAAGTAGCAGTTAGATGGAAAGAGAATAAGAATCAGAATTAAGTATAGACAAGTCATTCAAACACATCACCAGTTTCAGCTTTTTTTCTACAGGCCACCACGTATTCCTCTGTAATTATGAAAACACTGTTATGGAGTGTTTTAATTCCATGATAGTAATGCTGTGTATTTACTATTCTGGCAGTTAATAACACCATCATTTCATTTACAAATATCTGACAATACAAGTAGGAATTCCAAAATTTGTTTTCCTTCAGTGCAATGACCCATTAAAGCCTTTTTAAAAATTAACACTGACTGCATTGTTTGAGAAACTGTACAATCATTACTTCATAGATAGAAAATATATTTTTTTCTCTTCCTTCAACTATTACTTTGCACAATTACATCTCCTCCAGATGCCTTTTTTAAAAGGCATATATGAGAAACTAAATTCAGAAGAAAATTTACCATGTTTTGATTTTAAAGGAGGAAAGCACATGTTTGCAATCTCTGGAGATTATGATGTATATTAACTCAAAATTGTTTAGGAATCAAAGTTTGGGAAACTATTATGCAACATTTTTGCCTCAAAAATGTACCAGCTGAAAGAAGAGAGGTTTATATAAATGTATAGATATCTGTCTTTTATTGCTGTATCTTTTCTAGATTGTGATCAAACACCCTATCAGACTTACACTTCTGGGATTTGTATTGCCTTCTTGTAACCTTAATAGCTGTCAGGAATTTCTGCTCTTTTGAGCTCTGTTATTACTAGTATCCTGTAGATTTTTGGTAACTCAATGAATGCAGTTTTGAAGGGGTTATTTTCTCCTAATACTACCAGGATCAAAGGCAGACACATTTTCCATGCAGCATTTAGGGTTTCAAAAGACTTTTTATTTTAATTCTTCATTGAAAGGGTATGTGTGTCTTCATTGGGATACAACAAAAATTGCAAAGACATGTTCCTGTTTGATCCTCCAGGAGCACTGAGAAATGTATCTAATTGAAGCATACGATCAGTCTCTCTGACCCTATGCTTAAGCAGGTTATTTTAGACAAGGGGCACAATCCCATGGCACTCAGTTATATTTCTGCCTATATAAACATTTACAATGGTTGCACGCTCAGGGAGGGAAAGATAAGTCTGTATCATGCACTGCAGCACGATGTGGAGCTACACAAACCAGCTTTGAAAATGCTGGCAGGTCTACACAAGAATGGCTTACTGTGAATTCTTGTCTGCCAGCTGCATGCATGGACCAGTTCAAGGAGAAGCCAGATGAGGCTGTATTGCAGTATAAGAGAGGCTAGAAAGAGACCATAAAAGCATCGCCATAAATGCTCTTCACCGGTTCAGTAATGTGGTATCATGCAAGTATAATAGTTTCTTGTCCCAGAGGCAGGACGGCTGGGATCAAATAGGAACAAATGTTCTTGGAAATTAGTCCTGCTTTTCTGAAGAATTCTAGCTTCATTGTAATCAGATTGCTCAATGTTGCAACCTTTTTACAACGTCTCTTTTAACTAAGGTCACACATTGCTGCCTAACAGCAGCCAGTTCTGTAGCTTCCTCAATTAGAGATCTGGTGTCTAACTCAGAGCAACACTTTTACTCAAACCAGAGCAACTCTATTACTCAGACCAAGTCCAAACAAGCTCAAATGTTACTTAGTGCTCTCATTTCTGCTCTGACCCTTTTAAAGACTCTTCCTTTAGTGCACTGATAACTTTCTTTCTCTCTGTTTCATATTTGGGATTGGTAGTGTCTCTGATGGCATCTAATGTCCAAACCCATTTTATTTCTTTAGCATTCAATACGGTCAATATTGACTGTGCCTCGTCATAAATACGCTTGTTTGCTACAGGCAGCACCATGTCATTTGTAGAGAAGGAACCTCCAGAATGCAAGTAGAAAAAGTGTATTCTTTAACGTAGGTAACTGTTCTCTTCCTGGCTACTGGAACATTGACCCCCATAAGGTAGGTAGAAAGACCCACATGTTACTTAATCAGACTTTTTCAGTTCAGACGCCACCCTCTTGAGCTTAAAATTTGCCTGGAAATTGAGGTCTGTAATAAATCATGTAAAATCATGCCCTCCCTTCACTAATTATGATTTAGGACTGACCTTAGACATAGGCAAAGCTGGCAGCCACTCTGGACAGTGCAACGAGTCAGCAAAATCCTTGCCCCCAGGCACAGGGGTGGGTCAGGTCCCACCTGTGGCCAGTGAGCTCTGTGCCCAAACCCTGCCAGGGGCTGCCGTGACACAGCAGAGCCCCAGGGCTCAGCCTCAGCACTGCAACAACACAAAGTTCCCGGGGAGATAAAGCCACAGTCTGGAGCCTCCACCCCTGCACTGGCAGTCCTACAGGCAAGGCAGGTCCGGAAAGGAGCTCCTGGAAGTGGTGGTCTTCCTCCTGTTGTGGCTGATTGTGTCGTCAGAGACGGGCAGAGGCACAGGAAGACACGGACTGGAACGAGGAGCAGAGACAAGACAATAAATATTCCCTACTAGAGCTGAGCCACACATTTAATTCTTGCACATAGAGTGACTTAAGGAGAATATTATCTTGTCCCAGTAGGCAACCACAGGCTGGACAGAGAGCCAGTTGAGAAGGACAGATCTCTGCCATAACCATGACTGCTATTTAACAATCCCCAAGACAGTATTATCTTAACTCATCTTAGGAGCAAGAAAATTGAATTTCATTATACTGAGATATCTTAGTCTGATCTTGGCTGATCCCAGCTGGATTAACTGATCACAACTAGATTTATCCCACTTAACTTGAAGCACTTTGCTGTGGTGTATAATTTTTGAGGGTAGCCTGACCCCATTATTATCAAAGGGATGAGAAAAAATGGGCTAAAATTGACTTCTGGAAATAATGTTATCTCTGTTCATTACAAAGTGAGTTTGACCCTGAATTAGGCATCTTCATCTTGTGTCTGAAGCTAAAGGGGAATGAATCATTCCTCTCTAACTTAAGATATCAGGTCCAATCAAGACTATAGTCTTACAGTCTTAACATTTATCCAAGATATATGCTGCATCGGTTCTGTGTTGAACCAAGCCTAGGGTTACTGCATGGGTTCATCTGCTGCAGCAAACTAGGAGAGTTTCATGAAGGTCATGTAGTTAATTTTCAGCACCACAGGCAGATTTAAAGACTAGGTTTTAATTCATGTATGCCTCCACCTTCTGAGTCCCTACCATCAAACTTACTTTTAGAGACTCACAGTAATTCCAGAGGAAAAGCACTCCCTGAAACCACATTTGAGCCCTTCAACTCCCATTCCCTGAGGAATTTTCTCTTCAGATATTTTACACAGCATTTTTGTTCCGAGCTTTTGCTGCACACCCAGCAGAATATTATATTCACAATTCCTTTTTTTGCATCAGTGGAACTCTGAGCACAAAATGCTTTTCAGACTGGTTGGGAAAATCATCACTTCTGTTTGCTATACTGCTTTAGTTTGGGACATCTAACCCCATTTCATCCAGGAGTGGTAATAACCAGAGCAAACAGATGATAAAGAAAAATCATTGTGATGGAATAAAACACAAGAAAGAAAAAATTATGCCAATTGGTTAGAATTCAAGGATTTGTTTATATATTAACGCTATTCTACTAACTTTTTAACACTACAAGGCAAATAAACTTGTTACCTAAAAATCAGTATTGAATAAAACTAAATATTTCCATTCCCTCCCAGGCCCTTACTTCTCCAACATGTGCATCAGGGGCTTGCAATGGAAGAGTCATAATTCTAAAAGACGAAGACAAATAATGTATTTTAAATAATAGTTCTGATACGTGCATCCTTTTGACAGGACTATGATCTTCTATGGAAAGTAAAATATTACCTAAAGAAGACTTCATAACTGTATTAATTCAGGAAATCATTTTATCTTGCTTTATTGGCTATCACCGATAGCAATTTTTATATACATATATTTTTAAGAAAGGATTGGTCAAAACATAGGAAGAATATGCTTGAAAGCATGTTGTCTGTAAACATGGTAAACACAATGATAAACACAATGTCTTGGGTGGAATTTGATTAAAATGTGAGGGGAAAAGGTAGTGAGTTTATCTTGAGTTTCCCCACCTCTTGCAGAAGAGTCTAAAAGGCTTGCTTTATCCTAAACTGAAGAAATTGTCAGATTAATTCAGAAAGTGAATGAAGTTCTATAGTCTGAATAATCCAGAAGGTCAAGATAGCTGATAAGAATGGTTCTTCATTGATCTTTTAAAATAGATTATCCGTTTAGTGATCACTAGTGATCAAATCTAGCTTTGTTCTTTATCTTAGAGACAAATTTGCAACATTGGGCTGATTCCAGCTAAAAGCTTCAGACACCTCTACAAGGAAAAGCAGCTTCTCTGATTTAACTCTTCCATGTATTTCCATTTTTCTTGGAGCTTTCAATCAAAGTATCACCTTATTCAGCTCATGTAGAATTTCTGGATGTTTTCCAGTGGTGGACAAATCTTCTGATAATGCTGATTATAGGGGGAAAACTCACTCTTTCTGAAAAGCGGATAAATCACCCAGATACTGCAGTTAGAAAATGAAATGTATAGAGTATCAATTTCCATGTGACACAAATAAAAGAATATGATGCCACTTTAATTTACAGGCAATCAAGAAATATATTCTCTCCACCGGTAGCCCGGACATAAAATTTAGAAAGATGAAATTCTGTGGCAAGGAGAAATGATTTCTGAAAATGCCATACTATCAGAAATAGTGCACAGTTTAAGGAAATATAATACAAACAAGAAGCAGGCTTTTCTGTCTTTATGCTGTTCCATAATTGAAAGATCATGTGATAGCATGGCAGTGACACTTTTAGCATACTGGAACAAGAAATTTAACAATTTCAGGTATTGGTCATTAGAGGATAAGATACTTCTTGCTGTCTTATGAACCAGGAAAGCAAGTAGATGGTTCACACTGTCTTACCCCAAGATGTAGTCAGATAGGATCTTGTCAGACAAAAGGTGAAAACTCAAAAACAAAGGCAGGCTCGTTTTTCTTCCCAGTGTTTGTCACAACACATTTATATCTGGAAATAGATGGAAGACTTCTTGTCTGGAGCTATTCAGAGTAATCTGCCAAATTCACACTGGCATACTTCCAGAAACCATGTTTAAGTTTTGTCACAGATAAATTTTGTCTAATAGGAAGCATAATATTTCTAGTGATGACGCCTTAAGGCAACAGTAGTAGGAGTACTAATCATATCTATCTGAAGATGTTTGCTAAAAAAAAAATCACATTTAACAGAAGCTTCAATTTCCACAGTCCCAGTTCAATGCTGCTGAGAAGTTATACATTATAAAAACATTCTCATAAACATTGTAAGATTTGAGAAAAAAGATTATGCAGTGAGCTGTACCTATGTGGCAAATTATTAACCCAGAGGAGGAGGAAGGCAGGCATGTGAAACTCTAAAACTCAGTGGTATTTTCTAACTTGTCAAATATGGGCAAACTTAATATTTTTCTTTCCAACATAGTGAGCGTCACTCAAGCTGTGATGATGCTCCCTACGTATTTTCACTACACATCTTTAATGATTTACTGGCAGACTGTATTTAGGTTAGCTGATTTAACTGCAGGAAGAATAAATTGAATGGTTATTTGTGGGATAATATCTTTTGCATTTACTTGTGGACAGGTTCTCATGTCACAGTCATACTAAGAAATATTTAAAATAGTCTAAACAAGTTTGTGTAAGTTCTAAAAAGGTCTAAGTTCCATTTTTTAAATAATGCAGGCTCTAGAGATCTAAGTTTCCTGTGAACACTGCTGACTTTGACTTTTCAGTAACTAGATGGCTTTTGAAAATACACTAAGGTGATCTTTTGAGAATGGGAAAGCGTTGTTCCAAGATCAGCTTCAGGCAGAAGTTCAGTGCCATCACTTGGAAACTGAGCACTTTGAATGAGTACAAATTAGGAATATGCAGAGTTGAAACCCAAAATTACCCTATTCTAAAATCAGAACTGTTGCACCAAAGGTATATCCTAGAGATTTTACATGCCATGCCCTACTCTGCCTTCTATATCTAATCATAACTAATCTTTCAAAGGCATATGGTCAAAAACTATTTTTAAAGGCATGTATAACACAAAGAGGGAGTGAAGAAGAAGTATTTTACTTGCTGATCATCTTCCACCAATGTTGCATCTTCCTTGCTCCAGCCTTTCTGCTTGGTCTCTGGGACTTGTGATTCCTGACGGGTGGTCTTGCCAGAAAAGACTGAAGCAAAAAGGCATTCAGTACCTCAGCCTTTTCCAAATCCTGTGTAACCAGGTCACCCATCTCATAGTACTCTGGGCCTACATTGTCCATAATCTTCCTTTTGTGTACTTATAGAAGGCTTTCTTGTAGTTTTTAACACCTCTGGACAGATTCAATTCCATTTGGGCTTTGACTTTCCTAAAGACATCTCTGCATGCTAAAACAATATCTGTGTGTTCCTCCCAGATTACCCATTTTTGCTTCCACTCTCTGTATGCTTCATTTTTGTGTTTGAGTTTGGCCAGGAACTCCTCGTTCATCTGCAAAAGTCTCCTGGCATTTTTGCCTGACTTCCTACTCATTGAGTGCAACAGAAGATCCTTAAATATCAACCAGTTTTCTTTTCTTAGGCCCATATTTCCTTTAGGTCCTTATCCCATGTGATTCTTTCAAGCAAATTTTTGAAGAAGCCAAAATCTGCCCTTCTGAAGTCCAGCGCTATGAGGTTGATTTTTACCTTCCTCTCTCCCTTCAAGATCCTGAACTCCACCATTTTTGGCTACTGCACGCAAAGTCACCTTTGACACACAACCCCGACAAGCTTCTCCTTGTTGGTGAGTATGATATTCAGCAGAGCATCTCACCTCACTAGCTTCTCTGTCATTTGGGGCAGAAATATATATTATTTATTGGACTTGCCTTGCTTTGCTTCCTCACGTCATTAATGCATCTTCCCAGTATATATGACTACTGGAGAGGACAGAATTGTTCTGGATGAGCAGTATTCATCATACTGTTTCACAAGAAGAGACATATTTAGCCTTTGTGGCTCACAAGAAAGTTCTATTACAGTAAGTGATGAAGGAAAAGTCCAAATGCTACCAATGCAACTTACGAGCGAGTAAACAACAAAGTCCTAAGAGTGTCACTCTGAATTGTAAATGAAGAGGAAAAACTAAGTAAAATACTTGCCCACCCTTCAAGGAATCAGCCTTGAAATGTTTACTGTACAGCCTGACAGTTATAAGGCATAGTTTGTTTTCCTATCTTTCTATTTTTCTGAAATGTGTAGGCATTAATTGAACTAGAAAGGCCCTCTAAAGCCTCATGTAGCTATATAATGTTTTACAATCAAGGTTTCAGATTTTAACTTTTTCTCAAAACACTGTTGATCATAAAAGAGTTATCTTTCTGCTTTTAGCACTTAGTTTTCATTTCCTTCCAGCTAATGCCAGCAATAACTAGTGCTTCAGCAGCTTATTATTCATTAAATGCTCATTTAAAACACCTTTTCTTCTGTATACTTTGGACTCTAAATAGTGTTTTGATACATAAAACCTTTTCTAGCACAAGCCTTTTCTTTTTCAAATACAATCTAGCTTGATTTCTTTAAAAAAGGGGGGTTTTTTATACACTTTATTTTATTTGTAAAATTTCCAGGCTTAGCTTTAGTTAAAAAACTTAATGGAAAATATAAAAATATTGCTCCCCAATCCAACAAAAGTAGGGGGGAAAAATGATCCTATAAAACAAAACTTATAAATAGGATATTCCAGTGCACTTTTACTAGACACTCCAAGTCTACCAGAAATAAGTTCAAAATATTCCTGATTTGAAGTTGTAACCCAGATTCTATAAAGCCTTGGAGCTGTACCCAATGGACCATCACACTATTTTTATAAAATAAAATATGAACACCCTTTGATAAACTATTTCATTTCAACATGGCATGAAACAGTTTATCAACCATCCATGTTTAGACACATATTTTCACTGTGTGAGTTAAACAGGGTTTCTGCTCAAACCTCCTTTACACCAAGCAGGTTCTTCCAAAGAACAGTTCAGAACAGGAGCTCTCTCTAGGAAGACACTGGAGAGACTGCCTGCACAAGTAGTTCACAGACTTGGTTACCTAAACTTCAGATCAAAATTACACCTTTTCCTCTTACAAGCAGAAAACTAGAAATAAACTTTTCAGGAAAGGCCCGGCGCGTCCTGGTGGATAACAAGTTGAGCATGACTGAGCAAAGCACCCATGGCAGCAACAAAGAGCAACAGCTTTCTGGGCTGCATTGTATATTGTCATATACCACTCCCTGACAGGAGCATGTGAAGAGACAGAGTCTTCCAGGAGATGCACAGTGACATGACATGGGGCAGCAGACACAAGCTGCAGCCCCAGAAATTCTTATGAGGTACTAGAAAAAAATTCACCCTCTGAGAGCAATCAAGCACTTAACCAAGTTGCACAGAGATGCTGTGGGATGTCATCCTTAGAAATACTTCATTTTTGCCTGGACTAAAGCCTCGAGCAGCCTGGTCTGACTCCAAAATCAGTCCTATTTTCACCAGGTGGTTAGACTAATTTACTTTAAAATGGCCTTTCCAACCTAAATTATTCTATGAGTCTGTCAAAATGATGAGGAACTTAAAGCAAACATTTGTGACATTGGCTATGTTTTCATGTCAAGCTACTGGCAAAGCAGAGGCTACAAACTTTCACAGAAAAAAAACCCCACAAAAAATCTTTTTCTAAAATACTTTTTATCACAAAAGAATATAATTTTGCTCAGTTTGGAGAGCAATAATGGCTCTAAGAGTTTCCTCAGATGCAAATGGTCAAAGCTGCCTAGAGACCTACTCCTGTTCCTCTCCATTTATAGCCCAGATACATTGCCAACTAAAACTCTTATGTATTAGCCAAATGTGAAACAGACTGAAAAGGCCAGTGAAGGTCACCGAGTAACTCAGTCTTATGGCCAGAGGAATGTGTCTGTGGGTGTGGCACACCATAATTAAAGTCTGATTTCCTCACTTTTACACTGATATTGCTTTAACTTGCTTTAAAAGTGCCTTAGTCCCTCACCCTCATCAGACTGATAGGCATAACAGATGCAAATTTGTACCCAGTAACACATGTTGCTGGTGATTAAAAAACACAGTACAGAAACTAATGTTAATGAATTCTGCATACCATAAATAGTGAATTACCCTTGCCACTACAAACATCCACAGAGGCAAACCTTGATAGAAAAGAGCATCAAAGAGAAACAATTAGGATATCCTTTCTAAAGAGGCATTACAAAAGGTTGTTCACACAAATCTGTCAGTTAGTCTTGACTTCTAACAGTACTGCAAGGTACCAGACACTGTGTGAGATACCCACTCCTGTCCACAGTCTAAAACTTGGAGCACTTGGGGAAGGACCACCAGCATTACATGGCTCATCCCTTCCACACACCTGTTTACCTGTGCAAGTTCACAGCCTGAAGCACTCTGGCCACACATTGGATTCCCAAGACATGAATGTGTCAATCAAATCTTCTTAAAAACATGCAATTTCTTCACAGTGTACACCCTTCTAATCCATGGAAAAAATCGGCCTTCAGTATTTAAGTATTCATGGCCATTTTGTTGCTTGCAATCCACTATAAAGGAAGTCTTCTTAATTTGTGTAATACTGCTGACTTCACCAAGCTTGTATCCATAAATGAATGGGCTTGGGTTCAGGGTGTTTAGCCACAGTCCCAAATTTAGGAGTTGAATCTTCTTGCTCTGTGACTGTTGCTGATATCCACACAAACTTCTTGGATGTTTGTATCAATGTTTGAAAAGTAAATATTCCAATTTTTTCCATTTTAATTAGGTGATCACAAACACTGAGGGACTCAAAGGAGATGCAAAGAAAGTGGGTGCACAGCATTCACTGAAGAATATTTTGGTATGAGGCATTTGCTTAAATTTTCACCCTTTCATAAAAATATAGTCAAAATAAGAGAAATGTGTGAACAGGTTCTTAGTATCCCATCTAAAATTATATGCTCAGGAGCAAAAGAGTAAGATTGCATTTACATATCCACTACAACGATCTAGTCACAAAACTAGTAGGAAAATCTCACTTCAAGTTTGATGACAGACTTCTCCAAAGTTCATTCATGCTGGACATTTGAACATCAACTAAATGATGACCTGTGATCTGTACCCACTCTAATTTTAGGCAAATTTTCAAGACACAAACAGAACCCTGGGAAGAAGTTTTAAACAGCACATGAATTAGTGTTTAAAACACCCCAAAACATTCACAATAATTTTAATTGCATTCAGATGATTGTTATACTGTCATAAGACATAGCATCCTTGCAGACATCTCAGACAAGTGTTGGCATAAGAGAGTTAGGAAATAACATGCATATGTTCTCATAGTGTATTTACAAAAAATGTAGGGAGAGCATATGGTAGACACTATCATGAATGTTACAGGGGGAAAAAGTGCTGTATGCCCCATTCTCCATTTCTGATGAGAACTGCAAATAAAAGCAACATGAACAGAGTAACACCCCAAGTGGAAAACCAGATATTGATGGATCATAAAATGGCAAGACAGCTACCATTCACTCAAATGCCTTTGAAAAGCATTATGCTACAATGGTTATGAAAGACAAAATGGGTCTTCACTGCTGGTTATACATGTAAGGAGGGTAATTGTTTTTTTTAAATAGACTGAGTTGGGGTAATCTGTCCTTCATTCCATGGCACTTCAAGAATCAGATATTCAAGACCATCTTTGCTGCTCTGTAAGTTGGACTGCATCCTTACTTTCAGTCTGGAAGTTAAATGAAATAAAATCATTGACGTTTTTCTAGCTTTATGCAGTGTTCAATGACACCAGAATTTGACTACATAACTAGATATCAACTATCCTCTGAAAACTTTTCCAATTACTAGTACAGTGTAAATATATTAGCATTACAACTTTTGCCATTAATTTCTTCAACAGTTTTCATTATCACTTAGGACAATCTGAGACAAGTACATAGACATTCAGTTCCAACTTTTTAAACAAAATAATTTTTAAAAAACCACATCAATTTTCTTTGTATTAAAAGTATCATTTTGACAAAAAGCATCTCGTTTCAAATTAATTTTGTTCTTGAAGGTCAGGGAAGAAAAAATAAGAATTTTGGCCAAAAAAGGCATAGTTTTGATTCTTTAACAAAGTAATCTGGATTTTTGAAAAAAACATTGGTGCTTACAGGAGAAAGCAGAACAGAACTGCAAGACAAGATTGGAGAGAAGTTGTAGTCTCTTTTACACTAATTAAATCCCTAAAGAGTTTTAGTTGCATTTGAAGAAAAATAAACTGATTTCAATTTGCTGTGACTCTTCACAGGTGTACATTTTGCAAACTTTTTCATTTTGAGTGCTCCAGAAACCAGATCTCACATGAGTTTTGGTAAATATTGACTTAGAGCACATTTTCAGAAATTAAACTTAGGCTAAATAGCAAAAACTAAGGAATGGTGTACAACAGTGTTCTAGCACAAAAACAGAAGGAATAAAATATATTTAAGACTACTGCTATAAGAACAATATAAAGGATTATATGGCAGATTCCCTGACACAGTCTGTCCTATTAAGACTCCTAGAGTGGGATTCATTTGACCAGATGCAGAGGTCTGAAGCAGGACTCCAGGTCTGAGGGTGATGGGGTTGCCCACAGTCAGAAGGGACTACAGTCACTTTCAGGCACAATTCATCTCATACTAATTTCAACGCTTAAAGCACAAATACCTCAGCTAGTTAGTGGGAGGTGCTGCTGAGGCTCCTCTGCCAGAGCTATCAAACAGTTGCCAAAGGTTTGTACATTTATTTTCAGGGTCTCAAATGTTCATTGAAGTTTCCAGGATGTTTTCCTGGCTGACAGCTCCTCTTCCTATGATCCACCCCACCGACCTTGTGGAAAGACCAATGTTGAGGTCAGAAAGAGCAGAGTTTCCATTTCTGATCATTTACGGGTGACTGATGGTAAAGTCAGTTGACTTTTCTGCTCAGTACAGGTCACTGAGGCCACTACTGTCAGCCCTGAGCAGTTCCAAAGTAAGAATTGTGTCCTTTTTATCAGGAATATGTGAAATTCCTGATTTATTGTACATCAGGGAAATATCTCTGCAGGTCAATGGATTTCTGTGTGAAAAATCCCTCTTATAAGAGGTTGGTTAAAAAATAATATGTGGCATTCAAAAATCNTATGAATATAATACGATCTACACTGATTTGGAAAAGAACCAGCATAAGAAACAAACACTGGATAGTCTAAGGGTAACATTCTGTAGGATACTTTTTCTGTCCATAACCCCATTACAAAATCTGGACATCTCTTCATATACTAAAAATAATTGAGTAAATCTCACTAGGAGAAACAAATCAAAAGTATTTGAGACAGCACGTGGCCAAAAAAACAAAAAAAAAAACCAAACAAAAACCTCCCAAACAGAAAACAAAAACAAAACCAAAAACAATCCCCACCCCCACCCAAAAAAAACCCCCAACAAATCACAACCAGAAAAAAGCACTCAGAGTACAGGTGTTGATCTTTTTCATGTGAAAAGAAAAAGAGAACCATCCAGTGGTCACCACTATGTAGATTTCATGTTGACCAGAGCTATGAAGCTATTCGTACTGTTATGTAAATTTTATTGTGAATTTTGTTTTTCTGCTATATAAACAGAATCTATTTCTAGAAACTTAAATCAAGCAAGGAGAAAATGTTAGACTTGCTGTATAGTCATAACTGACAACCACTCAGAGAAGCACAACTACCTGTATGAAAACTGACATAAAGCTTCCTCCTAGATAAGTACTTCATTGGTCCAAAAATTATTGGTTACACTTTAAACAGATAGTTATTACTAAAATAGCATGTTTTTATTTATATATTCCTAATTTTGGCATTCAACCAGTATGATTTTGGAGTTATTATTATTATTTTCACGTTAAAAAGTTTTTTATACCATTTGAATCACATTCATTCTTCTAAGATGTTCAAGCTGAGTGCAGCCTGATCAACCATGATAACCACAGCTTATTATTTTCCTCAGAATTCTTCTTTCATTGTCATAAGAAATGAAATTATTTGCCCCGTAAGTGACAGCAAAATAAGAGTATGATCTTGCCTATTTATGAGTTATATATTTTACTGCAAAGTAATTAGGAAAACCCAAAGAAGAGGTAACTGCAACTTTTGCCCAAATCAGTCACTTTTCACTTATAAGGAGCCACAGACAGCAAACAACTGCATGGGAAACTAAGTTTGGGCCTTAACAGAAGGTTTGCATCAGGAGACTTGAAGTTTTTCTAGTTGAAAGAGTGACTGTACAGCACTTTTAAAGTCACTGCAATGATTTGAAGAAATTTGAGAAATATCTTGGTAAATATACACTGCTGCATAACAAATTATGTCTGCAGTCTTAAATTGTATATTCTGCAAACTGATTCCATGGAAAAGCTCAAAGTTTTTGTTTCCACATGTGCATCTATAACACACATGTGCTCACCACAATAATATATAGCAATAAGAACATTTTATTCATGTTTGGATGCAAAATCCCAGATGTTTATTCCTGAGCATCAGCTCAAGCCTCTAAAATCTGAGGTCAAATAAAGTTTCGTCTGCCCCTTGAAGAAGGAGCAAACCTTGCTTTACAGCCTTAACTCAACAACTGTAACAGCTGCAAAGGATGGGAGCCCTGCATCAGACAGGCAGCCGTGTGCCTCCTCATCCCTCAAACTGGACATCGAGTGAGGAGCTGTGTGTCACTGCAGCCTGCTTAGAAAAGGTACAGTGTGCCACTTTCCCTCACACCCCCCAGATATCAGAGCTCAGCTGGAGGAACTTGTGCTGACAAAGTAGCATGAACCGGTTGGCAGCTCTGGTGGTCTCCTCTGCTCCTTTTCCATCTTGTCTTTCTATGAGTATCCTTGAAGAGTAAAAGGCTGTTGAAAAGCCATTATGCCCTAAAAGGGGGATGGTTATTACCTTTCACATTCCATCCTCAGGCTGTACTGCTTAACATTTCCGCTGTGGCTGTTTGGGTAAGTAGCACCATTTCCATCTGTTGTACTTTCTTGCCCTCTGCTGGAAAAACTATCAACTGAATGTGCAGAACTGAACCTTTTAAAACTGATTTCTCAATCAGTTGCGAAAATAACTGATTTTCTTCACACAATCTTCCCGCAAAAACCTCATAAGAAGTGCTAAAATAAATTTAGTTTCTTGTTAAAATCATCTGATTCCTAACAATTAATGTTACTTCAGAATCAGACCAAGGCATTGAAAGTGACATCTTGTCCCCAAATGTACTTGCTTCAATATACAGGGGGAAAGTAGATAGGACTGAAGAACAAACACATGACAGAAGGTTCAGGAGGGAGCCATTTGATTGCATTTTTCAAAAATATAGATTCTGGTGCTGATGTCAAATTAGAATACAGGGCAATAGTATTTTCTGGTTTAATACAATGCATTTGTGATGTTTTAAGTGAATAGGTGGGTAGCAGGTTTAAGTCTATTTTCAATAAATAGCGTACATATGTTTTCCTACTCACAAAAAAGGAAGAATTTTTCACAACAGGAACTAAATTACCTCTCTGCTGTTGCACCATTACCACATGGACCTATTCAGCAGCATATTCAGGACTTCTGGGAGAGAATTTTCCTTCTGGGTATTATGCCTTCAAAACTTTAGGCCTCCAATTTTCTCCAAACACATACAGTTTCCCATGAAAAGCAGTTGGAAAAGCAGTCAGGTTTATCAGCTGTATTGTCACCATTCTCCTTTTCATCAAAGAGCAGTTATGGTGGATTAAAAAAGTAATGTCACCATGTCACAAAGAAGGAAGGATAGCTCTTTGTTAAGTATGCCACTGCGAAGGACCTCTCTGACGTTTAATGCCTCTTCAGGCCTTTCAGACAATCAGTTGTTCCCTCCTGTGAGCCATGAACCTTTGCAGAAAGTCTTTCTGTCATAAGTAACCTTCTGCTTTCTATTTAGTGACCTTAATCTTCAAGATGACAGGGTATTTCCATGGCATAGAGAGTTTCCCTCACGCACTCTTACCCAGCGTGGAACAGCTCACATGAATAAGCATATCATACTAAGGAAAATGGAAATTTTCTTTCTACTATTCTTTTTTCAGTGAATAGTTTCGAAGACCAGGTCTTTGCTCGATACTGCAAAAAGTAGTAATCTTTGCTTGGATAAAACAGATGGGAAATGGATGTGAGAAGTACTCAGGTTTGTCTTTTCAGCTGCAGTCATGTTCCATTTCAGATAGTCAGTCCTTTTAAAGGGACTGATTTCAGTTATCATACTATATTCTGCAGATATCCACAAGTTCCCAGATTTGTTTCATAATGTGAACCAGTTTTTTAAGAATTTGTTTAGGGAGCTACCACTAGCGGTACGGAGAGCATCTTCATTCCTGTTGCTGACTACTTAATACCCTTAACCAAAACCACAACATCTTTTTACTCACAGTAAGGGTCAAGTTCTTTTAACTTTTAAAAGTATTATAACAGCTGGAAACTAAAAATAGATCCAGCAAAATTCAGTCAGTAAGTTTTCAGCAGGCTGTTGAAGGACTCCAGACTACAGATTGAGAAAAATTCACTCAAACTGCATTTATATAGATTTATATATAGGTATAGTTTATAAATACTTCTATAGAAAGACATCAACCATGACATCATCTTCTGTCAGTGTTATGTGGCTGATACAGTTGCAAAAATACATCTTCCTTTTGCCTAAATATTGTTCAAAAAAAAACCCCAAAAACATCAGGGATAATATATTAGCAACCTGGTATGGCTCAGGGAATAAGTAATGACATGCAGAGCTTTTCATTTCGAGAACATAAGTTCAGGTTCTGCCCAAGCCACAAGAGGCCTGAAAGTCCTGTTGTGACTCCTCTATCAATTGAAAATGAGTTCATTTTCAAAATCCAATTACTTTGGTTTTATTTTCCACATCCAGGGAATATGTTCACATCACAAATAACATCAGCATAGAAGACAATCTTCTTAAAGTTTTTAGCAGAAAGGTCAGTGATTTGATGGGATTAAAACTGATGTATCCTCGTTTGAGTCAGGTTTTTCTCCTCCATCAGGACACCAAGGCACAGAAGTTCTCTTGGGCAGTTTCTCCAGAATGGTCACCCTTTTTACAGGCTCCTATTGCCTAAAGAATGTCAAATCCAGGCACTCAGTGAGAGGTCAGGATCTGAATTTTTGGATCATGTCAGAAAGAAGTCAGTGGGAAAAGGAACAAACACCAAACACCATTTTGAGCTAGAGCTCTGTCACACCAAACACTTCTTACCACATCAAACAGAACTTCCATGTGGTCATATTGTTTTCTTTTTGTCACACCTTGTGTGTATACAGTATTGTGAACATCTCAGAATGTGGGTAAGGATTCCTGTGACTCATGTTAATCCAGTTTATACCAGGGATAATCAAAAGTGATTTTGTGGAGCAGAAGTTATGGTTCCCACAACAGTTATTTGATACCTCCCAAGAGAAAAGAGGAGCAGAAGCTCTTGAAATCCAGCTTTAAGATGAAAAGTTTACCTCTATTTCTCATCTCTATTATTTCACAAAAAATCCTAATTAGATAGTGCAGTTTACATACAAACACTTCACAAGAGAACACTCCAAATTCCAAAAGGGACTTCCTGCCAACACCAGTAATGGCTACAGAACATTATAGAAATATAGCACTCCAGAATCAATCTGCAAACTGAAATTCAAGACTTTTGGGGTGTGACAATGCCATTAGTAGTAATTTTGTTTCATGTTTTTTTCCATAAAAAGTTCAACTCATCAATCAGTTCTCTCCTTGTTACAGTCTTTTTTTTCTGAAGCAAAAACTGGATGCTGAATGTAATACATATTTCAGAAGTAAGAAATTTTACATTCATTTTGCTTCATTTTTCCCTATCCTGTGGCAGAGGACAAGCCACAGCATAATGGAGTCAGATCAGTATTAGGTACCTGCAGCTGCTCATAGATTTGGACAGTGTGACTGATCTACATCTTTTTTTTCATGCTCCTGATGTTTCTTCAACAAGTGCATGGTCTTGACATTGATACTACTTTCCCTCACACTAACCAGCAGGTTAGTAACTAAACTCAACCTTGTGAGTTTCCTGCACTTTCCTGTTCTCGTTTTGGCAAATAAGCAGTATTTTCTTAGTGAGACAGGGCTTCTTTTCTCACAGTCTTGCTCTATCTAGCAGGAATGGAAAACAGTGTTTTACAGGTGTTTTCCAAATTCCCACAGGGAGCTGTTTTATGATTTGGGGTATGTCTACAATGTATGCAGAAAAAGAATAGTTATAAACTATGTTATCTAACTTGAGAGAGTAATAAAGATAAACTCAGTTTTAATAGAGATTTGACACCCTCTTTAAAGCATTACTTCAAGAGTTAACTGTCATTACTGGAGTTTAAAGTCAAGTGAAGAAGGAACTTTGTCTTTCAATGCAAGGTACATTCAAATTCTCAGAGCTATCCTTCCTTAATGCATTTTTTCCCTTAAGGTCAGATGGAAGAAAAGGGGAGAATCTGCCCGTTAAAAGCATCTCACCAAATACAGATGGCCTGAAAACATCATCTGGAATTCACCTCCTTTTTGTGAGGACACTCTGCAATACTAAGCACCTTTAAGGTATCAAAGGAAAAGAGAGTGCTTTCACTCACATTATACAATCAAGAACTCTAGATATCGTTTCTACCTTGAATCTTTAATATTTTCTCTAATTTTAGTTACTTCTAATGGAAAAGTCATAAAGTTTGTCAAAATATGTTCTACAGAAAGTTCTCTTCTACAGATACTTTCCAGTGAAGGTCCTGCAGTCAACACACAGCAGCACGAGCCAGCACACCATTTCAGGTTCTCCAGTGAAACAACCATCTTTTTCAATTAGTTTCACTATTGCCGTCACGGAACTGCAGCTTTGCATCCCTTCTCTTCTGTGGGCATAGACAGAGCTGCTTTATCTACACCATCAGGGAAGAGATCAACTGGATCTGGAGAAATGAGCCAGAATCTGAGGTGGTGGACCTCCTGCAGGCAGGGTAGAGCCCCCCCTGACAGGGCACAGCCCCCAAGACCTGCACAGGGTCAGGACAGCAAAGGTGAAGTGTCCTGGATGAGGCTGGTAGTGAGTCAGATTTGAGGTCCCTCCATGGAGTCTAGTCGATAAATTGAGACAATATGACCCTGGGCCACAACCTGCCTCACCTAATGCTGCACGACAGAGGAGGAAACACAGATTATATGAGCCTGTGGGGGTTAGAAATATGTAATGCCTATGCTTGCCACTGAAACAACATGTACACACTGAATTTGAAAAGGTCTTGGAAAGCCCAGAATACAGTAAGGATGAGAGTCAATGATGGATAATGGGGAAGACACAGTAGTTCCACCAGAAGACAAAAGAACACGGCTTCAAGACTGGTATCTCATTGCAATCCATCTAACACAAGGGTAAATCATTATCCAGAGGACCTTTAAACATCTTTTAACCCTCAAATGAGAGAAATCCAGAACTGATGAAGGGGATCACCAAATATGAGGACACAGCGCAGACTGACTCAGATTTATCAACAAGAATGCTATGCATTTCTAAAGATTTGAGTATCCATTTAATATATTTTTTCTTCCATTCAGAAGCACATCAGCTTTGTTCTTATTCCACTCCAATTTGAATTTGACCCTCAGCAGTGCAACCCTTACAGATAAGGATGTAAGATCCTTATCTGTAAAGTAAATACAGCAGAACTGTGCCCACACAAGTTTTCAGTCACCGTCTAATCCCAGCCTGCAGCAAATCTTCCTGACTCTGACTCCACTGCCACACCAGGGAAATTCCAGGACAGGTACGCAGACTGAGAGCAGAGGTGTGGGAGGAGGCAAAGGTGGATGGAAACCTATCCTGTATTCTGATGTGAAGCATTGATTTGGAGTGGAAATATATTTAGTCTTTCTACTGTGTCTGCTATATACCCAGCCAGCTGGTGTCACATCTGTAGTGGCTCATTGTACAAGAAAACTTTTTCTGCTGAGCTCTTTGTGGACATGGTTACTTTTATTGGAAACAAAGAATTTGAATGTGGATCATTATGACTTATGTTTAAAATAGAAGGAATGTTATTTGAGTCACTTTCAAATTAACATGATTGTTTAAAAATATATGAAGTGCTTCACTGAATTTTAATCTCTCTACTGCAAAAACAATTTTAAAAGATTATAGGCTGGAACATTTTTAGAAGGATGTAATCATACTAGCTAAAACATAAATTTCACACACCACAATAATTTTTAATCATTGTGCAGTGCACATAGGCAGCATTCAAATGTCTCTTTCAAATGTCAAAATAAAATTAATATTTATTACCATACCTCTGAACAAGTACATTTACAAAACTGAAGCTCAGGACATTTTCTACTAAGCCATTTAAGCCATTTTGTATGTTCTCAGTTAAACACATTTTCTAGAGCTATTGCTCTGCCTCAGGGACTCACAGGATTTCTGAAGCAGTTTATAGCTTTTTTGACTACGTTCTTCAGGAAAAATCACTCAGGTCAAGGCAGGAAGAGGATCCCAGTTCCAGATGTGGTTTTCATTGGTGGTAGCTTGCTGTAAATAAAGCCATAAGAATAACTGGTGTTGCTGAACTTTACACACACCAAAAAAATGACTAAAAATATGAAATTAAACACAGGGAAATTGTATTTGTACCAAAATCTTTGACATTAACGTGTCCAGGGCACTAAAAAATTTCATGGGTTCAGGACAGCATCCATAACAACAGCAAGTCCCCAACAGGGTAGAATAAAGGCGAGGTCCTTGATACCTCCCTGTTTGGGGAAAATAATAGCTCCAGAGGAGAACTTCATGGGCTCAAGCCCCCCTGGAAAAGTATCAAAAAAGACCTGTGGGATCTTGCTAGAGATAGAAAGCATTGTTCCAGTCTCTATTGCAAACTAAACATTGGAGAGTTTTTTTAATTGTGTCCCTGACTTTGCAGACATAGAGCTTGGAGAGGGACGGGGTCCCTGTACACTTCTCTCTGCAACTCTTTTGCATGATACCCTCACTGTTAAGAGGATTTTAACAGAGCAGGTCTATCCAGAGAGACGTGCAAAGGATTTTGTGTATCCATAACAACCTCTCTGCTGAGTTTCTTTGACCTCCTAGGATTGTTTTTACTGCCTCCACACTCTGCAGCCAAATCTCAGGCATTTAGGAGACTCCAGAGGGGTAAACCAATACATTTATGATGCTAGTCCTGTGTTACGTGGAAGGAAAAAATGAACAGATCCATTAGCATCTGCACTCCTAAATCACTTCACTGCCTGTGAAAAATCCTACCTTTCCCACAAAAGCACGAGCTGACAAAGATCGTGTTGTCAAGCAGTATGCACCAAGCAAAAATCCTAACAGATATAGTATAATTTTTTGCTACTGCCCATAAAACAATTCATCTGGCTTTAGATCTCTGGGATAGCAAACAATTCATTGAGGGAGTGAAATTATGGGTACTACTGCCATAGTGTACCAGGGAGAAGCAGGAGAAGCCTTTCAACTGTTTTGTGTTCAGCTGACTGGCAGCTGCTATCTGGTTGATCAGCACAGAGCATTGTCTGCCAGCAGTTTGTACTATCCAGTCTTTTGCAGGAGCCCTTAACACCTCACAACACCAATACTTAGGGGTGATGGCTGCCTTTTTATATATAATATAAATAATAATAATATAAATAATAATATAGCAAGAACCTGATATTTATTACATACACCCTGCACCTCTGAGGCTGTTACACTTTGTTCAGTCTGGGATAGAGACAAAGTTGGTATAAAAATTGTGAATTAATAATTTTCTAATGGCACTTGTCATCATTTTGAGTTTATCCTCTGTGAACAGTTTAAATGAATGTGACTGGAGTGACTGTTCTCAGAAATTATGGCACCTATAAACACCAGCTGCCCCACTGGACGCAGAGTTACTGCTCATCCAGTGTGGCAGCACAAACAAGTAACGTTGCTCAATGTGTCAGGTTGGGCTGAAAAAACCTCCTCTGTCCCTCCATAAATGTTTATAATATAATTCATGCACATGTTTCCAGGAGAAGAATGCCTCTCTGAAATTATTCTGGCAATGACTCCTTATAGATAAGATGGTCAAGAGAGTCCCTCATCTGCAAATGAGCTATGGAACTTGTCCTGTTGCCGCGGAGTGACCTTGCTCATGAAGCTCCTGGCAAACAAGCAGTCACCTCGTGCTGTAGTTATACAAGTATGCAAAGCCACCACACCAAACCTCCCAGAAATCTCTGCTGCTTCACTGATGTCAGCACAAGGTGCCAAAAGCCATAATTAACTTTTGATTGAACTTTGATCAGTCTGAATGGATTCAGCCTGTGGGCAGTGCCTGGGCTGGGAACTCTGCCAAACCTTCAAGTTCCTACCGGTGAAAGAAGCACCACTTGATGGTTGTTCCTGTCCTCATGTCCTCTCCCCAGGTATTTGCTACCCTCCCTGTCAAAGGCATCAGGCTGAGCTAGTTTGTGACCTTGCCTGGTGTAGTTTGTCTTTCTTTCTTCATATGTTAAGAAGAATTTCTTAAAAACCCCAGTGACATCTGAGCAAGGTAGATCAGAGAACTGACAAGTCACAGGAGAAAAGGGGAATTCCCTTGCCTTAAAACTGATCACCACCCAAAATTGCCCTGTCCTTCTGAGTTAAATCCAGCAAAGTCTGGGCTCCCATGACACAAATACAAGCTGTGTCAAGAGGACAGAGGCTAGAAATAACTGGTCCTGGTCTATCATACCAACCCGGTAACCCCAGCAAGAAACTGGATTGGAAACCTGGCAGGGAAAAACTGTATCTTGTAGTTCTTCTGTTAAACATGGTATATTATTACCATTATGCTAATTTAAGTCACCTAAATGGGCTCTGCGTAATTTAATAAATTTAATTACTTAATAAAAATTGGATTTGGCTGGGTGTCAGGCAGCCAGTTAAACAGTGATTGACTGATACCCAGGGAAACAACTCTCTAGAGTGGAGAGACCCTATCTTGGGGTTATGATGCCAAAGTAGCTTTGTTAGACAAAGACGAGGCTTTTTGCAGTAGACATTCCTGGTTTCAGATTCAAGGTCCCAAGTTCAGTCTCTTCTCTCAGTGAGCTTCCCAGGGGTGTTCTGTTACAGGCCGACAAAGAAATGCATAAACTGAATAAATCATTAATTAAAAAACATTTGTTTGGCTCTGTGCAGAGCAATGCCTCTCTCCCTTAGGGCAAATGTCTTACTCTCAAGTCAGTCCAAAGTGCCAGCAGAAGAAGATGATAGTTTCACTTGCCTCTGGTCCAGTTCAAGAAGAGTGAATGTGGCTAATTAAATGTGCAGTGCCTCAAAAAAAAAAAAAAATCCTGTGTCACTGGCTCCTACTTTTAAAAAAAAATAAAAGCAACATATGAAAAAATAAAAGACTCAGTGAGGTAGGAAGACTATTTTAAACCTTCAGAGATGCAACCTGTCGGCATAAGTTTTTTTTTCATTTGTCTGTACAGACACTTTGCCCTTGAGGAGCAATTATGACAAATGTAGAGCACAGTAAATTTTATTGTTGCTGTTCATATATTTAATTCAAAAGCACACAGAAAAAGAAGACTTAGTTTATTTAGTGTAATCTCCTTCTTCAAGACATCTTGTAGATTCTTCATAGACAAAAGATCAGATATTGTGGTCAAAGCAGCACAAGGCAATACAATGTCAGCATTCAATGTACATCAACTATTTCCATTACGGTAAAGTAGTAGCCGGTTTTTATCATTCAGCTGGTTGTCAACACTTCTTCACTCCTAGGATGGGTTCCTTTCAACCAAATGTAGATATTTTTATCTGAGCTGGCCACATCAAGCTCCCTCTAAACTTCTAAGAAAGGAAAAGGCACTTTCAGGACACACATCCTTCCCGTCCCATTTTACTAAACATGTAGGCCTTTATTCCTGAGTCAGAATGCCTACTTCTAAAGTCAGTGCAATGTCCCTTCAGTAGGGGAATACGGCCACCTCCTGCCTGGATCACACCCCAGAGGAGTCTCTTCCTCTCTGTTGGAGAATTATTTCCCATTAAGGTGAATGGGAAATAATAGTTCTGTCTGTAGCAGACTTCCCACACGCCTGGTTTTTTACAATGTTTACAAGAATAATTGCCAGATCCTTCACCTAAAAGAATTAAAAGCTTGCTGCTGAAGAATTTTGTCCATTTAGCAGAGGAATGTCTTACAATTTGCTAAAAAAGAAGATAAATTTCTTTACATTAGGAAAATATATTTATCTTTTCTATTTTGATTTGGAATTAAAATAAATTTTGGACTGGCTGTAAAACACATTCTATGATTTGTTTGTGTTTAAAAATGATGTGTCTCAGTTTCTGAAATTCCATTTGAATTTTATTTTAGTTCCTCTCTAATGCACTTTTACTGTTCTACATGAGGTCATGCCATGCCAACAGAAGCTCATGCAACATCAAGACTGAACTGGATAACCTCCAGGTATTCCCTTCCAACAAAAGCTTTCTGCCATTAGTATACAGTAATCATCATTACATTTTAATACCGCAAACCCTAAAAGGTGTCTCAATTTAAATAGATTAACATTAAATTTTATTTAATATTACAAGTTTTCAAAAGTATTTTGTGAATGTCTAAAGAGCTAGAAGTGCCACACATGAGCGAATTTAAATTTGGGGCCCTGTACTTTCACTTGTCATTCTATTGTACCCAAGAGAGGAGTGAGCAGTTAAGAATTTGACTAATTGAAAACTTTTATTTGCCTCTCTTCATGCTTGACTTCTTTTTTTGTTATTCCTTGTTTCTACTCGTGTTGCTGTTTGTTGTGTTTGAAATGGACTGAAGATCTTCATGGTTATTTAAATGGAAATACTCCTGCCTGAGCAATCTTTTCTAAACTCCTTGCTGCCTTCGGACAGGTCACCTTAATTCCTTTTTCCTGGACAAAATCACAAACTTCAAAGGAATCTTTCATGTACAGATCTTGACCTACAATGTATTCGTTTGTTTCGCTATGAGCTAAGACCTCTGAACCTGTAAAATCATTTGAGGGCATATTGAAGAGATGTGCGGCTGCCCTGTATCTTTGTCAATGCCACATGCATAACCTTCTGGAAAATATTCAGAGATATTCATAAAACAGTAAATTATGAGGAATAGCTGTACGAGAGTTGGGGGATGAAAATTTCTAGTTCAATTAACTATGTGGTTTTATTATACCCATCTAACTGTTATACACATCCTTCTAGGACTACAAGACACATGCAACCCAAACAAATAAACTTCACCTTGAACTTGAATGTTCATAGCAAGCTTTTCATGTGCATTGAAGTGAGACTGAAAGTACTGAAGTGAAAGAAAAATTTTGTTGTTGCTTAAATTAAATATGAAAAGCAAATTGCCAGTAAAAGATACAGAAAGAGTAAAAAAAACCAAAATCTAGCTGGCAGACAGACATATGCCTCTTTTCTAGACAGATGATTTTGCTGTCTCTCATTTTTATATTTGATTCCAGTCTAGACCTCAGACAAGAGGCTTGTTGATTACCCTGTTTGGAACAAATTAGGAGATTAAGCCCATTGTGCTACAAAAAAGATTTTATTTATGGCTATGCAGCTGGCTAAGAGCAAATTAGTCTAAGGCAGTGTACAGGCCATCCTACCTTTTCAAAATTTCAGTCGATAATAAGTGCTTATTTCTCCAGAAATATTCTACTCTTCAGTTTGCTATACACAACAGATAATAAAGCATAAATCAGCCATCCAAAAGTTTTTTCCTGTCATCTGAAAGGTTTTTTCCTTCATGGAATGCTATGCAACATATTTTAAGTCCACAGATACTTTGGAACTGAAAGCAAGCAGCCATTTCTTGAAAGATTAAAAGCTTTCTTCTCCCTCTCCAGCTGAGAGATTATTGCAAGATTTTTCTGGTGACATTTGTTTTGCAAATTCTAACAGATTTCCCTGGATTTTTTTTCACCTACCAGTAATAGGAATATAATAATACCTGCACATATTTATACTTAATTATTGGACAAAGGCCTGAAATAAACAGGAAGAGCAACCAGCATACCTCGTGTAATCATTCTCACACACATCCCGCACCACAACAGGCAGAAGAGTGTATTTTTAATGCAGTAATCAGAAATATTTAAGATAATTAACAATGTTCTCTTGTGTTCTTCCTAGATACAATTGTTTCTTATGTAAACTCTTCAGCAAATTTAATAGATTGGTTAAGCAACGCCTGAACCATGTAAGTGGATGACATATTTTTGGATTCCTCCTTAACACCAATAAGATCCAGTTAATGCATCATATTCAGTAAAATGGCTTTAAGTGATAACAGGTGTTTAGCATCATGGAAACTGCTGCTAGTTGGTCAACATGTAAATTAATTTTGTTATTTACAGAACCAGATGGTCAATTCTGGAGTACCAGCATGGGTAACATTAATAAACCTCCTTGCTGCAGAACATGATGTCTCTTCTGTACCTTCACCAGTTTCTAATTCCAGCTACCACATGAATTGCGAGCATACCCCTCTGACAGAAAGATTAACTGACTTACTCTCTGCCCAAGAATACTACACCATATATCATCAAGTAAAAGTGTCTAAAGGTCGTACAAATGAACTCCATGAGAAATTAAGAGAAGTGGTAAGAAACAATAATGTTCAGCTTTTTCACTTCTTTTACTCTGTACATCTTAAAGTGTCAGTATGATTTGAAATTATTTTCTACCTGCTTTATTTCTTTCTTAGAAAGAAAGCAGGTAGAAAACAAGAAAGCTTGTTATTGAAGAAAAAGCAATTTAGATACAGAGTTCAACTGGTAAGCCATTTGCGTTATAAAACAGTTGAGATTATTACTATGTAATGCTAAGCTTTTCTTCAAAACTCCTATTTGAAAAGCTCATAGGCAGATTCAGTCTGTGACTCAGAAGTAACCCCTTTTTCCATCCACAGTCAAAGCTTGTTCAGATGAAATAAGGCAGGACTAAGAAATCTCACTTGTCTAAACTTCCTGAACCAAAAGGCGTGGTGAAGACGTCCAGCACCACAGCCACTACTCAGGGCATCACACTGTGCCCAAGCTCCCACTTGTTGTTTAAGTTGTGCACAGCAAGCATGGTGCAGATAGGGCACATCAGACCCAGAGCATTCCAGCTGCGAAATTCATGGCAGCAGCACCCGACAGCAGCTCCTGCCACATCATCAGGCGCTTGAGAATCACAACCAACCTCTCCCTTATCCTCAAAATGCGCTTGGACAGTCTAAAGGCAGCAGACCAAGCCACTTGAGGGAAGGGCAGGCATGCAGTAGCCCTGCACACACTTACAGCCAGACGTATCTTACAGCGGAAATCACTGAATCGGGCTCCTTTGGATATCTGCCTCCTCATCTGTGATCCCCTCCCTGTGCGCTGCACAGCACTGGCCTGTCTGCCCAGAGGTGGAGTGACAAAGTGGCAGAGAGGCAGGATGAGTGTGCTCGCAGTCCCTGCAAACTGCAGAGAAGCTCCCCTGTTCTCATGTGCCCAATGCATTCCTGTTACACTCTTTAATGTAATAATGATTTATGCATGGTAGAAAGAAATAGTAATTGATAGCAATTTTGTGCCTCATGTTTTCACTGAAGGAAGTTTCTTTGATGAATGTAGACAAGAGTGCAATCACTACACACTGCATCCTTGACACTCCTCTAATCCAATTAAACTGCCTTAAACTGAAGGAAAACATAGTAAATATAAATATGGATTCAATTCTAATCTATAACTACAAACGTACAGGCCTTATCCAGAACTTATATCTTCTGTTTCCTTTTCTGTGTGCATCAAGAATGTTTTTTTCTTTTCCTCTTAACTACTAGGAGATTGTGCTTTAAAAATGCAAAACATTCAGTCACTTACTAAGAATTATCATGTACATGTGAACTAGTTTTGGAATTCAAGTTGCATATCTGGAAGCTTCATGTCACACTGAATTATTCAAGTAATGAGTAATGTATTTAAATGGGTAAAATCCAGAATGTCCTGCTTCTTATTTATTAAAATGCTGTCTATTTTAGAAATATTTTGGTCTGTTAAGAAAAAAAAATCATGCAGCAAGGTGAAGTAACAGACATTCCTATGGATTGCTTAGATCAGTGATATCAAATACCTCAGTCCTCCACTCACAGCTACAGTGCCTCAAAGTATATTAAACTGTACACTACTTGTGTTATATAAAACATTTTTGCTGTTAGCGTGCCGTGCAATGTGTGAGACATCAAGAAAAATAAGTCATGGAAGAGCATAATTTTTTTAAAAAAAATATGTATATTTCTCCAGGCATTTGCAGAGCACTGTGCACTACCCAGATGCTTCATCTTCACAACTGGGAGTCCATGGAGCATTAGCTGGCCAGCTTAGAAGAAGAGAAAATCATGGTAAAACAGGTAAGATAAATATATTAAAGTCACAGAAACTATCAAGGTCCTTAATGCATGTAACACACATCTGCAGGTGAGTAAGGGTTATTCTGGCTCAAGTGTTTAGCTGAAGCCACAAACACCAGGAACAAGCACAGAATTAGGAGTCCAGGCTGGCATTTAATGAGGCGGCATTTTTGAGTAGTCAGTTACAGCAGGTTTGTGTTGCTCCGTTAAATCAGTTGTGTGCTGTATGCCCAATGGATGTTACAAAGAACTTAGGAAAAAAAAAACCAGGGAAGCAAAACAAAGACTGCAGGTATATGTCTCCCAGGAAATACCAGAGAGAAGGCAAGAGCCTTTGCTTTGGAAGAGTTCTTGCATGTCCCACAGAACTCCCCAAATGGGTCATTAGAAGAATGGAGAAACCTGGGAACCGACTGCATGAAGAGTTTTGAGTTGCACAAAATGTTGATGGTTGCGCTCAGCCAGGCAAGCTCTTGGCAACTGCTCAGAGTGTCAAATAACAACTCCAAAATATCTGTTTACAGCCTGAGTCTTTTCAGTGACCCAGTTTGCAGCACAGTTCCTCAGATTATACGATTGTTTTTTGCTTATTACTGTTATTGACATTAAGCTGTGCTTACAAACAAGTGCATAGTGATTTATTAAAATATTCTGAACATAGAAAATCAGACGTACAGCCACTGAACTCTGTAGTATTTGATGGAGATCCAGCTTTGTAGCAGTGAATACGTGTCCAGTGATGTCTTCTCTTACACGCTGGTGGAAACCTGTGTGCCCTCACAACAGGCCCAACAAACTCCTTTTGGTTCAGGGCAAAGGCAATTGATTTACAAAGTTCAGCCTAAGAAGAAGGATCATTTCTTTCCTGGAGAGTGAGACACATTGCCTGACATCTGCAGGACTGTATGCTGCCACCCTACTGAAGAAAGAGAAACTCAAGAAGTGCTATATGCAATACACACCTTTTTCCTCTGGGTATCTTAATCCCACAACTGCACCATCTACAGTGGAGAAAATTCTTCCTCCCAGTATCAAAATCCATCTGTATATTTGCAGTATGAATTTGCATCAGTAATGCTGCATAGGTTCCTTAAAAACAGCCCCTGACTTTTGTCCAGCAGCTGGCAATTTGTTTCTATTATTTAATACCAACAGTGATATGCTTGAGTAAGACTGTAAAGTAGTTTAATTAAAGTATTAAATTTTAAAAAAAGTCTTTCTCTCTTGGAATCCAAACAAAACAGAGAATGAAAATTGACAAAGGAGAGGAAAAAAAACCCACAGACAAACAAAAATACCCAATTAGCAGACACCAAACCTCTGATAAACCATTCAAGCAAAACAAGATTATCCCAAATCATAATGACGGCTCATTATAGAAAAATCTACTGCTGCACAAACCACAGAGTTTTCAGTAATTGCGATCATCTTACTTACCTGCAACTCAGTGACAAGAGAACAAGAGGAAGGTGAAACTGCATAATGAATTGGGTAAAGCCTGTGCTGCTCTCCAGCATCTGTAGGAAATGCGCAGTCAAATTTTCCCCAGCTGCAATGCCCAGCTAAGGTGAACAGGCCACGCTCAAAGTTCAGGACTGATGGAGGGGGTTGGCAACCCTCAGTGCAGGCAGAGCTCCCAGGCAGTTCTCAGGTGGCAGTTCTCAGCTCAAAGCTGAGCTAAGGGTCCTGCGCAGACCACACACACGGGCCTCAGCAGCAAAGCTTGCAAAAGGAAGGTTAAGGGCATAGCAATGTCAGGAGACAGAGCAATAGCTGGCTACAGGCATATCTTAACATGAAGATGACTTCTAAGCACTCAGTAGGGGTTAGAATAAGTACCTGTATGCAGCAGTGCAGCACAAAGAAGCAAGCTACCAAAGTGCTTTAGATATTTCTAAAGAAAATTAAGCACTTTTCCCATCATGGCTTCAGGACTGAATGATGTTTAGTATAAAGACAGGAAAGAAAACGCATTCAGTTCACTTAGGAGCACATAAAGACAATAATTGCTTTAAAAATTAAGCTGTGTAAATACCGTAAATTGCATTTAGGTAATCAGAATACAACATTTCTAACATCCCAGTATCTCAGCCACAGCTAGCTACTAAATTCTCTGAGCTGCTAGTAGCAGAGGATTCAGCATCTTCCTCTTCTGTCTCAGAAATCAACAATCCAGATAAAACCAGGCATATCCATAAGCTTGTAGAACATGCACAAAAACGTGACAGAAGGTCAAGGTCAATTACAAAATGTCTGACTAATATTCCCACGAAGATGTAAAATTTTAAATATTACCATAAAAATATGTAAAACCTTCTCTGTGACATATGAGGAGTTTTTGTGCTTGGTAACTCTCTGGACAAAGTCTGTTTTTCCAGTGTGCAAAGCAGTTTTGCCAACAGGTAATTGTATTAGAAAGAGCGGAGGAGGGAAGCCAAGGAGGAAATTATGTGATTGTCACAGACAATGCAAGAGGAAAATCTGAAAGAGGAAGTCTCTGTATGTTTCATAACAACAACCTGCAGTTTTATTACACTTTTCTTTAAAGAATTCAAAGCACTCTATAGGCAAGGTTTCATGCAGTTGCACCTTGGCAGGACACCAAGACCTTCCTGCTCATTCCATTTTGTTTTTTCAAAAAAAACCACACTCTGTCCTTTAAGACTGTCATGTAAATTGGTGAAATAATACCTAGTTGAAACAGACAGTCAAGCACCAAAGTTAATTTTCTCTTCTTGGTCTCTGTGGATACCTCACTATTGAATTACAGCAATATTTCTAAGATAAATCTGATACCTGCCCTCTATGTGCACTGCAAATTTCAACTTCTCAAGGACTTTCAACTAAGAGACCTCCAAGAAGAAGAGGAAGAGAAACTAAGTAAACCACACTTTCATGCCTTGATGGGGTGCTGCCCACCTTCTACCAAAAAGCCTATAAATGAGCTAAAATGGGAGACTTGTGTTCCAAGTTAATTCTTAATTCTCAGCTGAGACGTCTTGGACTGCTGACCTCAGAATTATAAAGGCACCTAGACCACAGTGTCTCCAGTCTTAATGTGACACCTACAAGGCACAACTCACAGCTCTAGAAAGGCCTTTTCTAAAACCTCCCTCAAAACTTTGAATAGAGAATATTTGCAAGCCAGTGTTTAGGAACCCAAATACAGCCTTCCAAAGGTTTCTGGCTTCAGAGATTAAGTCTCACTTCACAAGTCATTTAGAAACTAAGGACAGGTCCTCTGAACCTGTTTCTATTGATAGTTAAGTTACTGCAGGGTACTGAGGGTTATTAAGCATGACTGACATGCTACATCAGCAGAGTTCCCAGAAGTAATGCTGCTAGATCAGTATACCTGAAATTTGACCAAATTAACTTGTTTCACTCAGAGGGTAGTTTAATGTACTGATGCTGACTTAGTACTCATCACTTTACAGTTCCTACTGAATTTCCTCTTGGAGCAGTTATCTGCATTAGAATATTTCTATTTCCATATCAGGAGAGCACTACCAGTGCACATATAGCCTGCACATCATTTAAATTTAATGGGGCCTGATTTCTCAGAACTACATTTCAGAGATATTTAGGCTCCTAAGGATGAAGTTAGTGGTTGAGGTGCTTTGGAAAAAACAGTATTACCTATGTGCATCCCAAGACATCTGATTTTTTTCCAGATAAAGACCTACATGAGTTACTTACAGATATGATTATCAAATTAATCCAGGCCTTCTCTAGATGCTGTGGCAAATAGATAGCATAAGCAGAACTGCAGTCCAGGAAGAGCAATTCAGAAGTCTGTGCAGTAACCACAGAATAACCTTTCTTCCCTTTAACAACTTCAAATCAATACACACTGAACAAAAACTACTATGCTTTAAAAATAAAATTATTTTAGACTGGCAAAGGCATTTGTAAAGTCTGATCAGAAGGGAAATTCCAACATTACAGTTTTAGAATCTTTATAAATTTAATTATATGTTACCAAGGCCTATATTTTAGCCAGCTGTTGGTAGTAATAATTGATTGGATATGTATGCACATTTATTTCCATTCTTATGGTAGGTTTTGTAGCTTTTTGTAATGTAAGACTCTTTTATGTAATGCTTTGTAATGGTAATGTCCTTTTTTTTTAATGAATAAGTAGTTTAAAGAAAATAATAATATACACTGCTAAGGGACAAACAGCATTTTCATAAGACACCAAGGGAGATAGGTAGATAGATAGAATAATTCTTTCACAAGCACGTTTTGGCCACAAATCTATACTTTGTTCAATATTTTAAATTGGTAGCTTTATTCAGTACCTCTTCTAAAGATAATTACACTACTCAGGATTCATTATACTAAAAAAAACCCTATAAAGATACAGCAAATTAAATTTCAGGAGCACTTTTGTTTCTTAATTGATCAAAAGAATTATGGAGCACTGAACAACTGTAACAGCCACAGGTCTAATGGACATGTCAGGAAGTCTGGCCTGCAAATGGCAGGAAAGTCACTTCATCAGACAAGCCAGCAGGCTAAATTCTGCTGTCACTACACTGTAATAGATGGTGTTGGGCAACTGTGTTTAAGAGAAATTTGACCCACTGACTATAGTGGAAATTGTGCTAATGCATGTAAAAGAATAAATGGGTCTTTCTTAGCTTAAATATAGCAGATTGAGGGCCAGGAATATTATCTCATTTACACTGGCAGGGGCCATTTGAAGTAATGCTATTGTGTTAATGCAAACTGACATTCTTTATGTCTTCCCAGCAATCTATCAGTCTGCTGCTATGTATATCATATATAATGTGTATTGTTTTAGTGAGTAAAAATGATCATTTTAAATACATAATGTCGTGCATCTGTCTTTATTACAGCCAAAACAATGAAAGTCTGCCATCTCACTCTACAATCAAACCTCTATATTTTATTAAAGACAATTCCATTATTCTGCAATAAGAGACCTATTACATGCCCTCATTTTGGTGAAATTACTAATGCAGATTGAGTTTCCTAGAAGAATTACTGAACTTCTGTACTTTTTGAGATTCTAACTTAATTCATGTGCTTATCATGATAATGTGCCTTATTATTTGTT
The DNA here is from genome assembly GCA_013400235.1 of Oriolus oriolus. Classification (NCBI taxonomy): domain Eukaryota; kingdom Metazoa; phylum Chordata; class Aves; order Passeriformes; family Corvidae; genus Oriolus; species Oriolus oriolus. Next base: position 869,466 of record VXBT01007152.1, on the reverse strand, counting down.
ACACCAAGCTGATGAATTCTCCCTAGGCAATGTGTAATTATTAGACAGTCCCTATTACAAGAACACTGAGAATTGCTATTATACAGTGACTCCATGCAGTTTACACCATCCCTTTTATATTTCATCTCCTGACTCAGAGCTGTCACTCTGATTTGTCTGTATTAATTCAAGGACGAAAGTTCTATTAAATTTTCAAATTATCTAATTATAGTGCAGATTTCACATTAAGATATAGGAAATAAAATAAGAAGACTTGGCATTATTTTATCAGTTTAACATTCCTTAGGTATGTACGGGTACTATCCCAAATCCAATCCACTAAATGCAGCTTAGTCAAAAGTTTTAGGATGTGCTCAGTGAAACTGGGTTGAAACACTTCTACAAATGAATGAGCAAAAAGGGAAATGCTACCACTTTTAAGATCAACTTGTACACATCCCATATTCCTCATCCAAACAAAAGCCAGTAGATCCATAAAAAAGAAGAACCTAGAGTATTACTGGCTAGGTATTTCACCACTTATGATTTTCACTTTGTTGCTGTCTTCTTCAAGGGTCTATATACAGTTTTAAAATAACAGAACATTCCAGCTACAACAAAAATTTTAGTTTTGTCTCATAAAATTTCAGAGAAAAGCTTAAAGATGATAAACAAGAACCCAAGAAGAGGACATAAGAAAAGAAAATCCCACTTTCCCACATGTATTTAATTTTTAATACATAGCATTTTCCTATTCTAAATTTCTAAGGCTCATTTTAGATGTTCTATGCCACCAGTGAGTAAACAGCTTCCTTGACATATGCTGGGCCAGTTAGACACCAACAAGTTCCAGCACCTGAGGGATAACAGAAGTAATCCAGCCCAGTCCTGGACCACTTTGCCCATTCTAGCTAGCTCAACTGGTCACAGAAATTATGCTCTTTCAGCAGAAAAACCAGTCTTCAGAGCCCAGCTACAGTTACTCAGCACTGATACACAGTGCAGTTGGACGCAAAGTTGCCGTTTCACAAGCACCAGAAGATCTTTTCTAGGCCCTTTTAATCAAAATCAGAACACTTAACTATCATCAAAATGTTTGCTAAACTAACTGAAATCTTCCACCCAGAGTCAGCCTGACACCAAATGCACTTTGTGCATTTCATGCTTCATGAACCCTGCAAGTTTAAAGTGCCTGGAGCCCAAAAGAGAGAAGTTGTTCGGCCCTCTGGTCTGCTGCATGGAGGAAGTTCTCAGCAGCATGAGAGTGCAGAAACTTTCCACAGATAAAGCCTGCTGCCTGGCCATGAGAGAAACTGTATTTAATCTTTAGGAAAAACAGAGTTAATGTGTTCATTACACTGAATTTCCCCGGTTAAGAATTATTCCGCTCAGTTTGTGGAAGCCATAACAGTGAATTAAGCCAAAGCAAAAAAATGGGTGCCGTGTTTATTGCATTACTAAGCTTAGAAAAGAACTTCTAGGACCTCACAGGTCACCATGAATATTTAACATCCCATAACTGCTATGGTAATGTGGTTCTGGTTTTATTTTTCTCCAATAGAAGAAGATATTTCTTCAGTGTGCACTTGTTGTGCCAGTGTGGAGGAATTTCAGTTTACATTTCAGTGATGAGGCACATAAGCAGCAGCAGATGGTATTTGGAATGCAGTGAAGATACAAAGATATCAGGGGAGCTGGAAGAGAGGATCTGAGCATTGCAAGCTGCTTTATAAGCCCTCACTGAAGAAAGCATGCAGTTCCTAACTTGTTTACTTGCTAACATTGTTTTCAGTACTCCCTCTAAAAGGCTAACAATAAAATACGCTAAGTATTCCTTCAAAACATTGCAATAAAGCTCAGAAAGAAACCCCAAAGTATACTTATGTTTCCCATCCTTTATAATTCCCTCCTCTGTGCATACTGCTTAACAGAAAAGAGTGTTATACGAATTTGGCAAACATGGAACTTAGTTGCAGAGGGTCAGGGGAACCCCACTGGAAGCTTGTAATACTGCTAAAAATTCAGCTGAAATCTCCAGGCTTAAGCTATAATGCATTAACTGTGGTGTTGCCTGTAGGAGAAATCAATAAAAGGTATTTGAAAGTGGAGAAAAACAGGAAACTAGCAGTAAAGAAGATCTGGTGGGAGTTACAAGATTATTAGGATCTGGGGCTAGTCAAGAGACCCCAAGTCCAAAGCAAACCACATGGATAGGTGATTGGAGTCCTGGACTGCTACTGAAAGCTCAGTTCTCTTGGGAATTAAGTGCTACTCTCATGATACGTGTCACCCAAGTGCAGAGTTAGAGATCATGCGGGTAGAAAAAAAAGTAGCTCAGGTTGTGAATGCAAACAGGTGGCAGATAATTGGGGTGGAGGTGGGTGTGACATGATATCTCAGACTGAACTTCTGAGTTTTCATACAGAAATCTGCCACTCCCTCTCTTACCTTTCATAATACCTGTAGTGAACCAAAGTAGCACATGCCAAATCCTCTAGCTGGTAAAGAGACAGGAACCAAAGTTAAAAATTAGGAGACTGATCATGGTCTGTGCTTGCCCACACACAATATTTAGGCTGGGAAAACAGAGATCTTTGGAGACTGAAAAGAAGGTGAACGTCTTGACTGAAGGAAGTGTGCTAGCAATTGACAAAGTTCCTGGAGGCCAGAAAAGCACGGAGACAAATGCAGGGAATGCCCAGAGCCCTTGGCTCCCAAAAACCAGGCTGGGTTGTGATGAGCAACAGCGGAGTAGGAACCAACCCACTTTCTGACCAAAAGTCCCAGACTGCCAGTGACCTCTCTGACAAAAAGGGATGGCAAGATCTGATGATCAGAGCTCTGAGACAGCAAGGGAGCAGGAAGTGTGTAAAACTCTCATCTCACTTCTTAAATAGACCTTAAAAGCTAGATCCACTCTGGGTTATTATTCACACACTTTACCCATAACACTGGAGTTTTTGAGGTACTGTCAGGTCCCATCTAGGCATGGCTGTGGTGAATTAAGCAAAGGAAGTCCATTTTTTAATTTTTCTGCAGACTCAAACTAAAAAGAGTTAATTAAGTTCTCAGTCCAGAGAAGTTTAGACATGCAGGTACCTAAGATACATTTAGAAAGGTTTTGAATATGATTTTTTTGCTTTATACACTTCATTTCCAAGTTCAGTTCCACATGGTAAATTGTTAACGGAGTTTTGCTGTATGACGAAGATTCACAAAGCAATCATATTGTTTATGAGACACTCCATTACAACAATCATCAGAAAAGCAGAACCCTGCTTGACCCTCCACCTGCCTTTGCAGGTCTAAAAAAGAAATAATTCCCTCTGCCTGGACCTGAGATGAAACAGGCTGGTTATTTTACCTTTGTTATTCTTACTCTGGAGCAGGAATTATATGACATCTTATTTTTAACTGCTAGTTTATTTTAAACAGTCATTGAGTAAACAAGAACACTAATTGTGATTAGTGATAGACAAGGATTGCCTGGAGGAAAGCTTGGATTTGACAAGAAAGGGTTTCAGTTTTTTAATCTCATAATGAAATCAAAACATTGAGGAAGCATTTTAGCTGAGTAATGGGCTGCACATTTGTAAAAACTCTTTATTCAAATTGATGAGGCAAACAGGATTTTGCTTTAATCCACATGGAGTGATCAGAGTAGTTCACCATCCTTTAGTACTGCAGCTAACATGTTACAAAATAAAGACTCTGACAGAAGGAAATTGTTTTTACCATCTCCTTTGCACGCGGTGCTTAGGGGAGGCTCCACACCTACGGGGTTCAACTACCATTGCAGAGACAACTGATCTGCTAGAGAAACAGCTAAAGAGATACTGTTAATAGCTAGTTTACATTTAAAGATAGAAATATGTACCACTAACAGGTTAAAAACACTGAGCTGTTCAGTGTGGAACTGCTGAGTGATTATTTAAATACCTTGGGATAGGTGGGAATCTATGAGAGGAGTAGGGCAAATATTTGGGGAAGCTGGAGTCAATATGACCTCCCTGATTGTCAGCAGCAGTCTGAAGACAATGGCTATTTCAAGAACATAGGTAGTGAACAAAGATTAATTTTTAAGGTACAGAATTTTAGCAGCATTTTCTTTTACTTTGTATAATTTGTTTGTATTATTTTAGCACCTAGGAAATAATCAAGATGAGGATCTCAATGCCTGCTACATGAACATTTGGGGAAACAGATGGAGTAGATGAACATTTATCACTTGTTTAACAGTTAATGCACTGCAATACTCCGATCATTTGGGTTGCTCTGTAATTCCTCAACAACCATCAGGTGGCTAACTCCTGGTAGAATCTGACTTCTTAATGGCACCCTCTGAGGTCTGTCAACCTCTGGAGGAATAGAAGTATACAAAAATTACACCATTGCGTTTCAATGCATGATTTCCAGCATGATTGTCTAGAACACCGAAAATCTGTTTATACTATTCTTTTACAGCCACATGCTTGCAGCAAAAGTGATGTTGTTATAAACAGACGAGCCTGCAGTTTAGATAGTGTATTTTAAAAAATCTATTTTTATTAAATCAGAATTGTATTAAAACATGTTGCCCGCACAAATAACACTGCAAAATAACAGATGTAATTTCCATAATTTTGGGCATTTAAGCATGAATCAAATTTTTATTTTGGCTTTTTATAGTATTAATCAGTGAAATAAAAGGATTTTAACCACAAGTTTTCTGATGTCCTTCTATATATGGTATAGGGGATATGCAGATGTATTACCACTAATGAATTTACAACATTGATGTAAACAATATTTAGATTAATTAATGCATGGTCTAACGCTAATTAAATCAAGAGGGTTAGAAAAAGAATGAATTAAGCCCCTTCGAATTCTGTTTAAATTTGTATTGTACATATGGAATTAAGGTGACTTTTTCCATTTCAGTCTACACCATAGATCTATAAAATTCACAGTTATCTATATTTTTACAATATTTTTTATTTAAAAGAGTGTGAGAAAATACTTTTATTCCAGTGTCATCTAAATTCATTCAGGAGATATTTCTCTCTGTCTTTACTGTTACAAGCAGGGAAGACAGGTTTCCACAGGGTGTATGTCCAGACACCCACATTTCCTTTCTGTACCCCAAACAGGGCTTTGGATTCTCTCTAAGGATGCTTAAATAAGAAGTGCAGATCTGGAGGGTACCCAAAGTCTTCAACACAGAAAGGAATTTAGAAACATCTTTATGAAATTTTGACTCAATTCAAACATCTATGTGTATATTGCTAATATTCCTTTCAGATCTCTTCAAAGCAAAGCCTGAAATTTCTCACCACTTTGATTTGTTCACTATGCTTTATTCTTCTGAATGCTTAAACAGTCAGAAAAAAATAAATGTAGTACATAATAAAGGCATATACGTATACATACACATACCTGGGCCAAAACTGTGACATGGAGAGTGGATGTTGTGGTTTTTTGGTGCAGGTCTCCAAGCAAATCCTACCTAGGAATTTAAAAATGCCGATCTTAGAGCTCTCCAAACTTTATAAGAATAAAATCTAACAAATTTTGATAATAATGCCTTAAACATAAATTTGCAATCTTAAATGTGAGAATGATAACCAAGGAAACACACTCCCTCTTATATATCAAGAGTCAGTGAATTTTGTCTGTTGGCTGGACCTGATAGCCCTTTCCTGATAGGAAGTGGAACAGATTTATTTCTGTCCAACCAAGGAAACTGATTTTACCTTAAATATATATATATATATTGCTTTTATTAATGGTAACGTTCTGTAACTTCATCTGTGTAGCATTCATTTGTAATAATACTTTTTTAATACTAAAGCACACAATGGGACAAGACCTAAGGAGGGTCAGATCCCACCCCTTTAGATCACTGTGAATATTTAATTCTGTGCATAACAACTCATGGTAGCACTTGTCACAGGGAAGGTTATGGAAGTGAGAGGTCAATCACCCCAGCACAAAAAGGAACTGAGGCTGTTTCATTCAGCATCTGAGGCCTTAATCCTATCTACCTGTTCCTACAGTTATTAATGGATTGACAGATAACAGTAGCCATATATTTATGTGAAACATAAGGAAAAAATTATGCAAATGTTTCCTACAGAAACAGTATGTTAACTTCCCAAAAATGGAAAAAATCCCTGAAGAAGCAATGGTTCTTCATTTGCCAACATGGGAATTGTCTGCACCTCTCCTGCGTTGATCCTATCAACTCAAAAGAAAATCAGAAGCAGCAAGGGACTGTTAGTACCCCACAAAAAGAAAGATAAATATCGCTGAACAAATAAAGAACTCAACAAGCTCAATTTAGGCTTGAAGAAATGGTCAAAATTTTGAACAATGTGAGTCTCCCAGACTCAGCTCCTCTTCTAAAGGTGCACCCTAGGCAGCTAACAGGACTGAGCACTCAGCCACTTGCTCAGAGCAGTCATACAGCTGACAGGCAGTAGACATTGAAGCAAAGAGAAAGGTTTCCAGCTTGCATTTTGGAATCAGCAGACTGAGCTCATCTTTTTCCCCTGCATCTTTATAAGCAGTTGTCTTTCTCTCATGCGTGCTGGATATTTAACTCTTGTTCTCTTCTACCTAACCTTGACTTGTATCAAACATCATTTCAATGTCATTAGCTAACGCTAGATTATCCCATCCCTGCAGTCTGGTAATCTTTAAATAAAACAGGCTGCTGGAATAATTTCACAGTAAGGAGCATGCTAATACATGCACTCCAGAGAAGTGGCCTGTACTTTCACTTAATCCCCTAGGATGCTCTGAGAGGTGATATTGCAAGGATGAGAAAGACTTGTCTTCCAGGGACCTGTATTAGCCAGAGAACAGCTCTGACATATGGCAGCAGAGATCATGCTTTGGAGCCAGGGGAATTTTTAACACCTCTTCTTTGATGATTCAGAGAGGCTTGGTTGGCATATAATTGGATCCCATCAGCACATAATCTACTAGTGAGAATAATTGCATGCCTGTGCTCAAATCATCAGCTTTCCAACTTCTTTGCCAGATAATCTCTTCAGTGTTGCTGAACTAAGTAGCAACTTTAACAACACCAAAGGTTAATTAAGCTTTCCAGAAGTCCATGTGTTGCTGTTTTGATAGCAACCTTTGGAAATATTACCACATAATCTTATGCATTTTCATATCAACATGTTTTATAGTAGGATCAGCATCTGATTTCAATATTTATTGTAGCAGAATATGAATTTCATTGCACTGTAAGATATCAGAAGGTTAAAAAAAAGATTCAGAGGAAACATTTTTATTAAAAATACTTTGCTTACTTCAGCTCTGAACACCAAAGTTTTCTCTCTCTTTTTCTTTGTACTCAAGGCCTGACCAGAAATGCTCAAGGACTTGCAAATATCTCAACTCCATGCAAGTCTGGATGGAAAATGTTGGACTAGGGATTGCTCAAATGGTGTTCTCAGTCCTCTTCAGAGCAAAGGTTAGAAATCCTTTCTGGATTGGAACCGCTGTCACTTACAGAAGGACAGTGGAACCAGTTTTCCATCAAACAAACATTCAGCCATCATCCGTTCTGGAGGACAAATCACTTTGCAAAGTGAATGTAAAGTCTTTTCATTCTGAGCATTTTGTTTAACCATACATTCCATAGCTGAAGCTCCAAGTTTGGTGTACATATTTACTAATTTTCATGACATTTTCTTATTTCATACTCTTCTTTGGTAGTAGGAAAGAAAACAGATTACTTCACACTTTTAAATAAAATGTTTAAAAAAGAAAGACTTTTAATTACAATTCCAATTTTGCAACCTACCAGAAATAACTGTATTTAAGGGTTGAATTAGATGATCTTTCAAGGTCCCTTCCAAGCAAGGATATTCTATGTGTCTATGAGTTAAAATTTCTGTAGAAATGCAGACACGTCACATCTTAAATACTATATAATCAAAATATTTGTTTGCCTCCTTCTTTTTTCCTGTCTTTTTAGAAAACGATTGCATCACCTACACTTTACTCACCATCTTTACAACAAGCAATAAATGCAAAATACGTTTGTGTAAATAGAAGTCTTATTTAGCAACAAAAATTCAGATGAAAGAAACTACTAGGAAGGAATTTTCCAATTATCAAAACTGACAATTAACAAATCTGTCATTAAGCATGACTCGTCGGGAGCAAAGGTTTACTTTCTCCAAGCATGATTTTAACAGAACCAAATTCAGCCATTAAAATTACAGGAAATCTCATGAGAAAAAAAAATATGTACTGATAAATATGCTGGTAGTAAATTATGAAGTTCCTGAGCAAAAAATTATTACAGACTTCTTTAATGAACTGCTGCAATATAAATAATTATTAGAAAAGGTTTTCATAATTTTTAGTATGATTCATTTTCGTTCTTGTTTATTTAATTAGGACTATGGTGATAAAAGCACTATTTCCTACAAGCTAAAGCAGTAGAATTTGAGACTTAAAGGTGGAATTACATTCAAATCTACATTTCAATTAACTATTTATTCCTCACACAGGCCTTGAATTTGCAAGCAGTTGTAAGACGACCCCTGTTCATGAATGCAAAATCAGTTTTGCAGATATTCAAACCCTTGCAGAACAGTAATCTTGCTGTACTTTGTAGGCTTTTCTTCTCAAAAGGTTTTGTCTCATACAGGTATAGGATGCCTGAACCATTTGTATCTTAATGTTGAGCTCAGAAAAAATAGCTTGACAAAAACAAAGTTTTTTCAATTTATATATATTTTAGAAAGTAATAAAATTACTGAAAAATAAAAATTGATTTTTTTAATTCAAAACCTTGAAAAGAATTTACATTTCTGTTAAGTCTATAAAACCAGAGATGTATTTCAGTCTCTCCATTCCTTTGCTGTTTGAATTATCTTCTTCTTGGTTTTACTTCACCCAGCAAAAGGTTCTCTTTATGAGGGGGAAACTTCTCTTATTGCGAACAATATCTAGATTTGAGTAGAGGAGAGCTATTTCTATTGATGTTGTATGTACAAGGAGTTACAATATTGGACTGAATGTCAGCAGAGATTTACTTCTGCTGTGGAATACAGACTAAAACTGCTTAACACCCAAGTACCGCATATTCTCTTCATCCCACACTTCTGTAAAGGCAAGGAGGAGACAGAAGTGTATCACAGCTAATATTTAGTCCAAAGAAATATCACAAGGGCTGTTTCTCACAGGCTCTAAAAGTATATTTTAATTGTAAGCATATGTTAAAAGCCTCAAAGAGTTCTGCCATGACTTTAGTCTTTATCTGTTTTTCAGCTTAGTAGTCTTGCGTATCTGGTGTGTGTTTGTTGTAACAAGAAAAATCGACCGCAGCACCACATCTTTACTCTGCAAGAACACCTGTTCTATCTGTTGTTCCTACAGCTCTGAACAGCAAGATATTAAGAGCAATCTCTCTTGAAATTCTAGTACTTCATTCTCTTATTCTTTGTAAATCATGAACCAAACACATTTTATACTAGATATTTCAGGATTTTTTGTTCTCAATCTTACATTGCAATAGAGATAATTAAATACCAGAATATACAGTTTTAACTCTTAATTTCCATTTCAATTTGTTTGACATTTGTGACTGGCCTTGGAATACATTATCTTTATGGTATCAGTGAGTATAGTCACCTTTTTTAAGCATCCATAGCCATTGTGTTCCATCACGTTTTTCACCCGTCAAAAGAAACAAGAAAAAAATTATGCTCCCAGCCTAGAAAATTGTTGATGGCAAAGAGATATGTTAATGTATAATATTAAAATGCTTCCACAGACCTTGAAAAGTGTTTTTCATAAAAGTGCTAATATTTCTGAATAAGAACTAGAAAATTAGAGACTTAATGTTCTTCTAAATTGTTTCAGTTCAGAAGGAAAAAACTTCAGATTACTCACTTGGACTCTGAAGACCAGTTTTAACAACTGTCTTTAGGCAAAATAAAGTTAAAAATTTAAGACTAAAGTGCTTAAGGCCCATTTTTTGCCCAAGAGTTATAAAGTGCTTTAGTGATTCTGTTCCTTCGGTGAGGATTGAAAAACCCAATTAGGCCATTGAAAAGGTAGGATGACCACTTGCATAGTAGCCAAGCCTTCTTTTTACATAATAAGCTCGGACTATTTGCTACTCTGCAAGAACATTTCAAGTTAATTAATCCTTCAATTTTCCTGCTAATCACTCATTAAACCTGTCCTGATAATAATAATTTATGAGGTTTGTTATATAACTCACCTTGAAGGATTGCAAGAAGTGAAACTCACATGAGATTTCATGCTGCAGTGACCACTGAGAAATTTGTAACATCTGGGCTGTCTTGGATCCTCACTTCTTAATTCTTTGAACAGGCTGCTAACATAAGACCCATATGCCTGCGAGCATGCTTCACATCTGTAATTGATGTCCTGCTGTCTACTGGAACACTCTTCTGTACCCATAAGATATTAAGATGAATGCTGCACTGATCTCTAGGATAAAAAAATAAAAGTCAAAAGTCTGTAATTTCTTCAGCAGCAAGAAACCAGTTAATATTACTATGCACTAGCACAGACTAGGTTTAGTCTGAATACGATTTTTCTATTCATGTAGAAAATAGAGCCATTAAAAACAAATCAGAAATTGTGATGAAAGACTTAAGGACAACATAAAAGTTAGTTAAGAGATAATTAAGAAATTTTCCCAAATCTTTGGGTTTCTGGATCTGGAAAATTGTATGTTTTCCATGCAAGTGTTTGCCAGTCTCATTAGCACTGTACTTTCCAATAACAAAGTAAACTGTAACCAAAATTGACTTCAAAGTGTCCAAACTCTTGGCCTTCCACCACGGTCAAAAACTGATCCTATGGCGACAGGACAGAATTTGCACATGCAGTTTTCTCTGGTTATCGGCACAGAAAATTGTGGCATAAAAGAGCCCCATCTTTACCAGTATGGTTGGGAACTCCAGTTTGTCTTCATTGTCTTTATTTCCTAGAAAACAGTTGTCACAATTATTAAATTTAAATTTAGTGTTTATTTTCATACAAATATACTATTATATGAGTAATGTGAAATAAAGATGGTTTTTTATAAATTGTGGAAACCATTTAGTGTGTATTATATGCCCCATTCTTCCCCTGCGGGTACATCAAGAAACATTTACTGTTTTCCTGCTGTGCATGACTAAGTAGTAAAATAAGAAGCACAAAAGTAAATAGAGCATACAGGCAAACTTATGAAGAGCACCGAACAGCACTGTGAACACATATGTGAACAGCACTGAACTTCAGCTAAGACAAGAGCTGAGAGGGAAGCCAGTTGCTTTATTTTACAAATTATCTTAGAACACGAGTGTTAAAAAGATATTAAACTGGAATTCTGAACCTATGTGTGTGAGAACCAAAGAACCTGAGGAGGAACCTGCACTTCAATAGCCACACAATTTCATGGGCAAATTTACAAACACTTTCATCCACAACAGTACAAAATTACAAAACAAATCACTGCCTTTCTGAATGTGTATCTTCCTGTTTTCCCCAGCACCGCTAATGAAAGCCTAATGGAAGCTATTAAGCCTTTTTAAAGCCATAAAAGCCATTAAGCCCCAAACATTACAGATAGGATACTCTAACATACTCATCTAAAAATTAATGTTAAATATGTTTTAATCAAATGATGTCAAGGTCTATCCATCTAATTTTACTCAACCAACCTTGGAGCCTGTTTTAGTAGAAGGCCGTCTCAGGCTTTTAAAGAGCCCTCTTAAAATTTTGGCAGCCTGTGACTTGGAGTCATTCCATCCAACTCCAGACTCCCAAGTGATGCACCAAAGTTGGAAATACAGCTATTTTAAGTTCCATGGTGTAAGTTAGTCTCTTCCAGATCCATTCAAATCTTCTATGCCCTGGATTTTTTGTCTTTGTCTTGCCTACCAGCAAGAAAATACTAGTAATTTAAGGGGCCTTTATGATTGTAGCAGCATGGGAGGCCCACTTATGCTCCAAAGAGTTGACATTCTTGAAATTTTCGTTTCACTGAGCACCTTTGAAATGAGTTCTGTCCTCAGATGGAGACAAGATAGGATCGCTAAACCTGGATGGTTCTCAGCTGTAAGAAAACACAGTCCACTAATAGAAAAATATGCGTACGTGTAAGCATAAGAATAAGAGAATGGTCAGTCCAGATAACTTTGCCCACAGGTAGGGCACTTGGAGCAGCGTCATTTCCCCCAGGAGCAGGAGAAAGAAGTCAGGCAGTACAGCCGGGGTTCTGAAACCACAGAGGTTATGGACGTATCGACACAGAAGTAAAGCTTGAGGCAAAAAGCCTGAAGCAAATCACACTGTGACAGCTGCATCCAAACTGCACCTTGTGCTTCTGAGAGCATGAGAGAGCATGCTGTGCATCAAGAGGAAGGGTACTTTGAAGCATGACAAATGTAGCTGCCATTTGTTCAGGAGTCTGTTGGCTACTGCTGCAGCAAGATTAAATTTCTGCTGGAGGTGTCCGCATCCCTTTAAAACACAAACAGCTAAACTTGCTGGGGATTAACTTTTGATGTGTGTATATCTATTTAAATGCTTGACAGGTAGGTCAAGAAGCCCACAGGCAGGTAGTTCAAACACAAAAGAAGGAGGGAGATGTGCTTTATTGGCAGAGGAATCCCGTTTTAATTCTGCAGGTAAAGGCTGGGGCAAACGGCACAAACTCCAAGACTCAGAAGTCACTTATAAGAGAGAAAATTGAAACCACTCAAAAAGGAAAATGGACGGGGGAAAAAAAAAAAAAAGCATAAGGGTATTTTTAAGCCCTTAAAAGCATGAGAGAAAGCACTCAGTAAGAACCACTACAGCAAAGTGCTTATGAGGCTGAGGCTCTTGGAAATGAGACACTTAGCCTACCAGGGTCTCTGAGAAGACAGAATTGAACCTGAAGGCAAAGGCTTTCAGATGGCAGGCACCATTTCTGTAGCACGTAATGCTCAAATCCTCCATGCCCAAGTGGTCAGGGCTGCCTGAAGCACCTGAGAAAAAGGAAAGTTAATGCAAACAGCTAATTAGGTTAGAAATGAGTATGTCCTCCAGGCTGCATATGAAAATTAACAAAATTTAAATATATGTGATCTAATCATGAGGACACAGAAAAAGAGTGGAGAAACAAACAAAATCCAACAGATAGTGGGTGATCCAAAACTAAAAATAAATTACTTCTCTTCCTTAACGATACAAAATCCAAGCATAAAAATACAGTTATATGAGCACAAATCCTCCCTGTGGATTAAAAGCTTCTGTAGCCTTCCAGAGTCCTATAACCACAGATCTTTTCTAAAAGTGGAGCCACAGAGAAACATAAGTATAATTATATTCACACATATTTTGAAAAGTCTTAATTGCTTTATCAAGTTCACCCCTAAAAGTGCTTGGAGGAATTTGATCAAACTTAAAAAAAAAAATTTTGGCAGGGCAGAATATGAAGGAAAAAAGCAAGTTCACATAGATATCATTTGAGACAATTAGTGTAACTGGAAAACCTCTTTAAAAAGATAGCACTTAGGTAACCATAACTATCCACACTCCACAGAAACAATTTCCTTAAAATTCTAAGAGCTAAGATAAACAACCTATAAAAACTTTTATGGTACGATGGCTATTAGGATAAATAGGGTCAAGGTTGCCTCTTAAAGGCTGTCTGTTTAGCAATGCTTCTGCATTAGTAAGAGGGAAAATATCTGCAAGATATCACTCAAAGAGATTGTTATAGAAAGCTTGCCTCTGGTCCACACCAAATACTGGAGTCAAATGAAGCCAGCAAGACATTAATAAAAAATAAATATTAATACTGTAATATAATGAGCTCATCATTCATTCTTCTATACTTACTGTTAAGATTGTGATTAATTAATCTGCCTTAATCTAGCAGTTACAATGATTCATAGAATTTCCAGTAGAAAAATCATGTTTCATGCAAATCCATGTCAATTATATAAAATTACCTACTTTTCTAATTTAATTCAATAAAATCTAGGAACAATTATGCAACTGCCTTCAGCAAGTGACTAAAAAAGTTGTATATGAGCTAGGACTGAATGAGCTACAATCAAACATGAAACATCTTTCATATCCAATATTCAAGCGCTCTCTGCGTCTGTAAACAAATCTTTCCAGACTTAAATCTGTAAAACTTATGAAGGAGTCACAGAACAGAGAAACAGAAATCCTAGCAGTGCATTTTGAGCAAGAGCAGGTTACATCTTCCTTTCTTTTTTTTTCTCTTTTTTCTCTAGCAACATTAACAGTCCTTTTGTACTCATAATTTAGTTTAAAATATATTAACCTCATTAGCAACAGTTAGGATGTTTCTCTATTTTCTTGTGAGGCATGTACATTTAGATTGGTTTCCCTCTCTAATAAGGAAAATCAAACACAAAAACATATTCTTTCATAGTGGAAAAGAAGAAAAAGAAAAAAGACCATTTGATGGTTACAATCAATGTCTCAACACAGGGTAAAAGTACCTGAGCAAGATCAGGTGTCCTTCAGGAGACATTTCCTGCAGAGAATTCACATGTCAGTGCTCCTCTTCCACCAGAAGAAGCACTTTGCGAGTCTTGTCAAAGTAGCAATGTTCTGGACTTAGTTCTCCCACCTCAAACTCCCAAGCATTAATGTGTGATTTTCCTCACTAAAGATACTTTCTTTCCCCATGACAAAGAAAAATGTTGACAAGACACTGGATAAAATCTGCTTGATGCAAAGCAGAACAAAAACACCATTCCTACATTTACAAAGTCCATTGTAAAAGCAGGGCTAACTGGTCATGGGTTCTTGGGTGCACCCTGAACTAAAAGATGACACTTAGGTATTAAAAAAAGACTTTAAAAATCAGGATTTGTGAAAACTCCATTTTGGGATGTAGTAGCTGACAGGTTCCCACAGATATAGAGCTTCTGCTGGGGTAACCACCTTCTCTAGCTCCTCTGACACAAAGCAGAAAGGTGTTGCTTCTCCCCCCAGTTGTCGTCTCAGCCTCTCTACCTCTCTCCCTCTGGAACTACGTTTTCAGCGAGGAACCACGGGTGATAAATCTACAGTGAAGTCCTAGACTCTCTCTTTTATCATAGTTAGGTTAATCTACGAGCAATATATGACAAAAAGAACAAAAACAGTCATAGCAGTTAATGTGATAAATCACTGTTCAAATCAGCAGGCCACTGGTAGTGGTCCTCCCAGTACTGCACTGGTAATGGGTCAGAATCTTGTCACTGGAATGCAGCTAATGAACGTGATTAATGGCAGAAGGGTGTGACACACTGGGCATTCATTTTTCCTTAACTTTACAGTGTTAAGCAGTTTTACTCGCATCCTCAAAATGATAGATACACCTAATCAGTAGTAGTACAAGTCCCATTAAGTTCTCATTAAAGTTCTATATCCTGTGTATAACCTTGAACAATGCATTAGACTCTAATGAGTATATTCTCCTTTCACTGTGCACTCCACTTTCAGAGCCACGAGTGTGGTGTAAATACACACACGGAGATGGTTGGAGTGGCTTACCTCTGCAAGCCTCAGAATAATTTCCTTGACTAGTGGAAGGGACAGTCTTAACTCTAGCTGTACAGACAGCCTGTATTTATTTGCATTGCACTTGAGTCCTAAAGGCAGGCCAGGACCTCACTGCATTGCATGCTGTACAAACACACACAGAGGACACCAGAGCTAAGCATGAGCTAAAAATAGCAATGTTACAATACTCAGACTCCAGCTCTATTGTTCTTTTATTAATAGGCTAGGTGCAAAGTTGAAAGATTGCATGGGAGTGTTTTTTATACTATTCTTAAAATTACTTAGTACCACTGTTAAGGCTATAATTAGTTATATGGTGCAGTTTCAAGCAGCAACACACCAGCAGGCAAATAAAAATAAGTATTTTGCAAGCTGTTTCTCATCAAAAAATGATAGTGTTAATGTTATGAAGCATCAGAAATGACTGAGAAATCTCAGTGCTGTCCAAAATAATGAGGTCAAGCTGGTAGGATAGGGATTTCATCAGTGATCCAATGAGTTATGTACTCAAGAGCTCATGGAAAGCCTTACTGGTTGCATTAAGCCATTAAGCTGGGTTTCACTGAGCCACTGAGTGCTTGGGAAAACAGTAATAACAGCTTTCCTATTTTATTCAGCGCAGAATTTCATTTTAATATAGACCAAGAGACTGGATTTCTTGAAGGGACTTTTTTGAAAATTTATACCCAAATTTAAAAAGCAACAATGAAGGAGTAACTTGTGCTCACGTGTCACTTAAATCAGTTCAACAAAGCATTAAGTATATCCCTAGATCAAAATGTATTCTGTTGAGAGGAGCAGTTTGAAATCTAATCACCGACTGGCAGTCTGCATTTACTCCAGTCAGTCCAGAGAGTCATTCATACCATACGGTGATTCATAACATACACTGGGTAACCTTTCTCTTTCCAGGGGATAAAGGGGAGCTTAGCCCAACAGGTAAGTTTAAAAAAATTGAAAAACTGCTTCAAAATAGATCTGGAAAGGTCTTGAAAGCAGTTGGAGGAGGATCACAAAATCTCAGGTGTTTAAACTAAAAGGTGCTAATTAGGACGGTGCTATTTTTCATCTACATTTACAATATCTTCATCTGGGATATGAGAATTAGTTGTATTTCTCTTCTAGCAGTAAAAGTCAGAGCTTCAGAAAGTAAGGGTGACTTCTACAATTAATTGCCAGTTGAAATATTTTGAGTACTTTCAAAAAGACATTTATCATTGCAAGACAAAATCTAGATATAGTATATGGAACAGCAAAAGAAATTACTGGAGAAGCCAAAAGCTTCACTGCAGTGTTAAACAAGCAAACAAAAGAAGAGCATCATATGGGAATGTATTACTACCTGCATTTTTTTCCCGAAATACCTTTATTCCAGTTTGTTTTGAAACCTTAACTTCTAAAATATTCCTTCCTTCCTTCTTTTAAAGATTCCTTCAAAAGATGTCCTAAAAACCCTTCTGTGACTTTTCAGCCACACTTATGTCTCTTAAAGATGATCCTTGTACATCAAAGATAAAAGCAGCCTATTACTTTTTCAGACCTAAGGAGATAATATATTGTCCACACAACACATTTTAATGCAACTTATCTGATTTTCATGGTGGACCATATGTACATTTTGACAACAAAGATTTATGATAATGATTTTCAATTTAATATAGCTATTCCATAAGATGACCTTCATTGAGCTAATAGAGAGTTAGGGGTAATTTCAGTTTGCATAATTCAATTTGCAATGCAGAGTAAGAATGGAGACTGCATGTTTTATATTTTTCTAAAGCTTCTGTTTTTCTACCTTTACTGTAACGTATTTGTACTTCCACCACAGTTTCAATATGATGCTGTACATTACACATAATTTTGAAAAAAAAAAAGATACAAATATTTTCAGGCTGAGTGTTAAATGGGTTTGGTATTTTATGTAGTCTTACAGCATTTCTTGGATAGCTTCTCATTTTTCTTCAGCATTCTTAGAGAAATGTTTGTTTGCACTCATCCACGGTTTATTGGAGAAATTATATTGCTGTGCTTCTGTGAAAAATGTTGCCAGCTTTGAATATGCTTTATTCTGTGCAGGTAGACTCTGTGGACTTTAACAGTCTGAATGCATATATGTACACTTCACATGAATTAATGCACTCTAGAGCTAACTCTAACCAAGACCACAGGCTGGTTTTGTTCGAGTGAGTCATATCAGTTCTTTTGCCAAGTTTTGCCATTCCCCAGATGCTGGGCTGTGGTACGGACTAGCCTTCAAAACCAGAGAGCAGCTGCAGACAAAAGTGATGCTAGCTCTTTACTCCACCAAAAAATTATAGCTCATATAATTCTTGATTTTAAAAATCACCTCATATTTAAGTTGCCAATGACATTTACATAAGTAAGATAAGTTAAAATTATGAACTCTATCCCAAATGAGGTCTTTGTTGGGTGCAATTTAGGCCCACACTCATCCCAGGCCTCGTTTTGGTATATTGTAACCAGTGCAGTTACAGATAGAACACCAGTAACTAAGCCACAGATCTCTAGCCTAAGTGATCTAGAAGGAGACCTTCCTTTCCTGAGGTGCTTACCATCTGAATCCACTGTCTCCTCTTCCCACTGCCTGGAACGAGCAGTCTGATATGACACGTGTGGTAACTGCAAAAAGAAGTGGTTAAATCCTCTCTGTGAACCATCTAAAATTGCTAACTTACTTTGCTTTCAGTAGCTGACAGTCCCTTCTGTTATACTATTCTTGCTCACAGTGAAGGAGAGCTGAAAAACATGAATAACAATAGTCTGTTTCCGTGCCTTGATCAGCCTGCACAAAGCATCCTTTCTACTTTAATATACTATAACCACAGAAATGAAAAGGTGTGAATAATACATACTAATTGTGATTTGAAGTGGAAAAGTAAGATAAGATGGGATCCATTTAACGAGGATGATTTCTCTCGTATGCACTTTTCTTTTAGATTGCATAATACTCTGCAACAAAGTCACAAAAGGCAAAGTATTGTGTTAACGGACTGCTTAGACACCTCTAGGACAGACATCTCATCTGTGCAATGTTAATCTCCCTTGTTTTGATTGCAGTGTTACTTATGTTAATATTCAAGCATAAGTACCATTTCAGACATTATTTTAAAGCTGTTTTAAATAACTATTTGAAGAGTGCTAATTACTACAGACACATATAGGAACATTTGAGTTCAGATCTAATCCTGCTCCAGGACATTCAGGCAGCAGAGTCAAGGAGACAGCAGCTGTGGCTTCAGAAGATCATTCTTTGTCTTAACTCTGTTACAGAGAGATCTCAGGAGCAAATAAACCCTTTTTCAGGCAAAAGTACTGTCTAGGACTTGTTTTATCCTGAACTAAAGATCTAAAGAAGTGAGCTGAATCTTACTCTGCAAACATTTAATTTTTCTTCGAGTTTATGAATTAAGCCAATGATGGGTCATCACTCACAACTATCAGAGTCCTTATCACACCAGATCTGAATTCAGGACAAATGATTTCTACATACATTCAAGAACAAGCTTAACAATAACGAACAGTTAGAAGAAAAACAAATATCAGGGAAGTCTGGCAGCAGGCCATGAGGTAGCTTGGAATCAAATGGAAATGTGCTTTACTTTTAAAATACAGGAAAGCAGTCTGAAAATCTGTAGTGAGAAAAAGAAAAAAAGTTTAGCTGAGTAGTCTTAAGTACAAACTTTAAACACACAACTACAGCAGGAGGAACCTTGTATATATGAGCAGATTTTGGACAAATTAAGATAGTTTATAGGCATCTTCATCTCCAGTGAAATGTCATTGCTTTGGCTTGTTACGTGCTTGTGGTACTGTATAAATCATCTGAGATTAAAATCAATAGAGGTACATAAATGAAGATGCACTAGCAATTAAGTGGATGGCTGAATAGGTCTGCCTGGGATGGAGTCCAAAACAGATTGCTTGGAGTTTCACTTCACTCAGAAATTTAGCTGATTCATTTGGGCAGCTAAGCAAAAGTTACCCAAAATCAAAACTAAAGCAATCCTTATTAATTTCCTAAGCATGTGCTCCATCAGAACCCCTCCCTTGTGTTACCTGGAAGGAATCCCTAAACCCTCTGTGCTACTGAACTGAATGAGAGCAGAAGGAAAAGTGGAGACTGGAGGTGGAAGGGTTTTTCAATCCTATCTAACCCCTCCACAGAGAGAGGGTTTTAAAAGATTTATCAGCATACCGTGATTGCACAAAATTCCTGACAGGATACCTGGAAAGAAGAGTGTTCATTTGGGGTATTTCTAAACTACAGTAAATAACAACAATAACAAGGACTTCTCAGCATACAAACTTCTATTAAATAAAGCCAAAACAAAATGAAAAAAACAGAAAGTTTTGAAAAATTTTCAAATATTTAGGTTATTTCTGTGCCCAATTTAAACAATCTTTAGCAAATCCTCCTCAAGGATGTCAACCCAGATCATATATGGTAACTCTGTTTGAAATAATGCCGGACACAGCTCTTCGCTGAGGGGAAGCAAGGTTACTATTCCAATATAATTCATAGACACTGCAATGTCACAGACATTAAACAACTTTCTAGGCAGAAATATATGTATTTTAACTCATACCAAAAACTGTTGGAGCAAACAATGTCCACACACACTTTTGAAGAAAAGGAAAATTTGAAGGTCTCAGTTTCTTGCTTTAGATATCAGTGTTATACCCATTTAGAGGCTTAAGCTGTATAAACCAGACAGGTTCAACTTTAGTACTTTTCCCTGTTACAAATTTCTGCAGGAAATCTCTGTGCTGATTAGTAACTAAAAGCTGAATCTTTCTAGGAACATGATAACCACTGGCCTATGACAACACCACATATCTTGTTCAAAAAAACTTGCATCCATTTCACTGTACACATTTGTGCTATAAAGCAATTTTCACCAAACAAGTACTTTTAAAAAGGGGCATAAACCAGCACGTCTTTAAGTGTAGTAACTGCACAGAGCTGCAGCAAAATCCAATCCTGTCCTTTGTCAAATTAACAATAGAAGGATCATCCGTTTATTTCTTCTCAGCAAACAGGTCTTAAAAGCCGATCATGTTGCCAAAGCCATTCCCAAGGTTTTTTTTGTGATGAGAGCTGGATGATTCTCACATGGAAATCAGACAGCATTATTCTAAGGCATCACAAAAGAAATCTATAAGGGAAAAAATTAAAAGTAACCAAATAATTCCATATCCAAGACAAATTAAAAACAAAGAAGAAAGTTTTGCATTCCAGTCTTCTAATTTGTAACACAACACAGAGAACTTACAGTAGCACTCCTGCATTTAGCAAATGAGAAATGTCAAAACAAGGAAGGCACTAAATCCATATAGGAGCATGACAAATCGATTTTGAAATCATGTTTTCTGCAATCAAATGCTGTTTCCTTGATTGATTGTTTCAAAATTTTATACACATGCAAGGTTTTAGGCTTATGTTTTTTGAGAAGGACAAAGCAATTCAGCATTTCCAGACAGCATTTGACATAAACTTGCATTAGTTTTTCTTTCTGTCATCATTACCAAAATTATGAAACTTCATGGAGCCAGACAGTATTGTTAATAGGTCTAAATTGTTATATGCCAGGTTGCTTTATGCTTTTGATCCCTCTTGCAAATAAATGGATTTTTTTCCCATTGGTTATCTATTCCATAATTGATACCTCTGAGAGTAATTCTGGTTTCTTTATTTTTTATGACCAGCAATTGTTCAACAGTCTTTTAACATATTGCTGGATAATAGAATAGAAACCAAAAAAGTAAAACTTCTACCTTCCATAAAACTAAGTTGCCTTTCATGTGTCCTTCAGCTCTTAAATTCAGTCATTTTATATAAGGAGAGCAGCCAGGTGTAAATGTGTAGGACTATAAGGTTAATTCTTCAGTAATAAGAACTGTAAGAACAGAAAGTATCAATGGAATATTTTTTACAGTTAGACATTCCTGATCTATCATCCAGAAGAAAAATAAAAAAATCTGTAACATCATTCACACCATAACACAATTCGAGATCAAATGCCCAGTCACAATGCAAGTTTGGCCACGATCAAATTTTACAAAATTAGCATATTGCTGCAGAAATAATGGAGTTCATAAATTGAAAACCATACTGAATAATTTCCCTGAAACCTTTTTCGTAGTACTAGGAATCAAAATTATTATATGCAGAAAGTAATGCCAGAAATTAAATTGAAACACATTCTTCAGGAATCCCTCTTTCATCTCAGTATCCACAGAATAAGCATGTTTCTCTAGCACTTTAGACTTCACCAGAAGCTAAGACAAAAGGACAGAACTGTAGAGAGCAGTAATATAGTGCGGGAAAATGTGGAAAGATCATGATATTTTTTATTTGGATTCAAGACAGTATTACAGTTTTACCTTCATAACAAAACCCTAATTTAGTATTGGAAGTGACAGAAAAAAACCAACTAGCTTCTGCAAAGTTATATAACACAGGTGATGAGGGGATTCTTGTTCCTGCCCGTGGGAGGTGTCGTTTTCATGCATTGCTGAACACCTTGGAGGGGTGTGGAAGGTGGAGTAGTGGGCTGAGCAGTTCCAAAAGGTCCTAATTTTCCAGAAAACCATCCTTTCTCATGAGAAGAAGGGTTTGGGTTTTTAAATAACCAAAAAGCATGACCAGTTAAATTCACTTTTACTCATTCCTTCCTTTCCTGAGCTAAAATTTTGACGCAATTATTTAGAAGTCTCTGGTGAATAGGCAGAGTCTTCTTGCTGTACCAGATGGGAAGGGAAAATGTCTAGATCAGAAGCTAGACAGAAAAGAGCACCCCACATGAATTAAAAATAACTGCTAGGTGCTTAACTAACTGACTGTTAGGTGCAGAAATAACATCAATGGGACAAAAGTAATAAAAAATTTTAAAGAGTGAACATTCACTTGGACAGAGCACAAAAACCAAGTGTAGCATAGCTATGTTGGTACACAAGATGCAACAGACAGCCTCCAGATAAGATCTCCTTAGCCTCCTTCTCCTCCTCCTCCACAACTCAGTGACACCAGTCACACAATGCCTTCACACTGCCTGAGGTGACCAAATTTTCCAAGATGAAAAAAGCCCCAGCCAAGCTTCCTGTTTGTTTTCTACCTCTACAAATTCCATTTCTTTGTAAAGTAGTTGTCTTGAACTAATCTGTTTCCTGAACAATGTCATCCACAGCTGCAAAAATGTGGATTTGTGATTCTCTCAGGAGGTAAAGTGCTTTGAGACCCAGATGACTTTGCTACAGAGCAGTGGTTTCAATCTGCCACTGGATCTCAGAACTGCTTTAGAGATTCAAAGCTACTTTGAACATGATAAACTCCTAGATAATGTTGCCATTACCTTTTTATGACAAGAGAGTATAAAAGGAGGCTGCTGAAGTGTTTACCTTTTTCAGCCTAAGCATTTGCCTAGGATGTCTTCCTTCCTACGGCTGATAACTTTCTAAATTTTATCACAAGACCAGTTGGCTGCTTTTACTGTCACCTGTCTCTTACCACGAGGTATAAATGTGATTCATTCAAGTGGTCCAGACTTCCAGCCTAGTTATCCCAGTCACAGAAGATGGACAACCATCCTATGGATTTAAAAAATATTATTGAACACTCTGTTAGACTGCAACATTATCCGCAAATTATACCTATGGATGTTTGCCCAACACGTCTTACCAACAGACTTAGTGCTGGTAAAGTAAAACCTGGAATTTCCACATGTTAGAAATGTTCAGCTGGATAGATATAGAGTCCTACCACATGCCCCTGGGGTCTAAGCCTTCTGGGACAGTGAGAAGGCTTTGGGATTGAACCGTGTCTCTTCCACTGTGTTGTTTGGTCACTGCGTTTCCATTTCTTGCCGTCCAGTATTGCTTAATGTGAAAACGAAATGTCAAACTATTTCTGGTAATCAGCTGCACCTTCAGGTTTGATGGGCTGTTGCAGACGTCATGGAGCTTAATTCAAACATCATTTAGTCAGGACATTTGTGTCACTTACAGTGATTACAGGGGCCAGTAATAATAAATATATACTAAAAAGCCAAATAAGTGAGCTTGCCCTACCTTAGAAGTGATTAAGTACTGTATTTCTGAGTCTTGAAATAGGTAATGGATAATTACCTATGGGAATGCTGTTTACTTATCCTTACCTACAATTTAGGAGATTAAGTCTGAGTCTCCTAAGGTTGACTGTGCCAATATATTAACAAATGCTTTTTATTTTCTTCTCCTAGTTTGTGAATGTTTCCACTCTCTGTATAAGTTCCTTGCACAGCTTTGGTCTAAGTAGTTTCCCACACAGGGAAAGGCTGACCATACCCATGGTTCGAGCTGAACTGGGTAGTGGATCATTAACAGCTCTCCTCAGTTATTGCCCTTCCATACGCTCCATGTAACTTTCTGAGGAATTTAAAGTCTATTTCTTTAATTTCTTGTGTGCTAATCAGGCTAGGTTGAAGGCACAAGGCCATCACAGTTCTGAAAGTTTAACTGCAATTTGGAAAAAGTAATAGAGCTGCAAGTCTGAACTTTGTAAAAAGATCTAGTGTTACTGCAGAAATCAGAAAAACACAGAGGCTTCAAGGGTCTGAGTAAAACGTGAGCAAGCACTAAGCATCAGAGGGTGTGGACAACGACAAGCTAATAGACAGCTTTTCAGTACGCTCCATTCTTTAACCTGAGGTAAAAATTACTCTCCCTGGAGACATATTCCGGAATAATGACAGCATGGATAGACATACCCATTTAAGTTGAACTGCTGAAGAACCAATGAATGTGATATGAACTGGCTGTTCATACTAAAGTGTCTGGGCTGGAAAAGGCAGTCTGAAGCCAGAAGAAATAGCTAACTGAATCAGATTTTTTTATTTAAAAAATTTTTGCTGTTACTTGTGAAGGGTAAAAAGCAATTAAAAAAGGAAATCCTGGGCATTATCAGTTTAATCTTTCTCATTGTTTATGCTCTTCATCAAGTCTAAAAAGTAAAGCTTCCACATCTCTCTAGAAAATCCTTCTGCATTTACCTTCTCCTGATCAGTTTAATTTCACCAACATATTTTCACTAGTAGCCCCTTGGCCCTAGTTGGATCTTACCCACTGTGTTTACAGCACATTGTTGCCAGTACCAGAGGTTTCCTTCCCATGCAAAAAGAGTAAACAAAAAAAATAAATAAATAAAAAGGGAAAGGACAAGATGATTTGCCAGGTTTCTCATTAAACAGACAAAACCCAAAGCTTAAATTCTCCTCCTTATGTAGTTAGCAGTAATGAACTGAAAAGCCTGTAGAGGAGAACAGCCAGCCTCTGTCTCAGAGAGCTCCCTGGCTGGCAAGCAGGTCTTGGGCGCTCAGTTAAATATGTGTGGAGCTGCAGCTACTCAGGGGGGTCTCATTTCTGGGAGAAAGAAAACTTCTCATTCAGATGTAAAGTTATTCCTTCCTATCTTGTCCCCTCTCTCTCCACTGTGCAAAAATATCCAGGGCCAGAGACAAGGGACTTCAGAGGGAAAAAGAGCTCAAGGGATGAGGCATTAATCATTGTCTGTGTGTCTTTGTCACTATTGTCCCACCAAGGGCAGTCACAGAGGGCAGCAGTAGGACCATTGGATTCCTGGAAAGTTCTGCCTATCAAACATCTCAGCGAGCCCATTTGCTCAGGTATGTTCAGCACTGATAACACAAGTGCAAGCAGCTCTGAAAACAAAAGGAGACCTTCAGATTACTCATTCACTCAGTCACAGAATCAGGAGACAATTTATATTGTATGAGAACTGCTGATGACATGTTGGATGTGAAGAAAGGAGGCTTACTTACCAGAGAGTATTTTATCTTTCAATTAAATAAATATTCCTCAATTTTCATGTAATGCTGTTGCTAGCAAGTCTATTATTTCGCATGGCATGGTCTCTGTCTTACCCAGACTTAGCTGGACATAGGGGCTATCATTCAGACAGAAACATTTTTCCCCTGAAGCATGTATAAACGTTATCTACCTCCTGCTTCAGAGACTGCTTTTAAAAGATTTCTTTCTAGAAATCCATAAAACTAATAACAAGTATTCTTCATTCTTTGCTAGTGATCAAAGGAGGAGTTAGATCCCAAAGATAAGGCAAGTTAAAGAGATAAAGGTCTAACTCCACCACATGCTCAGCATATATCAGATCTCAAGGTCAATGTGTAGCTAACAAATAGCACAAACAGAAAGTCGGCCAAAGAAAGCTTTGAGCTGTGAGATTTGTGAGTTACTTTAGTGAGCTCATTACTGTCCTGGTCAGAGCACAGTCAGGTCCCCACCTTCACTGCAGACTGTACTACCCTCAAAAAGCATCACCCATGCCTAGCCTTGTACCTCTGTCCCTGCAGAAGGACCGGGGCAGGACATCTCCTGCAAGGAACCCACCCACGTTAGATGCATAAAGTGGCCATCTGACAGAGGTGTTCCTCCACATAAAAGCTACAGAAATAGCAGCTGTTCTGCAGAGAGGAAAAATAAAAGGATTTGATTCAGATGCTGGTACTGAAGCTGAATTTTTGCGCTTTTTTTCCTAACTATATTCTTGAGTGCCCTAAAAAATTTAGACTTTTTACTTTCATTTACTGTAGAGGCTTTTTTCCTATTTAAAAAAATATGTACTTCTGAGAAATATTTTATAATGTAAATGGACTTCAGCAAGCTGTGTGCCTAAATTGGACTTGCTTTTTTATTTCAGCTTGTCCACTAATGGTATTACTAAATCTCCAAGGATCTACCTTGTACTCTTAAGTCCTCTTTTCTTTCAATATTTTGGTTTCTACTGCAAGATACCTCCAGGTCACATTGGTAAAAAAAAGTAAAAAAAAAAGGGTGGGAAAGTTGAGCCCACACATTTAGAGATGCAGGCAAAAAATTTTTGGGCCATAACTTTGTTATTTGATATAAAGTACAGGAACTACTTTAAAAAAGGGTTAATAAATTTTTTACATTTTAATACATTGGTATGGTGCTGTCCTATTTTTTTATAATGAGTAACACTCGTCAATTTTATATTCCTGGCTGATGAAAAAGCCACATCTACATTAGTATTTTGTGCCCATGCATGCTTTTTTAAAACTCATTTGAATGGTTTTTAGAGATACTACTGTGAACAGATAACTGAGTTTTGTCACCAACTTATTGATTTCATTGAAGTCCCACAGTGATGTCTTTTTCCGTGCATGAGCATTCTAATTCTCATTTTAAGAGCATTTCCAAAACTCACAAAGGAGAGTTCAAAACTAGCACTAAAGTATATTCTAAGTGTCCAGGGATCAGAAGGCAAAGAAAACAAGTTCCTCCAGTTAATACCTGGACCTTTTAAAAACACTCGATGGTGTCTCAAACATTTTGAACTGGAATACTATGTATGTAAATAACCACATATTTAAATTTTCAAACTGAGTCACACAAGAATCACTAAGAACACTGAAACAAAGCTTAGAGATTACTTGTCCACATTTCTGATAATGCATTTAAAATGACGTGGGTTTTTTTTTCCTAGTTAATGGTACTTTGCAGTAGGTCACCAGGTTTTTGATTGATCACAAAATCCTCATGAAGAGGAAATAGATATTACTGAAATATCTACAGAAGATCTTGATGTACAAAAATCTAATACTGCCTATACTTATTTCAGCAGCAGAAAAAAGTGTAATTTCTTAACTATGTTGTCATTTACTGAAGGAGGCTAGGAAAGTTTTCAGAAGAGTCACTTCATTTACATGGAAATTCTCAGAAAGCACAAGTGCTCTCTCAGCAGAAATGCCAAACCACCTCCATACCTGTATTTAATAATTTCTCATGCTGCCTATACTTAATATATAAATGTATATATGCAGTGGTTTATATGTGTTTATTTTTACATATTCATATATAAATTATTTTTCTTGTAAGGCTGAAATCAATAATCAAATCTGATTTATTACACTCCAAACAGGAGACATGCAGCTGTGTCGGAAATGAAAGCAGCCACACGCAGATTATATTTTCATGGAAATAATTTCAGAACAGAACTGACTGAAATAATTCTGACCAGCATTTTCAGAGCAGATATCTGCACTAGCAAGAGTGCATGTTTCCAGAAGAGCTGTGGGTCCATACTAACAGGTTGCCGCTGCAGGAGCCTATGGCCAGGTGAGATCCTCAGGCTTTCTCCGAGCTGTTATTTACGCCTGACTGTGCCCCAGCTCCCGACATTACCAACAGGCAGAAAGCACAGCCAAGGTGTGGGAGCATGCAGAAAGCGTGTCTGGCATCTCTGCCCTTTTTTTTTCACCCACTGGTTAAAAAACTGATGTGAGCTGAAGGGGTAGCAGACTTAAAATTGCCATTTCTGCCCAGAGGGACCCAAGCGTGCATCAAGCAGGTCCCAGGCAAACCATCTGCAACATTCTCTGAGCACAGCCAGCAGGCTGCTCCAGGCCAGCACTCCCTCAGCCAGCCCACACAAACAATGTGGAGTAATCAAATATTGACTAGGATAAAGAGAGGTCATGAGCAAACAGAGTTCGTGTAAAAAGGGACCTGGGCTCCAGATCCCCTTCAGTTCTTGTATTTCAGGAGGCAGTGCAGAAGGGGAGCACATGCAGGTCACAGACCTATCCCCCAGCATTTTTGACTGACTGCTGTGCACAACCCCTACCCTGCTGCATTGGTTTTGTGAGATCACCCATTTTAAAGGATGTTGCATGAGGACACCAAGCATCTAAGAATGGATTCTCATAGTTCCCAAGGACTATAGGTTCAGTTTCTGCAGCTGTAAGTTGTTAACCCAAAAGGCTTACTGAAGACCCAAAATATTACTCAGGTTCTATTAAATAATGAAATTTCAGTACAATAATCTATTCTATTTGTATAGCTCCAAGTATCAATTGAGAATTACACCCTCATTTACACAAGCCCCTGGCACAGCTGGACTTGATTTTCTTAGGCCCTTCTATGAGAACAGTTCCTTGACACAGACAAACAGAGGCTGTACCAGTCCAGATATCAACTGCCTCAGCACTACTGTACACCATATCTAGGGCACCTCCTCTTCAGTACTTTCAATACCCACAGCCAAAAAGTCACTTGTCTGAACTTCAAAAACTGTGTTGCAAAAGAAAGTTTCCAATATCCACGCTGGTGGCTCAAATTTCCCAAATGCTAAGAGACCAGCATCTCCCAGTCACACCTACACAGCATTCTTGAACGCTTTGTCATCATATTTTACCTTATACATAGCAAGTTAAATATCAAATAACTCCAAAACAGTGTCTCCTGGTAATAAAAGGTATCCTGAAAGCAGACAGCCAAACAAGATGTTGAAATTGGTCTTATCAAAGCTGAAAATTTTAAAGGTCTTGAAACCTTATGCAGTCCCAACCAGTATTACCCACCGTAATAAAGATGGGTGTCCTAAGCAAATTAAAATTCTGTTAAGAAGATGGACATGCAGATAACATTTTTCCTTGAGGAGAAGAGGACAATGGTTTTAGACTGGCTTTTCAGAAGTAGTGTCTTCTTGTATATAATTTATATATGCAAGGGGTACTCTTTTACATTTTTATTTTTCTTCTTTTCTGAAGTGCCTATAGTGCTGACATGTTCCATATGTTGAAGGAAGACGTGAAATGTTACCAAAAAAAGAAAAAAAATAGAAGTGGTAGGAAGTGGTGCTTACTATGGCCTTGCACGGCATCTAGCACAAGTAGGATCTTAAGCCTGTTAACAGCTGCCATTATCTGAGTCTCCTCCCTCCCACCTCACCATATGCAATCAGAAAGCTTTAGAGTCAGCATTAGTTAAACCTTGCCAGCTTTTACTTCACGTGGACCCCAGATAGTTTTAATGAAGAGATTATTCTTTTTTTATTAAGGAGAAAATTGTACTTCTACATGACTCAAGGCTTTCTATAAATCTGCAGGATGTGAAAATAATACCTCGTAATTAGGGTGCCAACACAAGAGATGGCATGTATGGCTCCCAGCTCAGACCTCTGAAGGTGCTCATCTGAAGACAGTCTGAGACCAGCAGCTCCCAACATGCTTTGTGGAAGTTCTTAGTTCAAATCTCTGCTGCAAGTAAGAAAAAGACATGCTAAGGATCTGCCTGTGCCATATTCACAGAGATCAGCCTGGTTTTGAGAAGGGGGCATAGCCTCATCAGTTAATGAACCAGTTTGTGTTTACCAAGAAAGCCTGAATTCACAGCAATACATTTGTTAAAGAATGGGAAGGAAAACGAAAAACAAAGAAACAAAACCAAAAACAAACAAACAAAACCCCTTAAACCAAAACCCAAAAAACCCACACAACTTTACTTTCACATTTCCTCTCCTTTACTTCTTTTTCTCATTCCCAGAAGTGCTGCTCAGTGCTTACCTGAAGCAATTCCAGCCGCATTCCTGAGAAAACTAAAAGCAGGAACTTGGTAACATTTCTTCTCCTCAAATTTCTTGGGTTTGTGTTCATTAAAGGATGTGCTCTATAAAACCTGGCTCTCAACATCCCCAGTGTAGCTGTCTTATTCAGAGCGGTTTGCATGAGCCTTAATTTATTCTCAGCAGAGAACATCAGGAACATCAGGGCATGATTCACTTTCTCCAGCACAGCTATCCAGGGTGCAACTCAGCTGTTTAAACCTAGGTATCCAATGGTATTTTTGATGTCCCTGGGATATTCCACCCAGCCATGTCCCTGCAGGACACACAACTCCCATAGCACATGGCCCACCAACCAGCCCTGTGCAGATGATATGGATAATCTAAATCTGCATCCCCTCTGTAATTTTGGTATGGAGCCCTAGAGCAATGTTGAAATAAATTCCCAAACTTTTCCCTTTTACTGTGTTTCAGGTTGTTTAGCAGAGAGGTTTCGGTGTGTGCTAACTGGTTTTGTTTAATGGTTTATAACTAAGGCAAAAAGCCCACTGCACGTTTACAGATGTGCTCCAATGCTAGGGATGTATGAGTTCATACCCATGACTGATCTTTCAGACCATTTCAAGGTACACATGCTGGGCACACCCAAATCAGGGACCAGACTAAATCATGCTGAAGTAAAATACCCAGATTACATGTAGGGAGATGTTTAAGTCCCCAGCACCAGATGTTTTGATCTACTGATCTGCTTCTGTCATGCTTTATTCCTTGATAAGCCATGTCCCATCCACTGACAGGTCAATTAATTCATGAGAATTATTCACTTATTATCAATCGTATTCTACTGTAATTCTCTGCTTTCTCTGCTCTACCTTTATCTCTCAAAATAACAGAGAGAAAAATTAGGTGATTTTATTATTAGTTCAGTCAGAGACAAAGTATCAAATTAATTTATCAATTTTCTAAATGAGAATTTTAAAAGGTGCAGCCAGGTTCCAGACTTGGACAGTGGTGCAAAAGGCCATTGGAACTGCAGGCAAAAACACTGGTTTCCTACTACTTGTCAGGAGTTAAATGTCATAAACCGACACAGCAACAAAGAAGAAACAGTACAAATGGTTTCTCCTTCTGATGAATATTAACAGAGCCAATTTTGGTTCCAAGAAAATAAAATTCCTATAACAATTTTATTTTTCTTTAACCTTGTAGACTTAAAATCAATCAGACCTTTGATCTAGAGTTTAGACATCTATTTTTTTTGGCCACTTATCCCAATTAAGCCTTACCACTAATTAAAATTACAACTTTAAAAGGACAGGTAAAGGCACTGAAATATTTGTGAGATGTGTTAGCCCTCGAAGACCAAAGCCAATCCTTGTTAAGGAACATGAAAACATGCTTTTATTAAGGAATTCCAATTCAATAGAATCATTCAAAACTTGCACTTTTATAGCTGGTAGCATGACTCATTTCTTTAATTTGTTATGAAATTATCTAACCTTCCTCTTTTTAAATCAATGTCAGAAGTCACTCTGGCTGTCAAAAGGCTACCTTATGCTTTTGGCAGACTGTTGCTGTTTGTCTCACAGCAGACAGTCTTTGCAGAACATGTGAAATGGAGATTTACCTTCATACACCTATCAGAAAAGAGCAAACTTCTTTGAAGTCTAAGGCCTTTGCATTCTCTTACATGCATTTGTGTAGTAACTATGCACTTTTGTTATGTTCCACTGAAAACGCTTCCATTTGGCTACTTAAGATGGGTACACTGAAATATGATTTGGATTGGCAAGCCTGAATTGTATCAGAAAATGCAAAAGCACTATGGATTTCTCCTTGCACAATAATTAGAGTTCTGACAAATCGTAGCAGAGCCCTATCCCTCCAGCCAATCACTTACTCTGTGCAGGAACTCAGCCATGATTGTAAGGTGTATCTCTCAGAATCAGGACGCCAGCCAGCTAAATTTGTCTGTAATCCAAGTATGTAACAGATCAGGGTTTTTTTCCAGCTGAGTTCAACACCTGTGCCCCCACTGTTTCATTTAAAAATCAGCTCGAGTCTAACAGGCAGAGTGCAGATGTCTGCACCAGTCAGTGAAATGTAAAAATGTAAACATAAAGATTCTGTTAATTCAGCTTTGCAGATGACTTTTTTGTGCTCTTTAGGAAGCTATCCCGAGCTAGATGTATTTTAATGTCATCAGTTTCTCTCCTCCTATTGCATGGAGATTTTATTTTCTTAATACCTTCTATAAGCTTCCAATGTAGTAAAACTTTTAACAAACGAACAAAATCTTCCATCTACAGTTATATTAAAGTTTAAAGTTATAAAAAAGGTCACCAATACTAGGTACAGCTGCTGTCTCTCTTTTAAAGATGTGGTAAAAAGCAGGTAATTGACTTTAGGTAATCAATTATCTGAAAGAAAACATTCTTCTAACCAAGACATAAATATACTAAGAAGCATCTCAGAGTCTGAATTAAGCAGACAGGGAAGATTCATAAGTCTCATTAAGAGAAACATCACAGAAATAAGCACCAGACAGCCATAAAAGACAAACTGTTAAATTGTCTCTCCCAGTGTAGGGCTCTGTATGCACTTACTGCTGTTCTTGTTTTATAACTGCCTGAGTTAATGGATAAATCAATTATGTAATTGTCGGCATAGGGACAGATCCTTGCAAGTTCTACCTGCTTGAATTTTTTTGCCTGAATGACACTAAACTCACTTGAATAAGCCAGTAGCCTCATCACTGCAAAAATTCAAGAAGACAAATCAGAGTATTGCTGTTTGGGATGCAAATATATGTTGGTATTTCTCTATTTAAGCATTGATTTTTTCATTTTTGATGTATGCTGTCAGTATCAAGAATCAGTCTGAGTATGTTAATCATCACCAAAATGCCACCAAGTTCACTGCACTGCTCCTTCCTTCTCTGAATGTCAATGGCAAATACTTAAAATCACCCGGACTAACATGTGCAACATGTACAGGCAAAAGATGCCAGCTGGGTTCACAGAGCAGTACATAGTCCATCTCACCAGTTAAGCACCATAACTTGGGTGGAAAACAGGCAGTGAAACAGAAGGCATACAGCTAAATATCTCTGAAAACCATCTCTGAATTGCTGCTTTCCTTGAGGATGTCTCCCGCTAGCCTGCAAATGGATTAAATCCCAGAAGCACATTTTGAAAAGCAAAACAGACTTAGAGAAATGTTTGAAATCCAGCACTCCTGAGAGACCCACCTGCCTACTCAATAAGACTGTACCTCCTGCAACATGCCAAGGTTTTTAACTGCCTGTAAATATTTCAATATCTTGGATAAGATTTTAGTTCTCTAACAACACACAAACTTCCCATCTGTGCTATATTGTGGCAATGTCAGCCTAATAATAAGTTGAATTCAGAAGCGCTCTCTTCTGTTTCCAGACAGCATTTTTGTGATCTAAGGTTTCATACAGCTAAATGCTGAAATAATGGCTTGCAACCATCTCTTTTAAGACAGGCAGAAAAAAACAAAGGCAAAGCTAGCAGTAAGTACAGGCCAATTTTACACAACTTGCTGACCCACAGTGCAGCGCAGGTGAGTACCTGATGTCCCATTTGTCCTCAGCTGAGCACAAAACCTGAGTATGACGGTCTCCCCTTACACACTGTTTCCAGAAATCAAACTCCAAAATGACAGCTGGACACTCTAGTCCCTCAGTGGAGGCTGGAGACCAAAACCAGGGACATTTCATCTGTGTTGTTTCTGGGCGTACAGCATCAAGCACCCCTACACCACCCAGACACAGGGTCTGCAAGGAGAGAGAGGAGGTAAAAGCAAGACCCTGCATGAGGCTCTGCAGAGAAACAGCCACTCCAAGCCTCACCTCCTCTCCCAAACTACTCACTCTGGGTTTCCACAGCATACCAGACATTTACAGGACTAGGAGAGTCCCCCCTCCCCAGCCCCAAGGCTTGCTGGAGATTTCAAGATACTAGTAAAAAATTTTAGTTTCAACAAGAAGCAAGTTCAAGTGCAAATCAAGACTCTGATAGAGGTTTTATAGAAAATATTAATACAGCATTATTAATATGGCTTTTAAAACCTTACTAGACCTTTAAAAGACTTGGATTGAAAAGTAAAAGCTCCTAAAACATTCTGTTTGAAAGCAAGGATAAAAAGGAGAATAAGTTTTTCTGCCAAACTGAGATCTTGTAGCCTTCTCTTCCTTTCATCTGCTCCTTATTACCTTACTCGTTGTTCTGTTGGACATATCCTTGTCACACAGATGTGGCACTAATCACTGGGTAGGAGTTGCCAGCTGCCTGGGAGCTTAAAGCTGCTCTGACATTATCCCATCAGGCACCCAGCAGTGACTTAGGAGACACAGCCATTTAGCTGACCCCTTTGTAAAGAAACGGGTGCCATCTGAGCATGCTGGGAAAACCTTTCTAATGCAGTCAGCTCCCCCTACACAATTCAAGGTTAAACGTGAAAAAAAAAAAAGGCAACTCCTATCATTTCACACACTGATGTTAGACACAAAGTGCTGGGGCTTCCAGTGAGAGTCTTGTTTGCTGAAGATAATTGTGGATTAGCACATTACCCCAGTAAAAAATATTTCTGTGTTGAAAAATAAAGATTATTGGGGGGGCATCAATGGCACTTTAGTTTCAGGCTTGATTTTAGGCTAAGATATACACTTGAAGATATTTCTGCCACAAAGCTTGGGCACGGGCAAAGAATCATTAGTGTTCTTCCTCTGAAAACCATCCAAATTTCCAGATTTTCAAGGAAGCCTGAGGGGCAAATCTTTCAAAGATTTTCAAAACTTGAGATTTCTTTTGAGCCGTGGGGGTGAAGAGAACAAGCCACATCAAAGCCAGGCACAAGAAACCTGTCTCGGAGGTTTTGCCACACCAGGCAAAGAAAGGTGACCTGCACTGTCACCCCTGGTGTGGATGCTGAGCTGCTGAGCGTGTCGCAGCAGGGAAGGGGATGCGGTCGACTTGCTGGGTGCCATGGCTCCACAGTAGTGTGCCAGACTCACTGCCCTGCCCTCTGCTCCCCACACTTGGCTCAGAGAACATATCTCCCTCCTCCTCTGCCCTTGCCACCTCACACTCCTCCTCTCACTGTCCACCACTTCCATTCCAAGCTGGATCAAAGTATGACTGCGCCAGCCGTGCCTGGCAGAAGGTGCCAGGAGGACGGTGAATCTCCATGCTGCCAGAAACAAAGATTCCACATCATTCAAATGAGCCTGTATGTCAAGCTGAATGTTGCCTCCACTAGCAAGAGTTGCAGCTTCAAATCATACTTCAGGACTTCTGTTCATGGTTTCTTGTGTCTCGGTTACCACAGAGACCCCTGTACTGTCAGCAACATTGCATGCTTGAGCGGGTCTCCCAAAGGCATGCAAGAAATTCAAAGAATGGAGTCTAAACTTTTCTCTTCCTCCTGTGATTCTCATTTCATGGGCTCAGCGGCGCTACAAGCCTCCTTTACACCCTTAAATATTAACACAGCTATTCTCTTGATCTGGGATTCCTCATTATCATATGAATAAATGATTAATTGTCACTGTACCAAGCAAGTGCAACTTTTATGACTATATGAATCAGCACTGTGCCAAACCCTTCAAGAGTAGTAAGTTTTCAGGCATTCATTGCACTTTATTGCTTCCTGGATCATTTAAAAGAAGTCACTGCCAAACAACCGTTTACACAGGCTTGAAAGTTTATCAAGGATGTACTGAGTAATTCTGTGTTTCAAAATGCAGACAAACTTTCTTTTCCAGCAATTTAATGCTGGCTTTTTGGCAGAAAGCTCCACAGCTTGTCCAGCAAATGCTACTATTTGTGATGGCACATCTTGTGTATTACCAGAAGATAATTTTAATCAAACTTTGAGTGTAGTTTTAAGTACTGTTCTAACAATCATGCTGGCTTTGGTCATGTTCTCCATGGGCTGCAATGTGGAACTTAAGAAATTCTTGAACCACATAAAAAGACCCTGGGGTATATTTGTAGGTTTCCTTTGCCAGTTTGGAATTATGCCTCTCACAGCCTTCTTGCTCTCTTTGGCCTTTAACGTCCTTCCTGTTCAAGCTGTCGTGGTGCTCATCATGGGATGCTGTCCAGGGGGCGCAGCCTCGAATGTCATCGCCTACTGGGTGGATGGAGACATGGACCTCAGGTAAGAGCAGCCGTTCTCTAAGTACTTCATGTGGCTCTTTACATCATTAATTTTACATTGAAAAGGACTGTCTGATCCGTCTGATATTTTTCTTAGATTCCAGGCACATGCATGGTGGTTTCTCCTTGTAAAGAAAGTTAGTTACTCTAGTCACAGTAAATATGGGCAGAATAGCAAATATTCTTGGTTCACTGGGAATTCATGGGGAGGCTATCACAACAGAATTGTGTACATTAGAAAATATCTTTATTGTAAAACTTCAGATCCTGAAGCAAATATAGTTTATGAAGACAATTAAGATAATATAGATTATGAAAACTTTGTCCAAGTTAGAATTACTTTTCTTTCTCCCAAAATCCCGAGTAGGAAAAAAAAAAACCCCATAGGACTTTAGTATCAGAATCCTCTGTACAAAATATCAGCTAAGCAATTGTTCTTGAAGTAATGTTTCTTGAAAAAGAACTCCTGTGGAAAAATATTTTTCCTCTTTTTGTGTTTTATACAATGAAAAGACAGGTATTTATTTTCTCTTTGGGAACTAGTTCTAAAGAACATCACTTATCATAGTTCTTTCTGCTCCCAGAAACTTATGCAAAGTCTTCAAACTGAGGGAATATGTTACCAGCTACAAACCACTACTTTAAGCAGTCCTGCATATTGGGGGGCAATGAAAAACCCTCCTTTGGGGCAAAGTGTGATGGTCTCAATGACAAAGAGCTATGAACTCAGAAACAGATGTGTAAGGCACCTGACATGGCCTAGGACATCAAACACACAGGAAAAGTGAACATTACACTTGATGCAAATTCCATGGGGAGTTCATTAACTATAAGAGCCTTTAAAAATGAGTCATATTTTTATTTTTATGTCCTGATTACTTTGGTCTAGGATAAACAGGATCATACCTCTCTTTCCTACAGAATAAAATAAATTGGAGCATTCATCCAACTTATCATATGCTGGTGTGAACTAGAAATGGAAAAAACAGTAGAAATAAGAAAGATGTGGAGCTAGGGTAAATAGTCTAAGAATGTTAATATTTGTAGCTTTAATATGACATTTTTTCCATCCTTTGAAAAGAGTGAACTTTACTGTCACATACAGGTGTTAATGTAAAAACAGCTTTCAAATTATGAATGAGGTCAGCTCTGCTTAACATTGACTTCCTCATCGCAGAGGAAAGATCTATGATACTAAGAACTGTAAGACACTTAATTTCAATTAATACAGGTCTGAGAAACCACAGATGGGAAGATATTGAGTACAAGTCTGAAATTTTGTTCTAATCTCTCCTTGGAAGAATAAACTGAGCTAAACTATGCTTAGTCAGCTCTGTATGTTGAGAGTTGCACCACTGAAATCAATGGTAAAAAATCCAACTTTGTAATGCTATAACTATGAACAGGATTTCTATCCCATGATGATGACAGAGGGTGAAGTTAATTGAAAATGCCTTTAAAAGGTTATTCTTCAGATTAACACCTTTACCTTAAGAAGTCAAAGGCTTTTGGTCAGTACCTTTGCAACAAAGATGCAGGGACCACAGGATACAGGAGGTACAGCAGATTGTCAAGGCGAGCATCTTCTCTTCTCAATAGAAGAACAACACTAGAAGTTGTGTGGCTATTTTCTGGAACCACCACAGTATCATAGAAACCTGCCCATCGTACCAGACAAAGTTTTGGTTTTAACTGTAATATTTTATGATTATACATTACAACCCATGGTCATTGTCTATAGTTCTTCTTCAAAACCTCTCTGTTCAAATAGACCACAAGTTAGAGCAGGATTAGTTTTATAATTAGCATTATAATCATGGTCAGGTAAAGCATGATGTTTCATATCTTTCTTGGTAAATCAAACCCAGCTGATATCCTCTAATGCTTCCCCAGAGAGACATCTCTTGATATTTCATGAAAACAACTGCTTCTGTGGAAACAGGGACTGAGGCTAGAGGATGGCCAGACTTTGGAGAAGGATGTACATTCAGGGACAGTACAAAGATACAGGAAATACAGAGGTAGGAAACGGGAGGGGTTTTATCCATTTGGGACTTGATCAAACCTTAATTGTAGGTCAAGCCTCTTTTTCTCTGTAGGAGACTTCTACAGGAACTCTTTTGCTAGAGGCTTCTGCAAAATCCTATTCAATGACTCTAAAGCAGAGAGTGACAGGAACCAAAATTAATGCAGATATTCTTGTGGTTTCTGCATCAATTTTTCTAGATTTCTCTGGATCTGCTCTGTTTGTGGGCCAGGACCAGTAGTCCCTTTTCTGAGGACAAGCAACAAAAAAGAGAAATTAGAAGTGAGGATCAGAAGAAAGCTTCCAGAATCTCTTAACTAGAACCTTCTCTCTGCATTTTTGTATCAGAAGAATGAGATTTGTAGGCATCATTTTGTCCATTCTACTCTGATCCTGAGAGTTTCCTCCTAATCCCGAGTAGGATGCCTTTTCCTCTTTCATCATTCCTGTAGCGGAATGCATATTTTTGTACAACAGAAAACAGAAGTATCTTCTCAAAATGCAGCAACAATACTTAGCTAAGCCTCACTGAGCAATTCTTAGCACCTACTCTTTGGCCTAGAGCAAAGCAAGCCAGAAAAGGGAACTTCATTACATCACACATCCTAGACAATGAAATGGATTCTTATGCTGTTAAGTTCAGAGTGAAATTTTAACATTCTAGAACTGCTGATATAATGAAAAGCTCCATTTGATGTCCATCTCTGTCCCTGTTCCCTGTGCTGATCCTCTCTGAAACCAGCCGGACAGGTGGCATGCAGGCAGACTCGCCAACAGACTTTCCCGCTGGCCACCTGTCTGACTGCCTCCCTCGTACCAAAAGTTGTGGTTCTGTGGCTGCAGAACACCTTGATATTTCGTGGGTTTTATTTTCAGCAGAAGCCATTCCTTTCATTTAGCTTTTCTCCAACCTGATAAACAGGATAAATTGTCTCTAGCCAGCAACCTTTCTTGCCAACATTTCACAAGGTGTGAAATGATAATAAGAAAATGAGAAAGACCATGGGCTAGCATGAGATGAACAGTCACTGTAACCAATTTCTTTGCAGCATCGGCATGACAACTTGCTCCACGCTGCTTGCAATGGGAATGATGCCACTTTGCCTCTTTATTTACACCAAGATGTGGACTGATTCTGATGCAATTGTACTCCCCTATAACAGCATTGGTGAGTCCAGTGAACCAGCATTTTTCCCTTCCATCTATCCTCCCTTCAGTTATAACCACCTCTATACCATCATCCTGCAGTCAGGAAGAAATTACCTCAGATTTTTAAAAATATTCCTCTTTCTAATTTTTAATAACCACCACTAAAAATGGCTTCACATCATCCACAGCTCTGCCAAAGAAAGACTTGAAGCCATTATAAATATTGTACAGATAATTATGACAAGATTGTGCATGTTTTTCTTTC
The DNA here is from genome assembly GCA_013400235.1 of Oriolus oriolus. NCBI lineage: Eukaryota > Metazoa > Chordata > Aves > Passeriformes > Corvidae > Oriolus > Oriolus oriolus. The sequence goes on along the minus strand of VXBT01007152.1, from coordinate 829,918 downwards.
TACTGGTTTGGAGACCTGCATGGTACTGGGATAAGAGCAGAGAATAATTGATATAGGAATAGCTGCTTCTCCTGGATGAAAGTGTTTGTAATATCTTTAAGGCACAATCCTGCAAAGTGCTAAATGCTAAGGCCACAATCTGGCAAAATACTTAAGCACACGTGGATAATTAGGCAAGTGATTAAAACTGCTGAGTCTCTTTGAAAAGCTGCAATCTACACTGCCAGGAGTGGCTTCATTTGACTTCCTGTCAAAAATCTCATCCAGCTACAAAGAGAAAATAGTTAAAGTATTTAGAAATACATGCTCCAGTGCTTCGCAGAGCTGTGGCCCTAGTGCTTATCAAGTACAGTTTCATGTTGTGCTAATCTTGAAAGCCAGCAGAATCACTCTCACATTCTTCAACTTCACTTCCCGTTGTCCTTGGGGAAAAACAAAAATCACATACATTGCTTGTGCTTTCAAAATAAATACTGGAGGGGGAAGGCCAAAACAAAAGAAGCTCTAAACCGGTTGCTGATACGGTACAGTAGCAAAACACCTGCAGACAAAATGAACATTTAATGTAGCTACTCACATCACAGGATAGTGATGATTAGCACACTCAAATTTCTGTCTGCCTTTCTGATGCAGGTGAATGAGCATGTAGCTCGGCAGAATGGCAATTACTTCAGCAGGCTGCCAAAGATAACAGAGTCTATAGAAAAGCAAATGGGCAGGTGCGGGTAGAGCGCGTGTGTGTGCTCCGGGGTGTGCACACCAGAAACATCCCCTGAAGGGCTGCTCCATGCCCGCAGTCACTCGACATGGTGTCTGTCCTGTCGTGGGCTTCTGCACCATAGCTGGCCTTAACTTCTCTCTTCTTTTTTACAGGAATTTCGCTGGTAGCTCTTGTAATTCCTGTTTCGTTTGGAATATTTGTTAACCACAAATGGCCTAGTAAAGCGAAAATCATACTTAAGGTAGGATATATAAGGCTGAAGCATAAGCAATTACGGACAAATTATGGAATCAGTGGCACCACTGAAGCAGTACATTGTTATTCATTGTATTAGTATCTGACTTCGTAAGATCTGGAAAGTTTTCAGTAGAAAACAAATGAGATGGTGTGGAAATGTACTGCTTTCCCCCTACAAAAACATGCATGAGCTGCATGCACTATTAGAAAACATCATTATCAAAAGAACCTACTTTTGTCTTTGGCTGCAACTATGTTAGTAATTGAGTTCAGTCAAAAATGTAAACTGAAATTGGAAGGCAAATCATTCAGGCCAACGGAAAACAGTTTTTCTCTGCAAAACAATTAAAAATAAAATCATTCTGGATCAAAATGCCTTCCTCCTTTTTTTTCAAAGCAGTTTCATGCTTTTTTGTGGGCCAATTTTTGAGTGGGAAGTCACTTTTTGTTAAAAAATAATAATCTGAAAATATTCCAACTCTTATAAAAACCTAAAAAAATTCTTCACAAAATACAGTTATCTTTGCAAGATGGTTTCAGATACATCAAAAATATGGGGCTTTTGTCAAAAACTGTTGTCATCAAATTAATAATAATAATAATTTAGCAACATTTAGGGTAACAGCAAATTAATCATTCTGAGCATTTGGTTTAGGTTTAAAGAGATTTTCAGATGGGCTGAGAACTCTTGGCCTTTGCAAACCATTCTTAGTTAACATATATACTATCTAAATTTTCTTAAAGAAAACTAGTGTGATCACTTGTTTTTCTGCCGATATTTTGCTACCATTTCTTTACTATTGGCTCAGACAGCACAGAGCACGAGTAAGGTCTTTTTAAGTCAATTCATTTTCATTAAACAGGTAGCTTATCATGTTGCATTTTTAAATGCACTCACAGCTTACTATTTCTGTTTAATCAGTCAAGGGAAAAGCATGGACTTGTACTCACATGAAAAGAAACTCTACTTGATCTCTCAGCAAAGCCCTGTTTCATCCCCTTTCTTCCCAACTGGGTGAGCAACCCACATTGACAGTTTGCTTTGTGTAGGACGATGAAGCATCAAGCGAAAATTGAGCCATAGCTGTCAGATTAAGGCCCATATAGTGAGAAATTGAGACAAGAGTACAAAGGCAGTGTGCCAGGTGAAAGAAGAGCTTGTCATGGCCAGACCATGTTTCTTCTTCCTAGGTGCATGTGGTTAATAGCTCAGCCAAGCCAAAGCACTTGTTCACTCAGTGCTCCTAAAAATGCTTCAGCCAAAGACTGATGAAGCCACTTCAATGGAAATACGTGTTTTAGCTGAGGAATAGATTGTACTAAGCTTAGACTAAGTCTATCTCTGAGATCACTGGCAACATATGCTTTAATGACAGACATTTCACTTGGGTATTGAAAAGAGAGCGAGTTATAACTTTTTTAGGCAAGTAGTCATAAAGATCTCAGTACATCGAGACACAGGAAATAAGATCAACTGCAGCGATTATGTCTATCTAGAAGGGCTACACCATAACCAGTTTTCAAGCATGAATTTTCAGCCCCATTAAAGATTTACCCCTGCACTTGGCAAATAATTTCCTAGCACTAGCTCACTAGCAGTCTAGTGTCTAGTTAGCACACACTGTACTAAGCGTCAGAGTGTAATTCGCCCGAGGGGGGAGGAAAATGCAATATTCTACCTACTAGGCTGTCAGTTTCCCAACAACTCTGGGGAAGTTTTTCTAATGTGTGCATCATTCCTCACTCATATCATACCTGTGAAATTGTTTTTAATCTCCAGTCCTAAGTACTATTATATTCAAGCCTTCAAAAGACTAGTTTTACAGGTATCTGCTATACATACCTATTACAGCTGTGTCTTGATCTAGAGCTGTTGTCACACCTTGAAGTACATCGTACATCGCTTGTTTGGGAAAAATGGCTATCTAATCTCTCTGCCTGCTCTGAATTTTATTGCTGTAAACATTAGGTTTTGTGTTTAACAAGACTTCCAGTGACTCAATCACAGGCATGTTTGACACCATGTTTGTTGCCATTAAATTTCCTTGAGATCTCATTTGCGCAGTATTCTGTGATTCTGACTCAGTACCTCCTCTTTCCATTCACAGGTTGGTTCCATTGTGGGAGCAGTGCTCATCGTGGTCGTTGCTGTGGTTGGGGGAATACTCTACCAAGGCTCCTGGATTATCTCACCCAAATTATGGCTCATTGGCACCATATTTCCAGCAGCTGGCTATACTTTAGGATTCTTTCTGGCTCGTTTATCTGGTCTGTCTTGGCACAGGTATTCCACAGCTTTATCCAATAGTGTAAAAAGATTTTACTTAATGATTAATCAATGCTGAGAATGCTCCCTAAATTTTAGTTATGTTACAGAGTCACTCATTCACCAACCCTGCTTTTTGGGATACTATGTGGAGACAAAATTTTCTTGTGCACATTTATTTACAGATTCTGACTATAGCATTTCCTCCAATCTTTCATATGTTTTCCTTTTGTGTGCTAATGTGCTACACTTCAAACAAGTGAAACAGACCTGACTTGTAAGTGGGTTGGGACTGCAATAAAACTTCTCATGTAGATGCAGCAGTCTTCAATTTAGAACATCACTGCAAGAGAGAGACACAGCAAGAGCCACATATGTGCCTTTAAGGTGGTTTGCAGTCTTTTACAGCTGCTGAACGGCCAATAATTGGTGGTACCACCCATAGGTGGAGTGTTTTGTTGACTATGTCAGCTGAAGGATACAATTGTCTTAGTTTTCCATTACATTGTTTGCTTATCCAGGTTAGTAAAAAGCATAAGGACCCGCTGGATGCTATTTCACAGCTGCCTTTGTATTATTCCCTTTAGATGTCGTACAGTGTCTCTGGAAACAGGCATGCAAAACACCCAGCTATGTTCAACTATAGTACAGCTCTCATTCTCTCCTGAACAACTTGAACTGATGTTTACTTTCCCACTCATCTACAGCATTTTCCAGATAGTGTTTGCGCTACTAATTTTAGGAGGTAAAGTACAGTGATTTTCTATTATAGCACTATAATTATCATTATCAGTTTAATTTTTCATGTATATGGAGATAACAAGGGTTAAAAATAATCAAATGGATTTCAAAATCAAAGCCTAGCTTTAAAGAAACTGTCTGGAGGTGTTGAAGTGTTTTAGCAATATAAGGAAAGAAAATATTGCATGGATATATGCTACTACAGCGTCTTTTTCGGGCAATTTTTATAATTTGTCTATTTAATACTAAACATATATTGATCCTCAGGCTACCGTCTTTACAGAAGGCACCGTGTCAAAACGAAGACAGATGTTGAGAAAACAGAGCAAAAAGAGGATTCAAAATCAAATGCTAAAATAAATGGAGGATTTGTACCAGATGAGATGAAATAGAAAATTACCTTTGCTCCCACCAGCTGTAAAGATAAATATATATAGTTTACTTAAAACTTTTTTTTTCACATGCTTTTTGTTCATGGAAATATTTAACAAAAGAAGTTCTGCTGATATTGTACAGTGAGTCTGTAAAATGATTAACTTAAGAAAGATCTACTTTGATTTTTAACATGGTTTTTGCCACAATTGTAGACTCTGGTTTTGAGGCTAATTCCCTAAAAATCTGTCATGTTTTATTACGGATTATTTAACAAAAAGCAGAATAAAGGTGAGTTGTTGCTAAAAAGAAGCAGATATCTGCAATACCCACTCCAGCCCATGGTCCTGCAAATCCATCTGCTAGTCTCAGCCCCACACCAAACAAAGAGAAATCTTGTGAAAGTGCCTGAGCAGGAACAGGAGTTGATGTGAAAGATCTGGAAAGGCTGAATATGAATCAAACATGAAATTGGACCAAGCCAGTAATGAAATAAAAGTTTCATTTAGGTCAGTCTGGGCAGACTAAAGCAGTGTATTAATTGCTTGAAACATCAATTTATTCTAAAGCTATAATTTTAGCAAGTGCAAGGCACCTTATGACTCCTTTTTTTTTGCCCAAAGTAATAGAAAGTAATAGAATGTAAGAGTCTTGCATCTTCAGTCTGGGTCTTTTAGGTTCTGGAAACATGAACAGAGAGACAAAGGTGAGGGCATAAGCCTTGAGCAATTTTAGTGACAGCAGTGACAGCTGCATACAAGGAGCTAGCAGAGGTTCTGTAAGAAATTATCAGCTTCTGCACTGAAAGGAAGGCATTTGAAAATGGAGCACAAAACGTCCCTGATTCATTCAGGACTAGTTGCACAAATCTTAATATGAGACAGCAGGGCTTGGAGAGAGCTGCATAATTTTTTTTATTTTAAGAACGAAATAAATTTGTACCTGCCAGATGTCTATGATATGTAGACACTGGTGTAGTTGACAATTTTAAGATTTTACTTATATCAACCACAAATAGAAATAATTGGATAGACACACAAATTATACATTATTTTTTTCTGAAAATTCAAGAGTACATATGGAAATCTCTCCTAATTTTGTGGAGAAAATTAGTATGATTCTAGGAGAAACAGCACAGTAAACTCCTTGCAGCTGTAATTTTTTAAAGGAAACATTCAGTAACATTAGTCTTGTAGCTATCATGTAAAGAAAATTTCCAGAGAACTTCAGATAAATGAGTGAGAGTTTGGCTGACCAAAAAATTCAAGAATGAACTGACTATGAACATGGAAACAATACACCCTTCTGTCATATTCAAGTGGTCCTTCCAAGATATGGTGACTTAATGTGGCAGGTTTTTTACAAACACAACTGAAATTGTGGAATTTAAGTTCACAACGTGCAGCTTTCCACTGCTGCAGAAACATGCCCTGTACTAAACAAAGAATAAATTATTGCTGTCTGCCATACATGGGGGAAAGGGTCTCAAAATGTTTCTGAGTTCTGTGAGACTTGAAGATGCTTTATTTTGGCAGAGAGATCAGAATGGTCATAACTTCCAAGGAGGAGTTCAACACTGAATGGGAGTTAGTACACAACAAGGTGTTCTGTGTTTTACAGAGCAAAGATTAAACAAAACAGTGTGGCGAAGACTGTTAGGGAGAAATCATAAATTGTGAAATAACGTGTTCATCAAGAAAAGGATAAGCTGTTATTTGTAACATCTGTGCTAAAATGGTTATTGTCTTGCTTCTACATCCATCAAAAAATGGACAGCAGAAGTTATTTAGGATCATGTCTTTCTCACACATGAAGCTGCTACTCTTCCCCCATGCTGAACTTCAATGTTTCTGTGCATATTTCAAGCAGATCTTGAAAATGTGTTGAAGAATAATTGTTTGTCTTGCTGATACTCTGTCCCTGTGTGTGTGTGTGTGTGTGTGTGTGTGTGTGTGTGTGTGTATTTAACCCAACTATATAAACGCTAAACTAAATAAAGTCAGAAACTATTTATAATTTTGCCCACTGGAGTAATTTCAGGTGAAAAGAATTGAGACCAAAACCTAACATGCAGAAAGCTTTGAGATGTAACAAAAACATCTCATGTTATGTGTCAAATGGATATGTTTAATAATCATTGAATCATAGAGCAGTTTGGGTTGGAAGGGACCTGGAAAAGTTGTGTAGTCCAATCTCCCTGCAATGAGCAGGGACATCTTCAACTAGATCAGGTTGCTCAGAGCCCCATCCAACCTGACCTTGAATGTTTCCAGGGATGGGGCATCTGCCATCTTTCTGGCTAAAATGATGACGATTAAATTAATATGAGATATCTCATGCCATTTTCAATACACATTTTTAATACGTGTGTGCACTGAAGGCCCCTGATGAAGGATGGAGTTACAATTCCATCTCACAAGGATCGTATGTACCAAGTTTTACGTGCTTTTTTCGAAGCAAAGCCAGTTGTGCTTCAAAGGTCTTACCCCAAATATGCCTCTAGAGCAAATCAAACCTGAAAAAAACCCCAGGTCTTGTTAATGTTGTGGGAAGCAGGCTTATGTTGACTTGACAATTTGTAAATCTCCAGCTGTAGAAGTGAAGTCTGGACAGCACCAGTACCTGACCATCACTTGTGGAGCCGGGGTGGGCTATCCCATGGTAGTGTAAGGAATCATTGGGGAAGTTGTGTCCTCTCCCCAGAGGTCTCCAGAAGGATGTTATATTTCTTTGGCTATGTATAGATCTATAAATTCTGGGATATGGGCTATTCAGTTGCAGGAGTCTGGTGGCCTCCAACCTTGCAGTTGCAGTTGTGTTGGTATCGTCAAAAGGAAAACCCTGGACTGCTGAGATCTGCTTGTTTAACCTGCTCAGTGTCACCTCCTCACAATCCACAGTATGAAAATCCTTTCAACAAAAGGCAGTATCGCTGATCGCTTTTTAAGCAATCTTCTATCCACAGGAACAATCTGTGGATGGGACACTGCAGGTTGTGCATTTTGAAAGCATTATGCAGTGTTGTTCAGGCTAAAAAATGCCCATTCTAATTAACTCTTACACATACTGGCAATTGTGAATTTATCACTTCTAAGAAGTCATACAGGTTCTAGGCTACCACTTAGTTTACTCTTAGAGAGTCATTCATGTCCAGAAGTCCTGGGTAGTCCTTGACTCTGCTGCAGTGCTTGTTCTCAAGCTGTTGCAGTCAAAATGAGATGAAGTATGTCTAAGGAGAGGAACCTTAAAAGTTGAAATGACAGCTGAGTTAATGCCTCACTCATCCCAAGGTCTGTAATATAAGGCCTACAAAGATGCAACAATCACAGTTGCCAAGCCAACCTGTAGCCATAAATCTGGACATACAGATGTATTCCCTGGTCAGCAAAGAGAAGGACAGGGAGAATTCTGGAAGGAGAAAAAGGCATTGTGCAGAATCAAGTATGAAATTCAGTTGCCTGAACACAGGACCCAGTGCGATATGAGATGCCCTGGAATGTCCTGCCTGGATTTCCACTGCCAGCCCAGGAGCTCACAAGTATTCTGTAGGTCCAGTGTCCTGCCTGCACCTACCATGGCCCTATAGCAACTAAAATGGCACCACACACTTGTTTAATCAGCCTGATAATCCTTCTGACTTCTGTGTAATTCATCCTTATTTGCAGGGTTTCGCGTGATCTATATGAATTCCTCCACAGTCAGATGAAAGGTCAGCACTTCACATGGGATAATAAGGCCATAAGAACACCCTTGCAACACATTGTAAAATGTTTCAGAATTTAGAAAAACAAACAACAAAAGTGTTACATTCAGCTGCCTCTAATAACTGAACAAAAATATATCTCCTCAAAAAATTTCTCCCAGCCCTGCATCTTCCCGTAGAATGACATGGGACTTGGAAATGTCTAGAAATAAAATTCAGTAAGGACATTCTAAACTATGTTTATGTAAACAAAGAGCGTGCCAAAAAATATTAGTGATAGCTCTACTTGCTCATAATGGACTAAAAGGAAAATGAATCAATCAATTGCCAGTTTCTCTTGAAAGATCATAAATCAGCCTACTACCTTAGATGAAGTTTAATTTAGGAAAACATGAAACTTTAGAAATATTAAATTGAAATAAAAGGCATCATCTTTTGGACTTCAATTTTTTGGGGATTCAGCCATGAGGACTGAACTTTTGCCTTTCTAACCACCAGTTGAGAAATCTTTTGCAATCACAGCAAATATTTTAAAACTCCAAAGAAAGGGAAGGGAAGGCTCAACACTGAAGAAACTTCTTGTTGACGGAAACAGGGAGTGGATCAACTGCTTTAAATGGTTCATTTCCTGGTTACTACATATCTAAGATATTGTTATGAAAAGGTTTCTGTTCCAGGCAAACAGAATCCAGTTAATTTCCCTTAGAGCACACAAGGCTCACGCACGGTTTCGCATTCACTGCAATTGTTCCTGGCCGTGAGAAATATTAGCAATTACACACCCAGTGTTTCTACTCACACAAATTTAACATTGCTTCATATCTTATAGATGTAACTTAATTGCTTCAGATATACTGATTAGGTCTGCTGATCAGGTATCATTAAGGTAGTTTGATACATTCTTTTAAATACGACTGCAGACCTTCTGTCTCCTTCTTCTGCAATGAGTTTAAGTATTACTCATTTGGGAGATTTCATCACAGATTTTAAATACGCATTCCCCCATCTGAATTCAAACTAGAAGCAAGGAGGTCATATTGAGATGGTAAGGCCCTGATTAAATAATTTGATGGTACAATTAATTCCCCACAAGTGGAATTAACTGCAGGGGATTAATGAAAATGTCAGGGTTACAGGTTGTGCTGGTGATGTGTTTCTAATGTCAGTAGTAAATCTGCTGTAGGTAGAACACAAATTCTTTCCACGGAAGGCTTTTTCTTTAAAAATATACCCTGAACTCATAAAATAAACCACAGCTAGTATGGAACAATTTTCCATAAAAGTGCACCTACTGAGGAAACAGACAAAAAATACAGCCTACCTAGAAGAACACATATTTCAGGCTTAAGATATCCAAGGACTGCTAAAAAAAAGAGATAAAATTAACGCATAATATCTAAAAAATGGGCTTAAGAAAAAGGTGAAAAAAAGACTGATTTATGGACTATAAATTCATTGCTAACAATTTAATATGATGTTCGAGTAAAGCTCGTAGGATAGTCTTTAATAATTGTTTGCTGCAAGCTGCAGAGATATGAGCCCATACCTCTTACACGCTTTTCTTAAGCACCTACTCGTGTCATTGCCAAGCTAACTGAAGCTCTGAGGTTCTTGTATTTGTTTCTGCAGTCATTCCAGTAAACATTAAGCCCAAGGAAAAACACAAGCTGCTTTCAAATATTTTGCCTGTTGAAAGGGAAATAACATCTGAGTAGAAGGATAGAACAGTCTATACCGAAATGAACAATGCAGTGATAGCAGGGACAGGAGAAAACTCAGATAAAATTATTTTGTGAAGACATACATAGCTGTCTATAGAGGAACCAGTCATCACATGCATTACTTTCTGTCTGTTCTGTACCACTTCACCTATTCTGTTGTATTCTTCAGAAATGTTCCACAGAAACCATTTCATACACAAACGAAAACTTGCCACAGTCAGAAAATATAAAACAGCCAGACTGTTTACTATATCAAAATCACAAAGGCTATTTGGATGGCCACTAAAATATGGTCAGACTAGTTTGCAATTGAAGAGAGCATATCCTCCTCGAGTTCTTTGCAGTCACCCAGAAATACGGTGGTGCTACAAAATGTGTAGAGGGTTCAGCTGCCTGAGTTGGGAGGTGAGGAATCAGGGATGGCTGGGAGAGGAACTTGTGTTCAGGCAGTGGTGAGCAGAGAGCACTGTTTCACCCCTTGTCCTCCAGCCAGCTGGGCTGCACCAGCTGTAGTCATACCATCCATGTGGGCAGTAGAGAAAGATGAAGCAGTCACACTCTCTGCTCACTTTTCCCCAATTGGTTCCCTACAGACCAGAGCCAGACCACAAGCCACAAGAGAATAGGCTGGGCTCAGGCTCAAATCATTGCTAACTTGATAGTAGAGATGAAAGTTTAGGCTACCCTTCTTCTTGTAAATAAACTGGGGAGCAGTCTCTGATCCCAAACCCAAGCAGCACTGTCTCACTCACATGCACAAAGCTCAGCTCTCTTCCCCCACGAGCAGGAAGAGCACATATCTGGCTCCCTTCTGGAAACATTGCCCTTCATCAGCCCTAGCCTGGCACCACTCAAGAGTGCCACCAGAGCTGAAGCTCTGCCAGGAAGGGTGCAAAGAGCCATGAGACAGCCCTCAAGCCCGCACCCTTCTCTTGGCTTATTTACTGGTACAGATGTTAACAGTACATGCCCAAACCCATTTTTTTCTTTAAACACTCAAAATTGTCTGGTTTTTGCGGGGCCTGAGAATTCAGCGTAAAGACAATGTATTTTCTCCTATTGTTTCCTTACAGACGTATGGTAACTATGACTCATGTTGTTAGATAAATTAAGATTTAACTAAGTAGATATTTCAGTTAGAGCAATTTCCGCTTCTGTGGAAGAAAGCCTTCATTTATACAAAGAAATGAGAGTGTTCATTCCAAAAGAATGCTATATCTTTGATGTAATGTTGGGTTGTTTTTTTTTTTACAGTTTAGTCATGGTGCCATTTACACTGCACTTTGAACGTTACATATTTTTCTTGTAAAATAAATTAATGGCTGTGAGAGGGAATGAAAGTGATCCCTGGGATTAAGTTCTCAAAGGAGAATTTCTACTTTTTTACTGTGTTATGAAGGCTAATTGTATTGCATGAGCTATTTATGTTTAACTGCAAAGAACTACAGGGCCAGGTTCAGAGATGATGTGCTGTCTTCATGCAGGTTTTTCAAAAATCTGTGACTCACATGTATACGGTGGTATTTACTCCTGCATGTGCTGTGAGTTCACCCCAGGCAGCAACTAAGTGCCATGCAGCTCCTTGCTCACTTTCTCCCTATTAGTGGGATGGGGGGGAAGAATCAGGAAAAGGTAAAACTCTTGAGCTGACATAAGAGGAGTTTAATAATTGAAATAAAGTATATTATTATTAATAATAATTTTTTATTTTTATTGTAATGACAATGAGAGAGATAGAGGTGAATAAAACTCAAGCAAAGCAAGTGATGCACCGTATAATTGCTCATCGCCCACTGACTGATGCCCAGCCCATCCCTGAGCAGACATCATCCCCTCCCAGCCAACTCTCTCCAGTTCATATACTGCATGTGACATTTCATTGCATGAAAGATTCATTTGGCTGGTTTGTGTCAGCTGTACCAGCCATGCTCCCTCCCTCCCAGCTTCTTGTGCGTCTCCTCACTGGCAGAGCATGGGAAATTGAAAAGCCCTTGACCAAGGGTAAGCAGTACTTGGCAACAACTGAAACATCAGTGTGTTAACAATGTTGTACTAAATCCAAAACACAGCACTGTACCAGCTCCTAGGAAGAAAATGAACTCTTTCCCAGCCAACACCAGGACAGCACTATAAGAAAGGACACTTGACAGTGGAGAAGGAAGATTAGTGCTGAGAGGCTACTCAGTCTGATACATAAACACCTCTGCAAAAGTACAAAACTGTTTGTTGCACTCAATGTCAAACTCTTCAGAAAAGGTACCTGAATTCCAGAGACATATCATAGTTTTATCTAGGAGTTCCTCAGACAGTTAAGTAACATAAACATGCAGACTCTGAAAGTGCTTATAACATCATTCAGGTCAGAAATAAATTTACCCCAAAACCCAGCAAGGATCTAGAAATGAGGAATTCCACCACCAGTTGCTCCTCAGTATCTCAGTCCAACAGGCATGTTCCTAGCAAACCTACTTGAGTCCCAGAGCAACAGGGTGTTTCTGCTGGTTTTTTTATATGCAGCTGTGGTTGATGACCCACTTCCTACTTCCTTGTCCTCCCTCTCTCAGTGTACATTAGCCAAATCACCTTTGCCTTGGAAGAGTAGGGGGGTTAGAGGGACAGAATTTGATTTCCTCTTCCATCTAAGGAGATTTTAATCACATTTCCAAATTCCCTAAATAATGCTCAACCACATAATTATTTTTATTACACTTGTGCTCAGCACCCTTAGCACAGAGCCTTTGAGCCAAGCTGTCTTTGTAGTTCTGCTCTCGACTGGCTTCCACTGTGTGCCTTCTCTGAGGGACTGCGTATTCTCAAAGCAGAAGTCCTGTGTTCCAAGCAGCATGAAAACTTTCCCTAGAGGTAATACAACTGCTTACATTCCTGAAAATCATGCAAGAGCACAGAAGATAGTGTGTAGGCTCCAAGAGGAGTGTACAGAGCACTGTATGGTACAGTACTGCTCCCAGACGCCCCACCAGAATAATTGGACTGAGCCAGCAGCATATGTGGATTTTGACTTATTCACAAAATTTGGTATGGAGGCATTTGTTGAGGCATAAGTTTTATCCCCTTAGGAGAGAACATTGATGCTGACAGTGCAGTAACACAGGACTGCGAGATGCCTGAGAGACAGAACAGACACCATCCCCTGCCACTGGGGCTGCCCTCCAGAGAACCTCTTCAGCCAGAGGGAAAGTAACCATGAGCACAGCTCATCTGGTGGATTGTAGGAGAGGGCCACGTGGGAAAAGAGTGACCAACACAGCAGCATCCCAGAGCCGTGTGTGTCAACAGCAACCAGTGTGAGCCATGGCACCTCAAGCCCTTACACACTCCAGTCTGTGGGTGGAGATTACCCTGTGCACAAGGGTTGCTAAATGACAAGGTGGCCAGGAAGGAAGTTTGCAGACAGGGTTGCAGTTCATGTCCACTGCTATTTGTTTTTGCAGTACTTACAAGTATTGGCAAAGGCCAGCCCCCAGCACTTTGGGCTTGAATCAGGCCCTGTCCTCTGTGCTTTAATGGTATGCACATATACATACGTATATATATATATGTAATGAGAAAATCTAGACAATCTTCCCTCTGGCTGTGTGGAGGTACCTGGGCCTCCACATGCCTGAGCACATGCCAGACCCATCACAGCATCACAGATAGCTCTGGCTTCCCCAGGAGGTAAATCTTGCATCCAGAAAGGCACTGTTGTACATACCAGCTCTTTGTCAGCAACTGATAGATAACGACTGTATTGCATGGCACTTAACAACAAAAGGTAAGTCTAGACACAGCCAGAGAGGTTCAGAGAGCACCTCTGTCCTAATTCATGAAGACTGGCTAGATTACTAGCAGGGAGATGGGAAAAAAAGGGTTTAACTATTCCAGAAATACACATGTGAATATACTAGTAGGTAGAAGAATAGAGGCCACTATAAGGAGAGAAAAGAAATTAGGATTACAGATATTCGCAGAAGTGTGCAAAGCTGAGCAACTACATTAACTATTGATGGAAGTAAAGTCTGACCAGATAGAAACAGAATGGATATAACATAAGATAAGACAGAAATATTGACTGCAACTCTGCAATCCAACCAAGAAGGCTTTTGGCATAAAACTGAGATGAGGGATCAGAATTAGCAAGAACAGTTTTTAGAAAAAAACAGTGTGTGGAGCCTTTCATACTGACACTGACAACTGCCAAAGAATTCACATTTTTCAATATTCCTTATTTTCTCTATTGAAAATGTACCATCAAAATTTAGAGATCAAAACAGATGACAAAATAACAGCTCAAAGTTTAATATTCCTTCTGTCTTTAACTACATGCTGAATTAAATAGGGTGTGCCATAAACTTTTACCAGTGAGTCTCACCTTTACAACATCAGAGATAAAAATGCCTTTTCTTATCTGATAAATTTCAAGAGATATGAGACAAGAGTTCATATAAAAGATGCACTTTGGATTAGAAAGTGAGCAATGGACAGCTTAGCAGTTGTTCTGCAAAGAATCAACAGAAAATAGCATATTTTTTCCTCCAGCCTGTACCCAGTTGAATATACAAAGATCTGTCTAATTTTGTTCTTTTAAACAAACACTTCAGTCAGCTTTTCTCTGTAACTTTTAAGCAGAGTTTAGTTTTACTAAAGTACAGGCAGTACAGGCTCTAATTCCTCAGCCCACTTTAATTTGTCTGGTTGGTTTACATCAGAAAAAGTGAGATCCACATTAAGTGGTTTCATATAGTGCACTGTTTCACTGAATTTATGACACAGACTGAACTTCCACAGAAAAATGGTGTACTGTAGCAAATATAATCTATGTATTCTTAGGAAAAAGCTTAGAAAGAAGCTTAAGCAAATATAAAATATTTTAATACCATTTTACTGTGCACTCATTAAGTAGTAAACTGCACAGATCGGTTCTCTCTTTCCTCCTTAACTCTGATATTAAACTTGTGAAGTTTGATCTGACTTTTGTGTAGAGAAAAGTTTTGCACAGATGATTGGGATTTGTGAATTCAGATTTTAAACTAATTTTAGATCTCAACACAGGTAATTGAAATCCTTTATTGCAGTTTAACCAATCCCTTGAAATTTTGGCCTAAGTGATAGTGAGTACTCCATCTCTTAAAGCACTGCACTGAAACATTTTCTTTTCAGACTAGTAGGTTTTGGCTGCAGAAATTTTAATGTAAATTCCACATTCTATGCTATGGCACCAAACTAAATAACCTCAATAGTCTTTTCAAAACAGGCAATTGTGGAGTTAAACTCATAGGTCATCTCAGATCTGTCACTTGCTATTTCAATTGGAAAACAATTTACTATACTGCTGCATTTGCTTTTCCTTCCTTCCTTCCTTCCTTCCAACTAGCTTACATTATTTTGTCTTGTCTCCTATTTTTCATTCTATGTCTTGAAGCTAAACTTTTGAAATCATGTGAAATATTTATACAGAAATCAGAAACCATCAGCATTTAACACGACATATGATGGGAGCAGGAAAACTGAGCTCCAGTTTCATTCTGCATAATCAGTCCCTGAGATCAGATGGTTTCACTGCACAGCAGGATGTGCCAGCATAGCATGTTCAAATAAAAAGAACAGAAGACCATAAACATTATCTACAGCAAAATGTGTGAAAAAAGTTATTGCTTCTTTGCGTATCTTGTTCTTGAAAACTGGCATGAGAGATATGAGATAGCAAGGTGGAGTACAAATCCAGGAACAAATTGGTTTAATTTTTAGCTCTGAATGACATAGGTATAGGGTTTGCTGAAGGTGTACTAAAGCGTCTTTATTTACCCAACTCAATGAAACACCAACCCAGACACCAAGAGGAAATAGATATTTGATTAGCCTCATGGACACGTCCTTGGCCAATCTGCCTTGGTGGATGTAGACAAAAGTTCCTTCCATCACTGGCTTTGCCTGCACTGCAAGATGTCACCCTGCTTGTGCACAGAGCCTATGGGATGATCATCCCATACGGCCAAGAGTCACAGAGTCACAGAATCATTTAGGCTGGAAAAGACCTCTAAGATCATCAAGTCCAACTGTGAACCCAGCAGTGCCAGATCCACCACTGATTCCTGAAAAGCAGCTACATCCCAGATACTGGGAAAGGTCCTCCTCATTCCTCTTGTGGAAGACACCACTTCCTTAGGCTTAGCTGTAAACAGAACCATACCCTGGCTATACAATATCAAATTTGTTGATGTGGGGCCAATTTTCAGAACGGTGTGAAGGGTGTTGTTCACTCTGTATGTTACACGGTTACTACCACCAAGAAGATGGGTGATATTCTCTTCTCCTACCACCAATAAATCCAACTTTATCCACCCCAGTTCTTGGGGGCCATTTGACCCCTCTTTGTTTACTCCTCCTGCATCTCTGTCCATGCATCAGCTTGAAAGGAGAGGTTTTATTGCACAGACTGGAATGTCATGCCAGATCAGAAGATGGCATGACACCATGAATGCAATGACGTACACATGTCAGGGAAGTCCTTTTGTGTTCTTTCTGTCTAATCTAAGTGCTTATACTGCAGGCATTACTATGATTTCTAAGTGTTTCATTATCTCAGGTAATAATCTACAAAGATTGCAGAGCAATATTTCCATCAGCTTCCATTGCCATTTATTCTGTTTTTGCTGACTCAGATGACAGAAGTCTCCTGGGAGTGTCTTTAATTATGTATGATCTGCAATCTGCAGAAGTTCAGTTTTTCATGCCCTAAATGGCAACAGCATTTTAATGTCAAAAGTAAATTCCTTTCTTTGCTGAGTTCTCTCTTCACTGTGTTAGTCACAACTGACACTTTTCCACAGGAATCCTATACTCTAATTTAGTGTCTTTCAGGCTTGTATTTACCAAAAAGAATCAAGATCTGAACCTCTGTGCACTTCTAACACTACCATCTATCTCTACTGCATGCATGACCTGACATATTACTGCAGAAGCCTTCAGTAACTCACCAGCTGCCCTCTCCATTTTCTTCTGTAATTGCACCCAACCCTGATTGCCTCCCAGAGCAGGTACCTGCTTCTTTTAGTGCAATGCATGAGCTCTGCACAAGAGCATAAAAGGTTCAACTCCCAGGCTTTGGGGAAAGTTCCTTGTAGGGTGGCACAGACAACAGGCAAAACAAGGTAGCTGACACTTAACACTCTCATGTTGAGCTAAGGCAAAAAGAATGTGAGCAGGTCCATTTCCATCCAATTATATTTTATGTTTGCAGACCTGTCCTTCAGAGATTTTGTTTTTGTCTTTCATGCTAATTGGCCAAATTAGCATAAATCAGATCTGATCAAAAACAGTCAGCATGCACTAAAAGAGGGAAAGTTGAGAGGGGAAGGTCAGTCATGTAAAGGTGTGATACAGCCAGTATGAGCCAAGTTGCTAAAGGGTTAGCCCTCTGAACAGCCAAGTTAAATAAGATACAATTGGTGCTAAGTTAACTTCCAAGAGCTCCCAAGCGTGGACTTATAAATGCCTGGAGGGACAGGTTTGCTTCAATTGTGCTGTATTTAACTTGGCAATTTAAATGGCAAAAGTCCTTCCTAACTTGGCTCTTGATACAAATATCACACCTTTATATGGCTTAACATCTTTTGTAAAGTGGAATTTTTTTCTTCATGTTAATTAGATATTGCCATATGTGTGTACATAATAGTCAGATATATAGACACACACTCAACATAAAATACACACACCTATTAGATATCAATGAAAATTCTCATGGGGTAGGCAAAATTTTCCTACCTCTGGCATGTAACATATAGTCAGATTTTTAGTCTTGAGGAAACTGGTTTCCTTAAAGCAAGTTCCTTATAACCACATAGTCCAGGGAGAAAGGGAACTGTAATGAAGGCTTGTAGAAAGAGATCCTGTCTAGTTTGACTTTTTACTTCTATTGTCGGGTAATTTGGGGGAAAGTGGGGAGGCGAGGGAGGCATCTAATTAGGATTTCAAATTAATCACCAAATAAAGACAACTGGATATTCCAGTAATATACCTTTCCCTGTTATCTACATTAAGGATTGATGACAGTTGCTAAAGATTGGATGAGGTCACACTGTAGGGCTACAGTGGGCACTGTACAGGTGTTCTCCATCATGGGAACCAAATTCAAATTATTAAGGGCTAAAAAGGGTGGTGGGATTAAATTCCTCTTTAGTAAATCCTTCTCTAGCATTGACAGGACTGAGGCCAGAATCTCTCTCTTTCTTACTTATCTCTTAATTTTTACTGAGATATGCAATGAACCTCCACTACTATTTGCTATTTTAGTAACCCAGGTGTTCTTCTCTAGGATAGCAATAAGAGAATAATTGGAGGTAAATTGATCTGTATTGATTTTTCTAGAATGCCAGCCTCATTTGCCCTCAGATTTTAAACTGTACCTCCTTAATCATGTGAGCTTAAATTAAAGCACTTCAACCCTCTGATTTCTAAAGGAGCACTCTTCTCTCCTAACAGCCATCCTTTTCAGATTTTACAAAGAAAAAATAAATAAAATTTTTTTGTTTTGCATTGATTTAAGTGAAGGAGATACGAGAGAGAAGACATGGATTTAGGGGCTGAGAAGGTATGTTTTCTGGGAGAAACCAGACTCTGTTTGGTCACCTTTGGTCTGGAAAGTGTTTGTTCCCAGGATGATCTGTTCCTTTATTATGTATCAGATTTGAAAGTTAAATTTCACTTCCCCACCTTCTCTCAACAAAAATATTGAAGTTAGAAGGCAGATTAGAGGTTGATGACACTACTGCAGGCTGTAAAAGAAACTGATTTGAAATGAGATGCCTTGTTACTTTCTCCACTTTTAGCCACTTTTATTTAACCACTGCATTCTTCAAAATAAGCTATGAAAGCTTTATCTCAAAATGGCTTTTCTCCACAATGTCAGTGACATGTTTTAGGATTGGGGCAGTATTCTTCTGCCAGTTCAAAAGGCATGTCATGTTTGTGTGATATCACAACCTAGAAACAGTAAACTGGTCAGTTTGGGCTTCTAGTCTTGCTGAAGACATCAAAAGAATGTAAGCAAGTAAATCCGTTAAGACAAGGTTCAGGATTTCATTACCTTTCATCATGTTTTATTGCATTGTCCATATCATCAGTTATAATCCTTGCTATCAGCAGAATGTCCAATTACAGGAAGCTTCAGATACCAATTATTTGTTTAGGTGGGACATTGCAGTTACCTAATGCACAGTATTTCAAATAGAAATGCGTATTTCAAAGAACGCATAATATGTCCATTTGGTATTTAAGCAGTCATCACCATTCCAAAGTCATAATTCTTTACAAAGTGGCTGATGTGGCAACGTCGTCTGCTACAGTATTTTACGCACAAATAGACATTAGGAAAATGGTTTGAAGGACAGTTTAGGAGCTGGGTTCAATTTACTGCTTAGTCAAGTCGTTTAGGGACAACCTGGCAAGTTATTTAGGACTACACCCGCAAAAAAATGACAGAGTTCATGGACGTGAGCACGCCAAGGTCACTGACTGAACTCCACACGTGACACAGAGGGAGAGGAAGGCAGTAGAAAGAGAGATTCACAGCAACAGTTTCTGGAGCCATGAAGGAAGTGGCAGGTTAGCATAAGATAGTAAGCTTCAAATCGGTGGGAAAATTAACATACCCAAAATTGTTGAAATGTGAAAATAAGACTCCCAGGCACAGATATCAGCCTCTTCAAAGTTACGTAACTGGTTGTCAATGTACCCTGCTTCAAAGTATAGCTGAAAGAGGGGATGGCACTACCGCTGACATTCGTCTTTTACACAATAACTGAAATAATTGTTTCCTGTAGTATTTCTTTCAGTTCAATTAAATCAGTGGAGGCAAAGAAATAAATAACAAGCATTCCAAACAGTCCTTAGTGCTTTTCTTTTCTGCAGCACAAAACCACAGTGATGACTTATCAATATTCTGCCTTTTCTGTTAAGGTTTTGTGTGTGACAGTGTATCACTGCTGGGGAGCTGTAATTTATATATCGTGTTTATGAGTATTCCATACTCAGTCTTTCTATGACTTAGGGTACTGAATGTTACAATTGAACGTAACATTAAGGCTCTAATTGACTCCAGTGTGTAAAACCAGTAGCATAAGTTTCCTTGAAACTAGTTGAGGAAATTTTACTATATTACATTAACTTAAAACTGATGAAATTTTACTACTCATCTATCACTTTTTAAAACTTTACTTTGTAATTTAAATAAACCAAAATTCATTGTTGAAAAAAATTAGGTATAGAAAGTATTATTTATGCTGCTGAAGAACTCTAATGAATGTCCCTCATTCATTAAGAACTCCCAAAATTAGTAATACACAGTTTGGAGAACAAGTAGGTAGTAAAGAAACAGCAAATTCACAAACAAAAAAAACCCCTGTGGAGTTTCTTAGGTTCATTAATGCAACACTGATTTTTTCCAGTCCTCCAAGTTTTTTCTTTCAGGCTAAATTATGCTCTACGTGAGTCAGGAAAAATAGGTAAATGGGAATTTTTGATAGGCAAGTTAAGTTACCTGGAGCTGTCTAGGGCTATCCAAAGAAAACTTAGGTCCTCCTACATGATTTTGCTCTGTCTAGCAGAAAGAGGTCATGAACATGGATGGTGCTCTGATCTATTCAGTTGAGTCAGAAATGTGAAATAGAGACGGCTCTTCCTTTTTGACAGTCACTTGTCTTGAATGGGCAGCCAGGCAATAAAGATGTATAACTGGTGTGAGGCACAGTATTCTCCATAATAGTCACTGGACATTTTTCTCATTTATAGCTACTACAGCATAAAGCAACCATAGCCTAAGGAACTGTTCTGAACTGGTGCCTTGTAGCATCCCTAAATATCTTCAAGATATGGAAGATCTGTTAAAGCAGAGAGCGGTGCCCTTGCATGTGTCAAATTCAAACACTGGAGATACTTCACATCAAATGGTAACAGTCATGAAGCATGGAGAGAGCCATCTGTTTCCCGTACTTGGAAGAGGTGTTGAAAACGAAGCTTTTTTTTTTCACTTAGCTAAGATTATGATTTTCGTGAGGCCAGAGTGTATGCCCAAAACAGGCAAAAATGAGACCCTCTGTCCTTGGGGTGATGACAATTTGAACTCTAATATTACTCTAATGTGACTGGAGGAAAAAGAATATAAGTAGGTGAAATAAACCTCTGGAGTGCTATAATTTTTATCTCAGAAAATTAGGTGTGGGCCCTGTCGTTAATGCCTCGATCCCCGCCATCCGGTGTTTGTGGGAAACGTGCAGCTTGGAGCATTGCCATGGTCCTGCGGTGACAGTGAGAGACTGCTGATGCCAGGCCACGAAGGAGTGCTAGAAATAACACCTGCTCTCCTTCAGATGGAGATAACTCTGTGAGAAAACTGTGACAGCTGTTAGAGATATGGGACAGAGCTCTGATGGATAAGAGCATTCAGAGGGCAAAATTTGCTCTAGCAGTTCTGAGAGCACTTGATAACTTCCATAGCACAGTATGGCAGGAGATCAAAGGCAAGTATCTTCTAGAAGTCCTTTTCTGTCAACAATATACTTGGATGGTTTCAGCTTCCTGTAAAGAAACTGAAAATAAAACAGAACCTAAATTATCTGTTCACATTGCTTGGCAAAGGTCCCCATGAGAGATTCCCATGGATCTGAAGTGAATGTTTGCTCTACACCATTCTGCCTCCCTAAAAGAAAGATATCAAGTCAGCTTGGTGGTTTTCTTGTTTTTTATGTTAGAAATATATGTATATTTTAAAGTATTTTACAACAAAATACCCACAAAGGAAGTTGAAAAAAAAAAAAAAGGGTTGTTAGGAGCAACAGATCTTTAGGGGCACTTTACACGATTACAATATCAGAATGATTGTATACACTTAAAAAACAATCCTTGCATAGCTTACAGATGGAAAGTAGAAACTCCTTTCATGCAGCTTTTCAGCCATTTCTAGACCTTCATGACCAAGTCAATATGTCATTAGTATCAGTAGGCTTTTGTACAGCCATTTTCCCCAGTTTTATGTATAGAAAAAGTTTGCTGTCTTCAGCAACCCTGAAGACCTTTCTGTCTTCAAAATGAGTAGAGGATAAGGCAGTACTCTCATGGAACATTTTTTCAATTTCTAAAAGAAAGAACACTTTTCAAAGAATCATACTCTAGTAGTAATGGGAAAACACCTTTGCTATTTCCTAAGTATTGACAGATCATGGCTTAACGCAAACAACTGTAAATATAGAATATACTGTTAACATCAGCCAGGAAGATTTCCTTTTTTTATCCCTCTTGTAGGAAATTAATATCTAATCTGGTAAACTCTGAGGTTAAGGACATCAGAAAGCATGTTAAACATTAAGCAGCTGATGATATTTGAAAACCATTGTCACTAGTTAGAGCTATAAAAGAATTCCATAAAACTACATTTTAATGGAAATTAGCGTAGAAGCCAGGTGAAGAAGAGAAGGATCCTGTAATTACCGCTAATTAAAGCAAAGTTTGGTTCCAAAAGAAAAAAAAATTATTTAACATCAAGGAATTATATTTTCACACCAGTTTCCTATCTAGTTATTTATTGTCAGGCAGCTTGCAGAGATATTTTCCCCTGTGACTTCTGATGTTCCTGTGAAACACAGGTATTCCGCTGCATGCTATACAATCATTACCCTAACAGGCTTCAACACAACCGTTTGCATTATTTCAGACAAATAGAAATGAGCAATCATACGAAGATGATGACGATGTCCTAAGACCACACGATCCCATCAGATACCCAAAGCTAAGCCCAAGCAGCAGTGGATGCAAGAAGCACACCCTGGGTAGGGTGAGCCTTGAGGCACAGGGCCATGAGTCACTGGGCACCACATGGCATGGAGTGTGCATCACCCTAAGAGACCAATGGAGACGGAGCTGCAGCAACTGCGAAATATAATGTTGGCTGTCTACATATCTCTGTAAATACAGTACTTGGAATTTATTACCCTATAAACTCTGACCAAAAGGTTAACATTTGAAGGACAACTTAGCAGAAAGAATACCTGCATCTGATACAGAAGTTACAACTTTTAGTTACAGGAATTTCCTCTTGTTTATATTACACAATTTTGTAATGTACAGGAATGTTTTCACTGTAGCTCCTAACATAAAAATAAACACCTTTATAGTATTCTTCCACAGCTGGCATGAACTCCCACTCCTGTTTTGTACCAGTTAGCCCATTGTAACAATGGCCATTCCTCCCAGTTTGTGCTTCCTGTGTTGAAGAGAGAATTAAGGCAGGCAAGCTGCAGAGATCCTGCTGTGATAATTGTTCACCACCCAGGGAGATGTGCTGCGAGAATCCCAGACATCCTCAGGTGGGATTCACTATATCCTATAGCAAATCAGCTATATGGTTGAGTCTTTTCTGGGTGTTTCTCCTCCATGAATAGCACATCGGACACAAGAAATTCAGAATCTGGTCATTATGTAGAAAATCTAGACAGTATATTTTTAGGGGTAAAAAAGAAAAGAAAAACAAAGTCAGCAAGAAAGTTTTCTGTAGGGACAGAGGCAGCAAAAGGGCATCTAAAGAGACTGAG
The DNA here is from genome assembly GCA_013400235.1 of Oriolus oriolus. Classification (NCBI taxonomy): domain Eukaryota; kingdom Metazoa; phylum Chordata; class Aves; order Passeriformes; family Corvidae; genus Oriolus; species Oriolus oriolus. Next base: position 806,574 of record VXBT01007152.1, on the reverse strand, counting down.
ATTGCCGCAGTTTAACCCCAGAAACTCTGCACCATGCAGTCATTTATCCTACTCAATCCCCAGTGGGATAGGGAGGAGAATCAGGGGAAAAAGGCAAGGCCCATAGGTTGAGACAAGAAGAGTTTAGTAACTGAATAAAGTAAAATATAATAATAAGGTTAGAAGAAGCAGAAGATTGAAAAGTGAGAACAAAATGAGAGGGAGGAATAAAACCCAAGAGAACCAAGAGCTTCAAAAGAGAAATGGAGGAATAAAACCCGAGAGAAACAACAACACAGTTGCTCACGACCCACTGACCAATTCCCACCCCATCCCCCAGCAGCTCCTGGTCAACTCTCCTCAGTTTATATACCAAGAATAACATTCTGTGGTTTGGAATATCCCCTTGGTCCATTTGGATCAGCTGTTCCAGCCATGCCCGCTCCCGGCTTCCTGTTCATCTCCTCACTATCAGAGTATGGGAAACTGAAAAGCCCTTGATTTAGTGTAAGCACTACTGAGCAAATACCAAAACATCACCATGTTGTTAACATTATTCTCGTATTGAATACAAAAAAACCCAGCACTGCACTAGCTAGTAGGAATAAAATTAACTCTACCAGTAGAAACCACGACACAGAGGTAACAAGAAGAAACATGAGGTCCTCAATTCCTTTTTATGCTTCAGTTTTGACTGGTAAGAGCCCAGGAGCTACAGGCTAGTCAGCCTCACCTCAGGCCCCGAGAAGAGCATGGACCAAATGTGCTTAGGAGCCTTCTCCAATCATATAAAAGATAAGATGACTGCAAAGAGTCAACATTAATTTACCAAGGCCAAATCATGCCTGATCGACCTGTTTTTTTCTGTGATGAGAAGACTGGCTCTGATATAAGGGAATTTATATCACACACTTTGGCTTTATCAAGGCCTTTGACACAGACTTCACAGTCTCTGTATCACCAAACTGGTAAGATGTGGGCTGGATGAGTGAACAATAATGTAGGTGGGAAGTTGGCTGGACTGCTGGCCTCAGGGAGTTGTCATCAGTGGTGCAAATTTCAGCTGACAGCCAGTTAATAGTGACATCCCTCAGGGATGAATGTTGGGACCAACACTGCTTAGTGTCTCCATTAACATTGTGGGCAGCAGTGTACTCTCTGCCAGGTGATACCAAATATATTGCTATTCAGAGAGATCCTAGACAAGCTGGAGAAACAGGCTGTCAGCAAAACTTTTAATATTTTTATAAAAGATCTGGATGCAGGACTGGAATGCAAATTAGGTAAGTTTGCAGATAATACTAAATTGGGAGTGGGTGTGAGCTCCCTTGAGGGTAGAGAGGCCTTACAGAGAGACCTGGATATACTCTGGATAGAGAGCTGGGCAACCAGCAACCATGTGAAATTTAACAAGAGCAAGTGAGAGATTCAGCGCTTGGAATGTGTATAATCTTGGTTACATGTACAAATCGGGTGATGGCAGGCCAGAGAGCAGCCCTGTGGAAAGAGATCTGGGGGTTTGGGTTGACAGCAAGTTGAATATGAGTCAGTAGTGCCCTGGCAGTGAAAACAGACAAACATGCCCTGAGGTGCGTCAGGCACAACATCACCAATCCGCCAAGGGAGGTGGTTGTTCCACTCTGCACTGCACAGTGAAGCCCCAGCTGGAGTCCTGTGCTCAGTTTGGGGCACCTCAACACGAGCAGAACGTCAAATTATGAGAGTGTTCAGAGTTGGGCAAACAAGTTGGTGAAAGGCCTCAAGGGCAAGACTTACAAGGAGTGGCTGAGGTCACTTGGCTTGTTCAGCTTGGAGAAGAGAAGGCTGAGGAGAGACCTCATCACAGCTTCCTCAAGGTGGGCAGTGGAGGGCAGGTGCTGATCTCCTCTCTGGTGACCAGAGATGGGATACGAGGGAATGTGATGAAGCAAGGGAAGTTCAGATTGGACATTAGGAAAAGGTTCTTCACTGAGGGGGTGACTGGTCACTGGAACAGGCTCCCCAGGGAAGCGATCATGGCACCAAGCCTGTCAGAGATGGAGGAGAGTCTGGGCAACACTGTTTGCCATATGGGTTAGCTTCAGGCAGTCCTGTGAGGAGCAGGCAGTTGGACTTCATGGTTCTTATGTGTCCCTTCCAACTGAAGAAATTCTATGACAAGCAAATGCAAAGTCCTGCATCTCAAACGGGAACAACTCCATGAGATAGTACAGGCTACAGGACACATATTTAGGAAGCAGTTCTTCAGAAACGCCCTCAGGGACCTGATGGACAAGTGAAACAAGTAGCAGCAGCTGCAGCAAAGGCTGTCAGTATCCTGACTATAAAAGTGCAGACAACAGATCTAGGGAAGGACTTTTTGCTACTTTTGAAACTGCATTTGTAGTACTATATTCTGTCTGAGGGGTCACCACTGCAAGAAAGAGAAGGACATACTGCAGCAAGTCCAGTGGAGGGATGATTGTTATCTCACTGCCCCTAATCACTACCCCTGAACACATAAGCTGTTAGAGAGGAAGTCACATGAATTCATCTACTGCAAGTACCTCAGGTGAGGCTCATTTACTGAATTTTTCAGTGGAAAAGCATGGAGACAGAGCCCGAAGCATTATTCAAGGTAGAAATCTTTTTCCAGAAGTTGAAGTATTTTGGAGGGCTTGTGCTCCCACTGCCTATACAAGCCAAGGGATTTCAGCACATAAGATAGAGGTAACCTCCCTGAACCTTAATTCTCTCTTCTTAACTTTCAAGAAAAAGTGCACAATTAAGTTTCATCACAGTTTAGCAGCTTTTGGGTTATGCAGGACTCTGTGCTTCCAGTGTGACACCTGTGTGAGATTTAGGAAATTTCACTCTTAGTCTTATTTGTCTGCAATGAGACATGTTTTCAGCAGGCAGCCTTCTGCTACAGCACTGGTGTCAGATTTCCAATGCAAAGGATTCCCCTACTTGTGATTACCTGAATAACTGAAGGTTTTATGCAATTAAACTAGGGGTATTTGCAATATAGAGACTCCATTGCTTTGATTTACCCTCTACTATGAGCCTGAGCCACAAAAACTCTTCAAGACACAGCTGACAATGCTGTCAGAGAGAAGAAGTTGTAATAAGAGACGTAGTCATGCTGTAAATATTTTATTTCTTGTTACTAATTTAATCTATTATATATCGATATTTTAATGTCATTTGCTACAAACCATCATTATCAATTTTTTTCTGTCTACAATGAGATTTAACAAATCCATTAAGCTTTTATATGTTTGATTCTGTGTTGGATAAATCAGAAATGGGGACTTGAACAGCACCTGCTCTCTCCTGTATATCTTATGGTGACAAGTAGTCAGGCTTTGCTCTCCCTGCACATTCAGTGACACTCCAGTCCCTCAGTCTCCCTGAACTGCCAGTCTCTAAAACAGACATATATTGACACTCAAGGTATTTTCTACCTGGTTAACTTGACTGCATAGCAGAGCTCAATGCAGAACTCACAGTGGATGCTGATTGTCTCATAGAGACACTTGCAAGGGAATTTTGTCTCTTGCCCATCAGAAATACTGTTCTCATTCTTCATTTCACTCAGTCAAATTCCTAGCTCAGCTACAAATGTATGCAATTGCTACTGCTGCAGTGTAATTGGTGCAAAGCCTGGGGGATGGGAGGTGGAGAGCTTACATATTAATTATCCCTCCTAAATGTCCGCACAAGTGTGGAGCTGGGAGTTTATTAAGGAATATTAAGAAGCTGGACCTCCATCTGTTTAAACAATACGTTTAAAATTAAAGTTTCTTAAATAACAAGCCACTTTTACATTGTATAAGTTTAATTTAACCTTTCTATTTCTTTGAAGACTTGAAGATTTGAAGTTTAGCCTGAACAATACACGAAAAATAATACGATATGCTGGAGCAGGTCTGAATCCAAAGGCCTATCATCAGAGACACCAACAGCTCTGAGCTTTTTCAGAATCACCTGTAACTGATCATATGCAAGACCGACATCTTTTGTTTTTAATCTCCCTAAAATGTATTTGTTATACAAAAAAAGGGACACATTTTCATTGTAAAGGCATCCTTACCACATCAATGTACCTAGCAAGCTTGCAATACGTGCAATTAACAGAACTCATTCCATTGCCTTCTGCCAAATTTATTGATGATCCTTGACCAGTGACAATCCAATAAAACTATCCCATGAATTGTGTAAGGTAATATAAGCACAGTTTATTGTGTTATAAAATGAGTGAGAAAGACTTTACTAAACTACTGCAGCTTATCACAATCTTATCTGCTTAGAGAGACAGCTTGCACTGCTTTCCCTTAGAACAGCAACAAAAAGCACTGAGGAGCACAGAAATAAATTCTTCACTGGATGAAGAATTTGCTTTACAATTCTGTAGTAAACTCAAATTTTTGAAACCTGAATATCTGAAATCAAGGGCCCACATCAATTTATAAGCCTGACTGAAGAAGTGACGTGGTTTTTAACTGATACTGGGCATCCACATCTTCCTTTTGGTTCACTGAGCAGAAATTCAGCACATACCATGAAATTTGGTGCACCATTCATGTATTAAAGGTACCCGAAAGTCAGACCACTTACACTTGGAAACATAAACTTTGGCCTTGATACAGCAGAATCTTTCACAGGTACATGCTACAATTTCTATTATATTGTTAGTAGTCTGCAGGGTATGAATGGTGATGCTACAATTTCCTCACTATAAAGGAATTCTTCCTACTTTCCTTCTGCTAACTTACCTTATAATAATTTCACAAGGCACAGTTTGTTTTTTTCTTTAAACTTATTCCAAGATAAGTCACACATGGAAGACATCATCATCTTTTTTTCTATGAGAGCTATTGTATTTTGAGGGTTTGTTCTGTGGGGTTTTTTAATGGAAATCAAATGGATCAACAACCAAGATGGAGAAGATGTAAAAATGAACACTGTTTGGGTTTGGGGTTTTTTTTTTACATATGATATCCAGGTAATGAATTCACACAGTTCTTGGTTTTGGTAAGAATTTCTGTTTCATCAGTTGTTAGGACATTTGTCATCACTTACTGTCACTCAAATACTATGGCTTTCTTACATCACCACTTTTTCTTCTCTACCAAACTCCCCACACAGCTGACTGCATTTCCTATCTATTTCCCACACAGAGTCATGGGAGAGTGTCCAGGATCTTGTACTCCCAGCAACCACGGGGGCAGTTTGCCACCTTTGCCAAGACATTCTGTCCGACTTCAAGAAAAAGAGAGACAATGACACTGCTGGTAGTGTTCAACTGTTTGCACTTCCTTCTACGACAGTGCCCCCTTTCCTTCCACTATAGTTAGTAAGGCTATAGCATGTAACCTTAAGGTAGAGGAAACTGGCTTTTTCTTAGGAGGTGCCAGCACATTCATTTTTAAAGCTCACATTTTCTCTCTTCTTCAAAAGGAAATGACTGGGCAGCATTCTTGTCAAAGCATTTTCCTGACCCACACTTCTTTTTATAACTTCTGCAGGGCTAATTGTCTCTGTGTCATGAGGCTTTCAAGGTGTCAGTACTAAGTTTTTATCTTTCTGCCCATAAGCCTTAGAACTGGTGATCCTAATAAATCATCCTGAATTGTGCTGCAGTACTCTCACAATGCTATATATAGTTCTTTTGAAACTTAAGGAACATCTTTTCAGTCAAGTTCATTGTACTGAGTTGTTTAAAAACCAGTTTAGCTTTTCACACTGTAACCTTGAAACAAGCCCAAATAATACTTTAAAATAACCTCCCAAATTAGTTACTTAACTATTACAAATTCACCACTGATTTCATACTAAATGCAATGTAATGTAAAGTGTTCAAATACATAGTTTTTAATGCATTGAAAAATGTTTCAATCTGTAATAGTTTGAAGATAGCCTGCAGTAGCCTTGAACTATGAACAAAGAGAATTCGAAAATTATTTACTTGATTGTTATATTTTTGCTATTTTATTTATTTTTTAAAAGTGATTGATTTGAATCATTTATGTATTGCAAGAGTAAAATGTCTTTGTCCCTCAGATGAAAACAGGAGTTCTGCTCATGTATTTCAACCGCATTTTTAACACTTTCCACAGAATTTTCTAATTTTACTCATGTAGTCAAAAAAAAAGTTGTTAAGCTTGAAAATCTGGGGGATTTTTCTTCTGGTCATTCATCTGGGGTATTGCCTTTAAGTTTTGACACAATGAGCTCATTTTTTATTTCCAACTGAAGACTTTCAAAATCATTTCTAGAAATCCATATTACTTGTGTCTTGCATTCTTCAAATCACTTTTTCACAGCTCTGGAAATTTGCTGTTAAGACGTATCTTTAAAATTCTGTGTCCACCACAACAATCATCATGTCTAGTCTGCATTTCTTATTTAATGAAGCAATCATTTTTGATTCCTAGAAGAGTTGGAGATGTTTCTTAATAGTTGGTGCAATATTAATTGTGGGGTTTTTTTCTACTCTAGCTCTTCCTTCATGACTCTTTTTGCCTATGGGTATTTTAAAAATGAACCCATGAGAAAACCTACAGAAGTAAAAACAAGCATCAAAATAATTCCCATAAATTACTCAAGTCTAAATCCAGTGTTCTTCTGTCACTAAAAGCTTTTACCACTCAGCTGCTGGCATTAAGACAGTACATTGTCAACATTAAAATCGCTAGGAATGTTTAAAAATATGCTCCTTATATATAAACAAGCACTTACACATGTAAATATAAGTTGAATTTTCAAACATCAACAAACAGAAGTATCAATTTATGCAATGTAGATAACAGACTTAAAAATTCTGCCTTTGGGTCTAAAACAACAAAAAACAACCAAACAAAACAAAAAAAAAATCAGCTCTTAAAAGGGAGAACTCCCCCACTTGTTCTTCTCAGAGTGAAAGTTTTTGTCTGAAAGGAAGGCCACCACAACCTTCCTGCAAGGATGGATCAAAGCTGGTACTAGTTCTGGGCAGAGCCAGGGTAGGCAGCTGGACAGCTGCCCTCACCAAACAAATGGGGGACTTGTGGCTCCTGGAGTATCTGTGTCCTTCTCCATCCCATTCAGAGGGGTCACGCCAGGCATTTGAGTTGGACCTCTGTGAAAGGACGGACAGGAAATCCCCAGGGGACTTCAGAGTGAGGGGCTGGCCACAACTTCACAGCACAAAGGGCAGGGGATGCCTCCAGAGACTGCTGTCACATGAGAACCTACCAGATGTTTCTGAGTGAACCCCTGAATTGTGAACTTTTTATGTTTTTTAATTGTCAGGAAAGCAAATAACCATTTTTTTATGTTGCAATGGCATTTTGAAAGAAGCAAAATCATCAATTGCCATATTCCCACACCCTAGACTAGAGGACTAAATGTACAAGTGTGAATCACCCCATTGCTGACATATAAACATTTCAGATTCCTATGATTCCCAGTCTAGCAGAAACCTTCCATTCTCTCTAGCACGTTCTGGCACTCGTCCACTCGTGTGTTTTCTCCCACGCATTGAAATTTGCTGATGTCATATCAGGAGAGATGGGAAGATGTTTGCGTATGATTCAGAGCAAAGGTTGCCTTTCCCACAAACCTTCCTCTTTCCTGTACTTTTCTGAAACTGAATATACAAGACCTCCTTAAATAGTAGAGAGGCTGACAATTATGAAACTAATGAATCCTAGTACTTAGAAGAAAGTTCTAGGACTAAATCTTTTAACTCGATAATAATTTTGTGAAAATGTATTCATTTTCAAATAAAATATAAAAAAGCTAAAGACTAACTTTTAGTGTAATATTAGTATATACATTTGTGCCATGAAAAGGAAAATTGAATAGCAGTATTAATGTAGAGAAAACATGCCAGATTTCAACTTGATCTCCTACTGGTATGAGAGAAAAGCCTCTGCAAATGATAAAACTGAAACCTTCATCTGCTGTACCTCTATCTCACAGTAATTGTAGCAGTTTACATCATCGTCCAAAATATTCCACAAGACAAAGATGGATCTTTTGATGTATCTATCTAGTTTACTACAAAAACAGAAGGCAAAGTGATTGCAAAGGCTGCAGTTTCATTCAGTAAATATTGTCACTCCTTTTAAAACTTGTACAGGGATGCATGAAGCATCAGGTACTAGCAAAACAGGCATGGTACAAACATTTGCCTTGTCATTCTGGAAAATCCTTGGCCAGCAGTGAACATGGTGGAGGGCTTTCCCACCACCTGCTTTTGGGCTCTCAGTATTTCCAAATAAGCCTGATTTTCCTAAGCTCCTCTTATGCACAAGGGGGAGATAAAAGTTTTGCCAGGTTGAAACTCATTCAGCTTCAATCCAGAGCCCCAGTCAGTGGGAGCAATACCTGCATTGCTGACTGCCACAGGCTTTCCTTTTGTATGTGCCAAGTGTCGCTCCTGCTGAGGAAACAAGCCGCGGCAAGATTCCGCAACACAGGTGTATTTCTGTATGCGACCTCAGAGCACTCAAAATTATATTTCTGCTTTCAGTCACTCCCTAAGGTAACCTCTCTCTCTAAAGGGAGTCTATATTTAGACAAAGAGGGAGATTACTTCTTGAGCTAGACTGAGTGCCTAAAGTTTTAGTACCCAGAGCTAGAACATGTGAACTATCCCTGAGTTTCAAGAAAAGTTTTCAGAGCCCACTCAGAAAATATAGAGAGAAAGTATAGAATTAATTTGAAGTTTCATTTCACAAAATAATTCTTTACTTATTACTTTGTCCTCTGATGGATGCACGAAGAAAAAATTCTGGAGCAAATTTATTTCGTTCACTTTAAGGATAAGCTGTCAAGCTAATCATTACACAAGTTTCAGCCACACTGCCTGCACTGTGCTATCCTGATTTCATCAACTGTTAACTCTATAAAATCAGAGGAGGATAAAGTTCAAGATAATCACTGATAAATGCATCGTGAAATAAAAAGCACTATAGCTACTGCTCATTGGAATTTAGAGAATTTAGAAGTCAGAACTCTCCAAGGTTTACATTCTCAGATACTTTGCAAGCATTGCCTTTGATACAAATAAAACTCCTATGGACTGTATCAGTCTGTACTGTTCACAGGGGTGAGTAGTTTAAAAGAACGAGAATCCTAATTTAGCTTCACTGCGCATCTTGTAGTCACAAACACGGCACCACAGTGCCCCAACCTCATCAAAAAGTGCTTTAAATGAGCTGCTTAAAAAGAACAGTCCTACGTCATTTGTTGGCTTTCATACCCGTGAGATCTAGAATTCGATGCATGAGCCCCTGGGATAAAAACTAACATTTGTTGTGTGGATTCCTTTAGGCACAGCTGATGCTAACTACACAGCATCATCTGCTTGATATTATGTACTCACAGCTAATTCAGGATAAGTGTTAAGGACTAACAGGTTTGTGTATAAAACAGTGATGATTAATATTCTGTAAGATTTAGCCATTATCGAGAAGTTTAATGTTAAGCAATTAATTTAGTGAAGTTAAATTTTAATGTTTAAAGCTGGCCTAATTTTTCAACCTTCTAAACATTCCTATCACAGTGATCATTAATTTCCTGATGGGTATGTGTTCATTCGCAGTGCTGTCTGGCTTTATCCCATACCTTGAAGTAGGCAGAATTGTCACCATTAAATTAAATGGAAGTAGATCCAGAGTAAGTTCACTGTCTAATATGTTTGTAAATAGTCACTTTTCCTTCACTTTAGCCATCTTCTATTTTTCTCTCACATACTGTTTCCCATATGTCTCTTTTCCCTCCATTGGAAAGGACAATCTTTTTTCTCTCGAAGAATTTATCTTTTTTATTTTTGTTGTGACCACATATTCTTTATGAAAAGGTAAAGAGAAGCCACCCATACAGGTGAGTACACTGATGACTTCTACTTAGACAGAGATCTCATAGAAACATGGGCTTGGAATGCAAGCCCCAGCCAAGATGTCTAAACCAGCAGAGATGAATTACACTGTGAAAGTGGCGATTTCTCTTCATTAACTGGAAAAAGAATTCAGGCACTTAACTTTGAGGTGATTCAAGCTGGCAAAACAAGTGCCGCCCGGAGGAAAGAACTGATGAATATTGCCTCACAACGTTGTCAGGAGTTCAAGGCCACTGTTTAAGTGCAGGATAATGCAGGAACCAGAGTGACTTGCACAGGCATATGATGGATCTCTTCATTTTCTCATCAAGTTTCTTCCTTCCAGGAAATACTGGACTCTTGAGCTTTGGAGTCCTCACATAATTGGTGCTGGAAAATATGTGACACTGAGACTGGCAGATTTCATGGTGCTGGTGATAAACAGCCTGAAACAAAATTATTTCCTATTGGCTGAAAATGTCCTGATATCTTATATGCAACAAAAATTGACTGAGCCATATGATCTTTTTTATCATTGTTTGAGAAATGCATCTGAATTGTTTTGAGGCCTCTCTATTTTCATTACAAAGAGATTTGTGTATTGTAACAAAAAAATCATGTCTTTGTAGCAGAAGGGTCTAAACCTCCTAATAGAGTAGTATATTGCCTCCTCTACTTATATTCTTGACCAACACTTCGCCCGACTTGAGAAACTAAGAAGTGTCAGTAATATCCAACACGTTTTTTCCCTCTAAAGATGTAGAAACATATATCCAGCTCAGAAAAGCAGTAATCAGTGTAGCATTTGAGTACCTGACAAACAGTAGGTAGGTAAACTAATCTCTCTTATTCTCCTTCAGCAGCATAATGACAGCAAACGTGGTATATGGTTTCCATTGAAATGCTAAACCATCACATATTTCATGACCCTCAACTCTGCATAAAGTATGCTCTGTAAAACAAGTTTTTGCTGATACACACATCTAGAAATGAAATGAAAATCTACACTGTATGCTCAGTTCTCTCCTCAAGGAAAGTGACAAATTTGGATGCAATAAGAGACAACACTGGGATGGTGCAACATTTTTCTATTTCAAGTAGACTCAGAACAGAAAAGCAACATGTATACTTACCTCAGCAGAAAACACAGGGCCAGAAGCAAATAACTTTTGGGACTGACCAAAAGCACCTAGAGCAATAAATGTTGCCATAATATACATTATCTGCAAAACGAGAATTCAGACACAGAGGGATACATCCTTACCTGATGTTTCCAATGTCTACAATCTACATCTAAGTTAGTCACCCCAAGTGCCTGGTTAGAGGGTGTATTTTTAGGTATGGTTTGTCCAGTCTGCACTTAACCTCATATTTAGGATGGGAGGTGCCGGTTTCTCCCTTGTTTAGACTGGAAATGCTTGTCCCTCCTGGTGGCCTATAAAGGAAGGTGACCTGAGGAACTCATCCAAAGATGTCTCTGCATTACACACACACCCCTGATCCCTTTTAGAGATGCTGAATTTAGGTTACTCTGCACAATATGATTTGCCATTCTTGCCTTCTCCCAGGCAGTATTCTTGAAACTATGCAAAGCACAGAGAGAACAGGAATTTGGGAAGATATTTCATCTTGGGTCACTGGTGACAATTTGCCAATGACACAGTCTGTCAGTGCGGAGTAGTTTACAGGGTCACAAAGATCAGCTTTACATATACTGCCCTCCAAGGACAACCTGAAGCTCAGTGATGCCCACCACATGTTTACACAAACTGAAGTTCAGAATAACCATAAAAGTATCCTGCATTCTTTGGTGTTACCACAGTGCTGAAATTAGTGCTGAGTTTCATGTTCTTAACAAATATGTAAATATTTATAAACACTCCATCAGCATTTTTGTCCCATATGAAATTTTCTTTAAATGACTTTTAGGTCACTTTTAAATACAGTGTCACATTTCGATGGCTGTCTAATATTACAAATACATTAGCAAACTGAGTGCTGTCTCCTCCTCTGGGACTAGGTGAGAATAGATCTATTAATGCACAATACATGAAGCCAAATTTAACTTCTAATTTGCCTTGTTCCTTGCCACGTGGGAAAAGAGAGCCCTGGAAGTGCCTGCTAATGGATGCATTTTATGCTCACCAACAAAACCAAGGATGTATAGAGTAAGAGACTGGTCAGTTTCTGGAATTAGTCCCAACAATTCAGAACTTCCAAGCTCTAAGAGTTGTTTTATAGACCTGAAGTTAATAAGTTATCTCCACCCTAAGTACTTGGTACTACTGGTACTGCTTACCGGTACTACTAGTAGTACTACTGCCTAGGCACTACTTACTACAGGTGACAACTGCAGAAAACCAGGGGGGCAACCTCTGCCTTATGCTGGATCAGAGAGCAGGAAAATAAGAGGCATTTTGCAAGGGCAGAAATTGCTCTGAGAAGACTCTGGGAAGAGTCTGATGATCATATAATGTTCTTAAGTCTGGAGAATGACAGTGGAGAAGATTCAGCCTGGGAGTACTGTTTCTGTTGGGCAGAAGCTCCGCTATCAGGTTTATTGCCTGTAGAGCTTGTCTTTGTGGGGGTGGCATCAAAGTAAAGCCTTTAATCAGAAAGTATGGCTTGCTGGGATGAGATTTCCAACACATGAAGAAGTGAGACAGAGGAAAAGGCTCCTCATCAGTCATTCTCTTCCCTTCTACACACACTGAGTAGTCTTTTTTTGCTATTCACCTTTTTTTCCATGTTTTTGCTTGTTTATTTTGTTTGGAGGTGTTTTCTGATTTAATGAAGAGACCATGAACTGGAGCATCTGTCTGCGTTTTGCTAGTGTTACTGTGTCTAGAGTCCCAAGAGGGAAGAGAGTGCCAAAAGTTAATTTATGCAAGTTCATTAGCCCAAGGTTTCTTCCCCTCTTGTGTGCACAGGACCGACCTTTCCCAGAAGCTGCCTTGACTTGTGCCTGGCCTGTTGTCACTACCTCCTTGATTTTCTAGTTTTTCATGCTGCAGATGTGTTTTTCACCCCATTTCTGGCACCAGCAGCAGACTCACGTCCTGCATTAAATTCACTAGCAGCACCTTAGCATTCAGAAAGGTAAAGCATGAGCATCAGTTTGTCAGATAAAGTCAATAAACGCTTGTGATTCAGCAACAAAGGCCAGCCGTGTAAACAGAATCCCAGTTGGCAATGCCTGCTGTAACACCCTTCATCCTGGGATCATGTCAGGCCAGGAAAAAGCTCAGCCTCCAGAACACTGCAGTCACAAGGATGCTGCTTGCTGGAGCACAAAAAGAGTTTTCCTTTTCCAGGCACCATGGTAAAGGAGCATTAGTTTGTAATTCCCATCAATCACTGTGCAATCAGAATATAACCAGACCACACACTGGCCAATAACACCAAAACCACAGGAAACAGCCTGATCAAAGTGTTTAAATAAAAGTATGTTTATATCACGGGTCACCATGAAACACCTCCCAAGCAGAGTACACCAACTCCTTATGACTCCAGCTAAAGGACATCTTCAGAGCCCAAGTTAGCAAGCTGGCACTAGCTCAAGGTTGCCTTGAAAGTTATCTTTTCAGCGCTATTTCATCCAAGTCACAACCTTGAAGAAAAGGGGGTTAAAGTGTCAAAGGTGGCACTCTAGACCTGCTGCAAGTAAAGAACTTTTTGAACAGATGCTGAAAGTTTCCACAGCTAAGTGGAGAGGAAAAAGACAGGCAGAACAACTTCCTTAAGAAAAACAGAGTATTTTGAAAAATGAGGACACTGTGTGGTAGCCATGTTTTTCTCTTCACACTCCTCTTTCTCTCTCACATCAACTTCTTACATATGCTTATAAATTTATATCTAACTTTATGCATCAAATATTGTATATCTTATTTCATTCCCCTTACTTTTAAGTACTTATCCCTCTCCTAGTTGCTGAAAACATGTGTTAACAGTTACAAATAATTTTGTGAATGTCATTTTAATATAGACATTTAAATATCTGACTATTCTTTAGCTAGAACAACCCCCAAATAACTTCTTCAACTTTCCAACAAATTGAGCTTCACTGTCCATAATTTTGTATATAAAAGTCTGTACATCTATTTCCCATTTCAGGTTACATATATGTATTAATAATAAAAACGTTATAAAAATAATTCAAAAACCAGAGCAATTCACAAGTAATACGTGTTTCTTAGTGATTAAATATCAACTGCATCAAAATTAATAATAACGAAATCGTTAATACGCAGTAATAAAGAGATGTGTGCATCAAAGTTAGAAGCTGACAGACTAGAAATTATTGAATATCTAAAATTAAAATGCCAAAGCTGGATCTGCTAAATAATGAGAAACCAATTGACTCAATTACCTCAGAGGAAATGAGTTCAGCAGTACAGAAATAAGCAATCGAGTTGATGGGTATCAAACAGAATATTTTATAGACTTTTTTGGAGAGCAAGAGCAGTCGTTCAGACAAGGAGTATATCATGGAGCAATGCACGGCCAGTGAGATGAACTCTTACAGCTGTGATTCACAAGATGAGTGAGCTAGAACCTCACTCAGAGTGACATTTGCCCTGTTTAATTAAATAATTAATTAATTGTTTATCAAAATCCTCTCAGGTATCTTAAAACAGGTCACAGATAAAGTAATTCATAGAGATCAGATTGATTCACTCCATGGCCAATTTACGACTGATAATTTCTGTAAATTATCTAATTTAATACAGCAAGTAAATAAATTAAACATCTCTTCTACAGCAATTCCTGTTGATACACAGAAAGCCTTCAAAAGGTAATTTACTCAAGAGCAGAAATGAACGGAATTTCCAGTTACGGAATTTCCTCTTACTAATCCTTTATTACTATATTTTAATGTCATTGCAACGGTTTTTTCTGGTCTTTGCCAATGCATGCAGTGAAGATAGAGGGAGAGCTTTTGGGCCTCCCTCCTTAGACATTAGTCTTGCAGCTCGATAGGATCAGCACTGAGGGAAGCAGTTCTTCCCCTTTGACTTGTTTATTCCTTCTTTAGCTGATGGAGGAAATTAGATGGTTAACAAAGCCTCAGAAGTCCTGGCTGCTTAGGCTGAGTTATATCAGGTTTCCCCTGCCTTTTCTGTGATGAGTTGGAATGCTCTGCAATGACTGCTGCTCATTATGTCACACAGACACATTCATGGGGACAGAGCTGTGCTATGCGCCAATCCTTGTCAGAACAAGCCAGCAAAACAATGCCCCTGAATAATGTGCTGTCATCCTGACACTTGCTCTCTAGAGGGGAAAAAAAAGGAGGGGAAAGGGAATGGAAACAAAAGGCTAGTCTCACAAGTCTGCTGAAGGAGGCAGCACAGGTCGTGGGCAGCAGCCTGACAGTTACAGCATCCACATTAGGGATGTGTGGGACACACGTAAGGGATGTCTCTGCTCCAGGACAGTTTCATAACAACCAAGCTGTTCCTTGATGGTGTTGTAATCCCTCCCCTTGATGCCTCTCTGTTTTGTGTAATATTCTGGAATACTCCAAGCAGAACGAGAATGACTCAGTAAGAGGGAAACTTAAGCCCCAGTCCCCTTTCTAATTCAGTTCGTTCTTGGCTTCTGTTTACAAATCCAAGACAAGCGTCAGCAGAAGAGGCTGGGAAAAGATCGTCAGAGGACATGTGTGCTCACCCCACATCCCTGGGAAAGACCGGAAGGATCTTAAGCAGAAGCAGCTGAGCCCTTGTCTCCAACCGCCTGAGTGAGGCAGAGGTGTAGCCCCGGGACAGGGAGGCCAGCCCTGCCTCCAGCAAGCTGGCAGCTGCTCTGAGGCAGAGAGTGAATAAAAACAATCCAGCAGCAAAGAGAAGCAGAGGTAAGTGGGATGATGTACCACAGCCTCAGTCTACCAGCCAATCCACCATTTTTAAGGACTAACAAGCTTCCAATCAGAATTCGAAAAATAAAGAGAATAAGACATTGAATTACTATCAGCAGGCAAACCATAAGCGTCTGGGGAAGAAAAGGCAGCACATTTCTCCTCTTCTGGCAATGTGGAACCTGTCCCCTTTTCCTCTTGTCAGTATAAGAACTTCACCCTAAAGACAAATGTCTTTAGAAACAACCATTTCAAAAAAAATCAAAGTAAATTCCGCTGACTTTTCCTCACAGCCTGCTATCATTTTTATGTAACCCAGTCTCTCGGCAAAACTAAGACAAATATCATGAATTATTATCAGCCACCTTGAAACAGTAGGGGCTTTTTTGTAAATATGCTATTCAGAGAAAAACACTTTGCCTAGATCTAATCAGAAACTAATTAGAATCAGCATATGCTTTTCTGCACAGTTACCGTGTCATCTGGAACATGAGATGTACAAACCCAGATCTAATCAAACTGAGATGCTTAGCACTGGAAGCATTATCATCTGAAGAGTCTTCTGCAGTCAACAGAAAAAGAAATAGCAGCATGATTCAACTTACCTAGTATCTTGAACAATCCTCTAGAAATGATTATTGCTCCTCCTTGGCTGCGGAAGGGGTCTGAGAATGTGATTCAGTTGCATGAGCACTGGCAACCGACAGTATCCTGGATGGCACAGGGTATCCACCCGGCCGGCACCTGTCCTTTTGGAAGAGCACAATCTCTCCTAAGTCTCATGGTGTATCTGCCAGGCCCAGGCAGGTGTCTCGAGTACCCCGGAGAATCCCAAATGGCAATTTATGAGTTGCATGCTTGTTCTTCAGGTAGGGCCTGAAGTCATCAGTGGTGAGCCTGAGACATCGGGACACTGCTATAGGCTCAGGTGAAGAGTATCAAAAGCTGAAGGACTATGGCTTGGCTAAGAGAGAGTCAAGGAACAAGGCAGCTGCTCAGGGCAAGCCACAATAATGGAGCTATTTGTTCTGGAGTGAGACACTCCTGTGCGGCAAGGGGACTGCTGAGACAATGGCATTATAAAGCTTACATGTCAAACTCTGCCTGAACCCACTCCCAACTTATACCAAGTCTTGCAGCCATCAGACACATATAAACACAAATCCCATTTTCCTGCAACAGTTTTTATTCTATACCTATTGACATTATCACAGTTATAGAAATGGCACTTAAAGAGAGAAACAACCAAAGAAAAAGCTAGATTGTGCAAAACTGTAATCTTTGGCTACCACTAAATTCTTCTCTGTCAGTTTTTCTTGCCTGATGAACATCCCACTTGTCCTTTTGGTGTTCCCTTTTGGATAAAGCTAAATATTTTCCTGTATCATAAAAAAAGCCTTCAGTTTTACCATTAATCATAGAACTAAGACATTCATATGAAACAATTCATTTTATGGCAACACACTAGACTTTTAAGAGGAGATATGAGGGGTTTTCCATCTTACGAGGATCGATGTTGTTGTGCAACCAAGACAAATTTCAGTCCATTTTTCAAACCATCTGAAGTCTCATGTATTGAAGAAAAATTATTTGGCGTATATAGTTTCAGTTCAAGTGGAATTTATGATTCTATGTGACTACAATGATATTTGTAACACCGGCCACCAAAGACCGTAACTGAGACATTGCCAAGCAAAATGCAACGGTCTCTCATGCTAATTGCAGATTTTATTTAAACAAATGTGCAAGATAGGACACATTCTTTGCACGATTGAAAACTATTCACCCAATTTACAGTCAGTAGATAATGATGTATGGTTGAACATATTCCACCACTAAGTAATTTCAGAGCATACAAAGGCGCAGTCCTATCCTGCTACAGCACTATCCAGCTTAGGGATTCTAAGGCAAGTCCCTGAGCTGGAAATCTGGGCTGTTTGAAGAGAGAAGCAGCATCTGAACTCTGTCTATGCTAATTTTAATTTGGGCACCTATAGCAGATAGCTCAAGTCAGGTCCTGAAATATTCCCTACTTTGTGTAATTCCGAGACTGAGCAAGAGGTGGATAGAATGTTAATACTGAAATACCCGTTGACTAACCAAGACTGACACAGAGGTAGGAAGATGGACTGCAAAGACTTTCATTCATTCGTTTAATGTAAATATATTACTGTTTTAGTCCTCTATGTTCAGGAATACCAAAACACCACTCTGATACTATATTTAAAACAACTTCATTATTCACAAATGCTCCACCATGTTGAACTTGTTAGGACCACTGTGTGTCTGATGAAGGTGAATGTGATTTGTTCACAAGGTGCATGGAAGATAGTTGGTCCATCACATTGAACAAGTGGAAGGAAGATTTCTCATGTATGACATTGACCAGGCACAATCTGCAGAACTGCCCAGAGAACAACAGCTTTGTAGAGGTCTGGCCTTTTCAACCTTTAGCTTGGGAAAAGAGGAACAGCTACATGCAGAATTGTTCTTAAACAACAGAGATGTTGCTGGTTGAACCAAGAAAGAGTGTCACCTTTGATAAGAATGAAGGACAGAGACACTGTTGAGAAGTCGCAGGAGCACCGCTGTTGGAAGCCAAAGAAGAGGACATGATGAAAATCCTTGAAGGTGTCAGACTGTATACAGTGAAAAAATAAAGGTTTTGCAGATATTCTTTGCATGGGCACCCACAAATCATCCGAGCACTTTGGACACAAGCCCAGCTCCATGCCCCAGGACCTTGGCTGGCCTCCAAGAAGCACCATGGGCAACTGGATCAGGTGAACTGCAGAAGCTAAGAGAAAGTATGAGAGAATGTATAAGTATCTGCTTGCAATGAAGTTTCAGCCGACAAGAACACTGACGCTCTTCCCCTTGCAACAGCCACATCCAAGTTAGATAAATCAAATATTAAATATTAACCTGCTGAAATGTATATATTTAAAAACTGTACATTAACTTTTAGTTGGAGCATTTGTGCCCAGTGACAAGACAACCTGAGTAGATTTAGCTTTGCTTTTGTAAAAGACTATGAAATTCCTCTAAAACTTGCTCCTCCGACAAACAAAAACTTAAGGGGAACAAAACAAGGTCAATCCAAAGCTAACAAGAGCACAACAAAAAAATCCTTTGAACAGACCTTGAAGCTGAATGATACACCAGAGCTATTTACTAGTGAGATAGGCAGTGCATGTGCTTGATGACAATAATAATGCTGTTATCAACATGGAAACGCTGGGTTTAAACGTAATCTTTTCCCTGATAAACTCTCCCTTCACCAGCCCAAGGATTTATAGCTAAAAGCATTTCAAACTCAAACTCAGGACCAAACTGTGTATCTGTTTGTCCCATTTCTGTAGGGATTTGAAGACAGTGCATATTAAATGCAAATGCTTAAATTCCAGACACCAGAAGCCGAGGAGCAGAGCTGAAGGATCTGAGAAGGTCCCTGGGGAGCCGTACAGTCAGTAAAATGCCAGCGCAGCCAGCTGTGCTGAGAGCTGGCCCAGGGCTCAGCAGCACTCCCTGCTCAGAGCTGTAGTTGAGGCAAAAGAAGTGGGGGGGTGACAGTATCCACCCAGCTGCAGCAAATCAGGGGAAATCAAAGTGATAAGCAGATACTCAGGTTCACACAAGGTCTATAATCTTGTAAGGAAAATAAAAGTCTTGTGCTAAAAAGTTCAAAGAGGGTCTTTTAACTTTTTTTCAGCAGTATATGAAAAGCCTTTTTGCTCTTCCTTAAGATGCACGTTTATTTTGAAAATCATATATAAAAAAATATATTTCTGCTTCCAATTTTTACAGTGTTGCAATTTTTTTTGTTAAATTATCATTAATTATTGTACTCAGTCATACAAACATCATTTCATTTTTGCTGATAGAAGACATGTTCAAAACAGCTGAAATCAGAAATGTGTTTCTTGTACATACAATTTTCAGTAGCTCCTCCACCACTTCAGAGCTTTCCCCAACATACTGAAGTGAGAGACTTCCATGACCAAAGCTGGTGATTAGCATGGGGTGGCAAAAATCTAAGTAAAAGGTGAGCCACAGCTACAGCAGGAGAAATGGAGAGACAAAGACAACTCTGCTTCCCACAGAGAGTCAGTCATTGAGGGATCAGTCAACATCATGCAATTAGGCCATTAATGCCTGAATATATGCTTTGCACTGAAGTGCAGAGGTACATGGAGTTTTCTCCAATGTCCAGGAAAAGAAATGGCAGTGCCTTTCTGGTCTTCTACTTTTGACCAGCCTGTGATGAGGAGGAAAATTAGTACATAATGCTTTGAGAGAAAAATTCCGTTCCTGGTGGTAAGAACAGAATGCACAAATCGTCGTGTGGGTTTTGTTGTTGATTTGCCAGTAGTAACATTCAAGTTGTGACACGCAGCTTTATAATACAGTGAAGTTTATTTTGTATAGATTTTTTTATTAAAAATTGTCTCCCAGGTTGCTTTGCTAAATATTGGACTTGTCTCAGGTAATCAATAAATACAGATGCAGGAGAGGAGAGCTGTCAGATCTGCAAGCAAGGAAAACAGTTTTCAGGTGGTTTGAGCACCAGGAATTGCCTCCTCCTTCAAATAACCAGTAACAAGTGATTGGCATGTTCTCATTGGAATAAAAACAGTTCGCTAAAGAAAATTTTGCTCTCTTTGGCATTTAACATGCTCTGCTTCAAAATAGAAGATGCCAGGTGTCACCATCCACATATTTGATGCAGGACAGTCCTAGAGCACAGTAGGAATTTGGACCACTCAGCTGAGGAGAGCAAACCCTAGACTTCCCATGTCAGCTGTTCAGAGTCCATCAGTAACAGTGGAAGGGCAAAAAAAGGGCAAAAAAGCTGTGCCCTCATTTTGTGTCACTGCCCACCTGTTTGAGCACTTGCCTAATATGCAGGATATTTTGCATCCAGGCCAAAGGGTTCAGAGTTGTATCTTCCCAGTTCTTCTAGTTAGATGTGGAAAAAGTGAGCATTGTCCCACATTAGTGCTTATGGAGAGAACTTCCCCCAAAGCAGAGATAGCAGGAATAATGTCACATCTCTTTAAAAAGCCCCTCAAAGTATACAGTATAAATCCATGCAAATATAAATACAAAAAGAAATCTAATGGAGCATCTGGTCAACAGATGTAACAAGTCTCATAGAAACCAAAGAGACTTTCACCGTTACTCTCAAATTTTTCATGATACAATACCTGCAGATAAACACGTATGATTTTCGTATGCCTTTTCAAATTAAGGCAAAATTCCTGCTGCCAGGAATTCTTCTCTCTCTGCCTGGGCTTCCTTTGGCCATGTTTTGCCGCGGCCCTAGCTGTGCACAGGTGCTGTTTCAGAAGAGGCTTGGCATCAAGAATTACCTTTTAAAAGGTACCCTTTGCAGGCAAAATAGGCAGCAAGAGAGAAAACAAATTTGTTTAATGTAATGTCTTTCACAGAATAATATATTCTCAAATAGATTAGAAAAGCATCAGCAACATCTTCATGCAAGCTTATTCATTTTTAGGAGATTATAACCCTCTGTGTTTTCTGGTTATTTTTTCTTTTCCAGGAGTTGGTGCGCAGACACAATTTACTAGAGCACAGTTCAGTTTCATTTCAAGTACAGAGTGCTAACAAGAGCCCATAATAAGCACTGCTCATTCCAGTTCCCTTTATAGTGATATCCTTGACACTTCCCATAGCAGTGAGCTAAAACTGAACTAGGCCAGCCCTATATGTGATCAACAGAGCATTGTTTCTACATTGTAAAGCATCGAGGGATTCTTTGCAACAAAGCTTCACATTTGAAACTGTTTATAAGGCTTCCTCATTTTCACCTTTTAATTAAAAATAATGTACTGTGATGCGTATATTCAGTCTACTAAGGAGAGTAAAAGTAAGTATTTGCACAGTCACAAAAGCAAGACCTCAGAATGTGCAGTCCTTGGACACACTCCTGGTGTCCCTGCTAAGCCTAGCCTGAATTTTCTGATGCCAACCACAGCAGAATAAGAACTTAGAGTAGGAGAAAATGGCAAGCACTGGCGGATGGATTAATAGCTCTGTGGCACTTTGAAGTCTACATCCAGGAGTGAAAATGAAGTGCAGCTAAACACCAAGTATCATAGAAGTCACCAAACATAATTCTTTCCCAGTTCTCTTCAAAAGTGAGTTTAGAAGTTGAAGTGGGGAATTAACATCAGACTAGAGGTCTGCATTTACTAGCAAGAAATCATTGAAAAGAAAGAATGGCAACCCTGAGACACAAATGAAATGAGCTGCCAAGCAGATTTTTCACAGTCATGATAATTATTTTTGAAATCTCACAGCTTGATTTTCTCCAAATAGAAAGCAATTCTCCTCACTATTCTCTTTCATGACAACTTGGGCATCAGCTCCCACAAAACTGATTTTCACTTGCAGTGGTATTGTTAATTATTATAATGAAATATGCAAGTATCTAAGGCTCAAAATAAAAACGCAGATATGGTGCCTCATTGTCTATTTAATTAGAACACAATAAAGTGTAGAATTTATCCTTTTCAATGTTTTGCAGACAATTTTCACACATGTGGTAAGTCTGTTAGAAATTTCATGCATAGCTAGATTTAAAGGTACCCTGATGTTTGTCAGATACAGCCGAAGCAGTGATTTTGTGTTGTAGGTATAATTAGGTGGCATACTGCCATGATTTTCCCTTTTTCTCTCTTCTTTTTTGCAACTCAGATGTCAATGCAAATTATCGATCAGCTGTGAGATGTAAGGTCGGTTACAGGGAAAAAAGTTAAACCTAAATTCTCATTAGTTTTCCATTTAAATCTGCAAGTTCCTAAAGCATGTTCTCATGCAGATAAAGTGTATCCTCCACTCAGTTCCTCTTCTTCTCTCATCCTAAGGCATTTCTGTCATTGAAATGTTCTCACCTGGGAAGTAATTGCTTGTTTCAGTCGGGATCTTGGTGACTGTGTGTCCTCCTCACAAGAACCATCACCTGTTTTGACTTTTTTGATTCTTCTGACAACAGAAAAGGCAAGAACTGAAAGCAGAAATAGTCTGCACAGTGTTTGAGACCTGGCCAGTGCTGTCTGGGTGCAAGCAGAGGGCACCCCATGAGGAGAGCAGACCATGAGACCAATCCCCACCACCCCAAGGAGCTGCTGGCAAAGCTTTAGGGCAGCAATGGGCACCTTGCGCTGGCAGACGCTCTCACAGCTGCTTCTCAGAGATCATGTAGAGACATGGTTAGAGAAACTGACTCTTTTCCTCCCCTTCTGCATAGCTTTTCTAAGTCAAGGGCAGGAGGTACCGGTGGGGGATTTGGGAAATATCCTTCTGCCATTTCCAGTTGTGTCCGCTCTCCGAGTACTCAGGTGAGAGATGGGGTGGGCTTGTCTGAACTTGCTCTGTCAGTTCCCTTCACCATCAGCAGCAAGGAACACATCTCATCCTCAGGTAGACATTTAAAGCAGGAGAGGGGAACCACATTTTGGAATGCGCATTTCAAAGGTGCTTGGGAAGTCTTTTATCTAGCAGAAAATGTACAAAAAGACAATGTGTCTGAAATTATGCAACATAAGTCCCACTCCAGAGTCCAGAGATAATGATCTAATCCTTTCCTGCACACACTGTGCAAATAGTTTGGGAAATATACATTCATTAGTACCTTTCATAATGACAGACATGAAGTTAAAGGGAAAAATAATTTACCTTTGCTTTCATTTTAAATCCCTTTGCTGCGCTGTTTAAAGCTTTGGTTCTTTCATGCAGAAGCTGAATTTCCCCAGAGGGGGGAATTACACTGCCCATTCAACAGCAGAATTTTGCATTTCTTTTAGTATCTAAATATTAAAATCTAAATGCTTCTTAATAACAAAATTGTATTTTATATTATATCGCTATTCTTTTATTAAGGTAATTATATTGATGATGTTAAATAATAATTCCCTTAGTAATATATAAATCTCTGATTTCCAGCTTAGTTTGCAATTTCTTCAACAATCCTCTTTGCATCTCAATGGCTCAGACAGTTACAGTACTGATAATTTGAAGATTTCAGCAGTGCTAAATCAAATCCTAACAATCTTGAGACTTGTCTGAAACCCAGTAGTTGTTGCCTTCCTTTTCTGCTTTTGAGCTTGTTGACTCAGGCTTGAACTCCTTCCAGTTGTACTGGGTCAAATGAATGCCTTTCTGCCTCCTTTCTTTGCAGCATCCATCCCTCTGGCGTGACTGCACTGACCAAATATCATGCTCATTTTGCAGGGTGAAGGGCAGTGGCAAATAAATCCTAAGAAGAAAGTCTTACCACAAAGTTATGTGATGTTTAAGCAGTTACAGTATGACAACACCACCTCCCTGAGCCGCAGCAGTTATTTCCTACTCCAAACACGAGCAGACTCATGATTTGCCTCCTCACCTCTTTCTTCATACCTCTGCAGCTTGTCAGTGAATCCTGTAATATTTCTAGCATTACTGCTGTCTTGCTTTCAGTCTCCTGCTGAACAGCATGTCAGTAGGTGGCAGCCCATGGCTCATTAAGGCGGTTCTGCGGTGCTAAATTCCTAGCACGGTCTGGATTTACAGCTTTTTCAGTGGACAATTTATTATTTTAATGCCTTTTTCCACCGTCTGTTATACTGGGAATGATGGAGACTAGCAGTAATGTGTCCAAATCCAAATTTTACTGCAAATTGCCCAATTTTATGTTCTCTAAACTGTGGCCCACAGTCAGACATTATTATTCACCATGTACAATGTGTAGTGAAAGATTGGCTGGATATGCATGATCATGCGCTACTGCAGTAATTCCCATGGGGAATTGAAAAGAGCAGTTCAGGATACACCTCTCAACAATTTTTTAACAAACATGGAAAGATCGCTGTTTGTTTTCGAGAAGGAATAAATAATAAAAGATGATGAAATACCTTTGTGGTCTTTTCATTCTGAGAGAGGACCTTTCAGAAGCATGTCCAAAATTGTGTATGTAGCAACCAAAATCCCAACAGCTAGAAAAAAGACCTGTTAATTGCACACCCTCAGTGACTCAAGAGCACAGCATCATGAGCAATCAGAGAAAATGCCTCCTCTGCCCATGCAAAGCAGGTAAAGAAGGGATGTGAGCTTCTACTGAAGCAATGGTACACTCAGCGTAAGCATGTGAGTGATTGCATCTATGTGTCCATCTGTCCCCTCTTTCTGAGTCTTTGTCACACCCCTGCTACACGGTCAAATGTTGTCAAAGTGGGTTGGGAAGATGATTCATCCTCACTGGTGGATAGCTCAGACCTGACAAACTGTTCATTAGGGGGTGGGTTTTTTCAGTTTATAATGTTGAAAATAGGAATGTGTAAGTTGCCTCATAGGATGGCCACATCTCCAAGCTCCCAGCAGAAACGAGTTCCAGCAGAGCAAGGTACAAATACAATAGAGAATTTGCTGGCTGGGAAAATGACCCTCAGGACAGCCCCAGAAGGCAGGGAAAAGGGGGCGAACAGGAAGGCTGGTAGTCTGTCCTGGAATGTCTGTCCTGGCAGAAAGTGACCCAGGCTTAGAGAGCAGAGGCAGTTTCTTCTTCCCTTGTCTTGTGTAGAGCTGCTGTGACAGTCAGTGAGGGCAACACTTCCACCTCTGCGTGAGCATGAAGCATGGAAACAGGTTCATTTTTACAGTGGAGATGTCCTGGCAAATACAATTACAGCATTCCTGATTTTGTCGGCAATGTTTTGAGCATTGCAGCAACCAGAAGATAAGGCTCACCTGTTCTGATAAGCAGAGGATTTCATGCAGCCTGTATGACTGATGTGCCTGAGCCCTGAAGCTGAGCAGGGCTCTGACCACAGCTTGCACAACAGTGACACCTGCACAACCTGTCTGGCCTTCAAAATCATCCCAGCAGAGACAACATATTCTCAGAAAGTTCAGAGGAATAAAAGAGAAACAACAAAATAGGTTACCAGGACTGTGCTTTCTAAGGGGGAAGAGAAAGCGAGAGACCGAATTGTCCTTCCAAAGGCAACCTGCCAAGGAGGAGCCAAGAAAGGACTTGGTAGAACTTGTTGGCACGGATTGACACACGCAGTTATCACTACCACCCCCCTCTCTTCTGTTTCATGACCCACAATAACACAAGCTTAGCACTGAACCAGGCTCAGAAGGGTACACAAAGATTTGCTTTAGCCTGCTCACCCCCACCATCTAGAAGTTGGGCAGATGATACTGTTACCATTTCATTAGGATTGATTTTGGTAGAAAGAGCAGGAAGACCATGAGGCTGAAACCTCAGAGACCCAGGGGTTTTGGTTATTGTTCTCAGATATGCCACTGTGGTGGACATAGGTCAGCGTGAGGTGGTGGGTGCCACACAGTCTTATGGAGAGTGACCTGCATTATAGGCTCCTTAGGGAGATCTGGGAGGGGAAGGCAGCTTTTCCCACAGCTCTCTAATATCCCTGTCAAACGCATGGTAACAGGTCAAGCAACAGTACCAGGAAAACAGGGGAGAACTAGTAAACAGACTGGAAACATTGGAGTGCTTGAGAAAAGGCAGGCTTCGTAACACTCAGCAGGAAAACAGTATTTGACTGACAAGAAAACAGTGGCAGGAGTGCAGAGGCTTGCCCAAAATCACTCAGGCAGTTACAGATAATTAGCGAAGTTGAGCTTCAAATACAACGCCCTGTGTTCGGTCCTGCTTCTCCCAGAGATGTTGATGTGGTATTAAGGACAGACTGATGGATAATGTCTTTCAGATGCCAGGTCTCCTGTTTAAAGCATGGCTGGTTTTCGTAGAGTTGTCAGCCACAGTTTGTAATCAGGAGCTAAAGAGCTGATTTTCCAAATTAGATTGGAGATTAGGATCAAATGTTAACTTTTCTAAAAATTTTCCCTTTGGGTTCTCCTACGGTGAAATTCTTGTTGCAAATCCCTTAGAAACTACCTTCTCTTCTTCTGAAGAACTTCATCCTGTCTGATATTCAAACTGACTGGTAGAAAAAGGATGTAAACACAAAACATTTGGAAAGCAGCAGAGATGGCTGGTGAGGTGTTAAATATTGATCAAATATGATTACATATGATTTCTGTTTTCACTTTGAAAAGGAATGATGTTTCTCAGTAGTGAGCAGGAGCACCAGCACCCACCTGCCCTTGGAACTCTCCCTTCTGTGCATACCTGCAGACCAGTCTACACACATTCCTTCCTCCTCCAGGGACAACAGCTGTACCCGGAGACTTCCCTGTCCCTTCTTCTACAGGAACAGCGTCCAGACTCAGTTCACACTCTGCATTCAGCCCTTTTTCCTGGCAGCATTCATCAGGCCTCTGCACAAAACTGCTACTACTGCTCTCTGCTTCTCTCTGTGACTCAGGCACAGACTCACACAGTACAGGGAAGATTGTAGACCTCAAATAAGGCCTTTTCCCACACTTGACTTTCAGAGAAATAAGCCCGTAAGGCTAGTAAATCAGATGAAAATCCAAAGTCAGCATTCTACATGTCTCAAATTTCTGCCAGCTGGAAGCAGTAGAGCACATACCTTGACCCTCACATGGTGTCCTTTGTACCAGCCTCTCCCTCCTGTCTACAATCCTGAGAGACAAGTTTGTGACAGCAAAGGATTTAAGTAACACCTTTGTGTCAGAGGGGCTGTACTTCTTATGGTACCGATGCCCAACCACAAGACCAGCTGTGAACCTGTTTTCCTCTTTTGCCTCCTTCCCTACATGTCTTCAGTGGCATTTTTACCTTATACACCTTTTGTGCATGGGACACATGCAGTGAAATGTCCTGGAATAGCATTACTCTATCCTCCTTTAAACTCTAGCTCGGAACTCAATCCTAATGACGTATTGATTGCATTTACAGACATAGTGAAGTCAAATATGTTGATATTAACCTCCTAACAGCTCCTTAAAGGAGTCAGAGGTGCTGTGCAAGTCCATGAAGACACAGTACAACTCTAGCCATAGCACCTACCTTATCTAAGCGGTAATACTCCTAAAAGAGAGGTTAATGGGCACTAGTGAAAGCCCCGTTCATAACCATTTTGAGCATTTCTAACAGGAAACAAAAAGGCTTTCTGGACTTTCTGTCACCAGAAAATAAGGCAACACCGATCTACCATGGGAACCTCAGTCTCAGGCCCTTTCCAAAACTGTTGCCTTATTATTGAGACACAGGCACAGAGCCAGCAGCTGCAGTGCTGCATGCTCCATCCCTACCCCACACACCTTGCAGGGCTGCTGTCCTCTGCACAAGCCAATTGCAGGCACGACATGCAGACTGAGTGCAGTGTAAGTATGTATGCAGACAGGTGAATCCAGGGGATTCCACTCCATGATTTGGCCATCTTTTATCTTAATCCACCACACACTTTTTCTTGCAAGCCTATTAGCCACACTTTGCATCATCAGTGTCCAGACATGCGCTTGAAGGTTATTTGCACTAAGTATCAGATGTCAATACACATAATAAACAACCAACACTTAAGCATGCATGAATTTGCTATTAAATTGGCTTGTTACCACCTCAAAGACAGAGATGTGAGTGACCACAGCTTCTCTTTGAAATGCACATTTGTGACCTTTTCTGCCATTCTTTTGCCAGCTTGCCTCGCTTACAATGAAATTCTTCCTGGGGAAACAGGCAGACTGCTCCGAGCCATGTCTCTCATGCTGCTGATAGCACAGCTCATCTTACTCACCACAGGGCATGACTGTCACCTAAAGGTGGGTTGGGAGGTGCCAACCCTCTTTCACTCATGTTTTCTTCTGCATGATTGAAAGGAGGCAGAGAGGGGGAATCCCCTCAGAGATAAACTGTAAAAGGAAACTGAGGCTTGTACCTTGCACAGGATGAACCTCGGTTTCGGTGCTTTCAGTAGATGTCAATCTACTGGGGCAGATCCTTAGTCTCCCTGTATTTTCCCTCACTCGTATTTTTCATATTAACTGTTGATTGACTGTCTTTAGCTAGAGGCTTTTTTGGGCCAAGATTTATATTTTCCAGTGACAGATCTCCAAGCTGCCCCTATTAGAGTACAAGTGACAGGAAACCATTCTGGTACAAGAACTTAACAAATTCTGAGTCTTTAAAAAAGTTTTTGTATTCTTCAACCATATTCTTATGCACCATTTGAAGTCAGGGACATAGCTATGCCTGAGCATATGCTAAAATGCTATGCTGCAGGAAACCATTTTGTATGTTACTGCCAAAATTTCATCCTTCCCGAGCTGCCTTTAAACTGGATGGCTCAACAGCTGACGGCAGGGCTGCTGGAGCAGCACAGAGCTCAGGGCAGGATAAAAGCCATTACGTCTAACCCTCTTTTCACATAGATTTTGCAGCCTTTTTCGGTGTTGCTGCTACACATGCAGAAGGTAACAAGTTTCAGTGAAGGCAGCTCAGTGCTCATTACAGTGCCAGTTACAGTGCTTGCATATGCATCAGTAACCAGGAGTAATGAGAGCTGGTTTTAAGTCCTGGTGCACCAGGGCTTGCTGTGGCTAAGCATGTCATCTGTCTGCTGGGAGGCAGATGTTGCACTTTTACTGTCTGGAGGGGTAAAGAAGGACAAAGGTGAAATTTTGAGAAACCACAAAACCCCAGTTATTATGTTTCCTGTATCCTCAGGGTATAGATCTCCTTCAGAGGTGGCCAGCTAAGGGATGCAGATGCTTCAGATAACAGTCACATGAGCCTGGAAAAAATTTGTGGTGGAAAAAATTTGTGGTAGAAAAAATCCTTTCTCTATGTAAAGATGAGAGGATGAGTATTAGCCTAGCGCCTTCTCTCTCACACTGAGCACTTGAAATCTTCACAGCATGTAGAGGAGCACGTGGGAAGTGGACTCCTACACTATTTGCTCAAAATACATCCTAAACATCCACAATTTGAAAAAAAAATGTGCAAAAATATGTCACATATTTCAGTGGAGTGTTTTTTTGTTTTATATCCCACAGTTTTCACACTGTAAACACAGTAAAGAAAGTCACAGAACACTCAATCTTTAAACCTTTCCCTGGTCCGTTGTTAATTAATGTTTTTTAGGGGTTTGAGGTTTTGGTATGGCTGCGGGGGGTGGCTTGTTTTTTTGTTGTTGGGGTTTTTTTCTGAAGAGCTACAGTGACCTCCAGTGGCCAAAAGAAGCCTTTCACGCTTCTGGACTGACTTTAGGAAAGGTAAAACTATCCTTGATTATTATCTATGTGTGTCAGGTGGGTCTGGAAATGGAGACAGAAACTGGATCCCTGTACTTCTGGATCAAAGCTGAAGACTAATTATCATTGTTATCTCGAATTAAGTAACAGAAGATAAGTTTAAAGTATTCATTATCTAGACATTTCTTTAGCTGGTATGCTTTTAATTAAACAGAGTTTGTTTATCTGTCTGTAAATCCTTCTAGCAGCATTTCTGCATTTAGAGTTTAGTGGGATAAATTTCATGCCCCCTCACCAAACATAAACCCAAGCAGTAAAAAAAAAATCAAATACTGTAAAGTATGGAAAAGCAAATTCCAAGTTACAAGAAGGAACAGCTGAAGTGTGAGAGACAAGTGCAGAGACATATATACTAAGCATTGAATACTTTCTGGTTCAACAACTTTATCTGTTTCAGCTTCAGATGTGTGCAACAGCTTTCAGTCCCATGCTGGACTGATGAACGTTCATGGGAGAAGGGATGCAATGGTGCAGCCCCTTATGCAGCCCACAGCATGCTCAATCCTATTCTGTCACTAGCCCCTGCCACACAGTGCCAGACATGTGCAGACAGATTGTCAAACCAGCACACTCAGACTCCTCAGACATGACTTCAGGTGGGAGATACCATCCTGCCCAGCACCCATTTTTGTAAGTGACATTCTTCATTGTGGTTTCTAGGCTACTAAAATACTACCATGGTTTGCAGGGATATATACTGATACAGTGAGTAGCCTGATTGTTGGTAGGCATAAATGAAAAAAGCCTGGGTTTAAGACAAGATCAAATAATGGAAAAGCAACTCTTACTGGTCCTTTTCTGAGTGGTGCTATGGAATTTACACATGCAGTCACCATTAGTGGTAGCACAAACATTTTTCTCATCTGCATACACAGGCTCCCACTCCCCTCCACAAAACTGCCTGCGTTTTTTTCATGTCCCTCTATCCCAACACCAGATTTCCTGGAAAACCTTCTAGGCCTTGACAGGACAAGTGTTAAAGTACCTACAGAGGTTACATATTTAAAAGGTGTAGGTATTCCTTCTTTTTGTGTCAAGAGCTTCCCTACAGGTTCATTCACTGTGCAGGTGACTCACAGCAACACATCCCCCGAGAAATGAAGGGGTTCTTGGTTGAAAAAAAGAATGAAGGACAACGAAACAGAGGTGTCATCAAAATAAGACATTCCAATAATATCATAAAACTCCAAGTAGCAGCCCATAATGCCCAAGAGGGAGGCAGTAAAGTCGCTTAAACAGTGACAGAATCCGCTTTGAATTATCACAGTACCTTGTCCCATCTTTCCCTCAAGCTGCCAAGTGTTCTAGGTCTCTCAGCTGTAGACAGATACACTGGGGTCTTCCTGAACAGTCATGTTCTCCAGTTATTTAAAACCTACCTTTACATCCAATTCTTTTAAAATATTATCACAATCTTTCTGTTCATCATTCAGCTCAGTTATGACTGTGCTCTTGGCTTTGGGAAAATACACTGGCAACAGACAGACCCATTGCTCAGTGTGCTGGTCTCCTGTATGAACAGATCCCTGATCACTGGGAGGGAAGGCTCAGCCCATGTTGTGTTGCTGTGCATGTCTATTGGCACAAAGTAGATCTAAACATGCAAAAAGGTGGCGTGATTCCTGTTCTTACTTCTCAGAGCATCAGCACATTTGTGTGGGGATTGCATTTCACAGGAGAGAACAGGCTGTTAGCTTCTTGGAAAGAGATTTCTGGCTGAAGGAGGAGACACCTGCCACTGTCAACCTGGATTGCAAGAAACTGCAGAAGGGTGGCATGAACTCCAAATGCTGAGACAAGGTCAAGCAAGACTTCTTGCACACCAACAGAGGTACTACCTCCTGTTGCAGTGAGCCCTCAAAAGAACCCCTGTAAAAAGAGACTGAAGAGGAGAGGAGAGGAGAGGAGAGGAGAGGAGAGGAGAGGAGAGGAGAGGAGAGGGAAGAGAAGCTTTACAACTCTTGATATATTGAAGTGTTTGCTTTGACCCAGATTATCTGTTGCTCAGGCAGTACACAAATTTGAGTCTCTGTGGGAATTTCATGGTGTCTACATCTATCTGGAATGGACACAGCTTCAAGGGATGATGATCTATTTTGTATGAATTAGGAATCTGTATCTCCTGTGGACATCTGGTATTTGGCTTACGGACCAAAACAGACTGAACTCTTTCTCACATCATAGGCCTATCTCTGAAGTGCTGTCTTAGCTGGAGAAAAGATCCTCTTGGAAGAAAATACCAATTATCTAATGAATTGGTTGATTAAATTCTTCTAATGACTAAGAGGAAATGTAACATACAAAAATAAATAAATAAATAGAGACATTAAGGTTTTTTAATTTGCATGCTTGTCTTTGACATTATCCTGGTGAAATATTCAGTGTTTGCCTGAAGCTGCAAGGATATATCCAGTCCCTTCAGGACTCCCTGCAGGGAGGCTGGACCAGATGACCCACTGTGGTCCCTTCCAATCTTGCCCATGCTGTGATTCTGTGATCCATATCAGGAAGGAAGGGGCAAGAAAGTGATATTTTCTGCTTGTAGTCTCCGAACTTCTAATTCAGGCTTACCATCTATCTCCATCTGTGTCTTCCCATTTTAAAGCAAAGCCGTACTATTTGATTCAATAAACTGGAATGAAGCCATGTGTCTTTCTTACAGTTTATGGCAGCACAACAGCAGAATCACAGAATATTCTGAGTTGGAAGAGACCAAAAGGATCATCAATCCAGCTCTCAAGTGAATGGCCCACACAGGGATCAAATGCATAACCTTGGAATTGTTAGCACCATGGTCTAACCAACTGAGCTAATCTTAGAGGGGTAGAATGTTCCAGAGTTTCACTGTTAGGTCACCACAGCCATGTGTTTTGGTTGTTCACACCACTTGGGGAACATTGCTAACAATTTTATTTTGAGAGAAGAGCAGAAAAAATCATGAGAAATCATGCGTTCTGAACAAAGATGGTTTCTACCATCAAGAAATCTGTACAGTTACCCAGAGTGTTCATCCACTTTTCCCAGTTAATACAGTACTGATTGACTGTTGGCAGGAAAGTAGCCAATATTTAATGACCCTTCTACTCTGTTGCCAAGGCTGAGCCCCATGGAGTGCAACAGTCATTGCTGCACACAGGGGTGTAATAATCACAGGCATCCTAAGAGCAACAACATTTGCTGTTTACATGAACTGCTTTCAAGCTTGAAAAAATGTGAGTAGGGTCAATAACATGGAGGACAGATGGCCTATAGCTAATAAAAAAAATAATAATCATCTGATAATAAATAATCTGTGTAATCCAATAAAGTAATAATCTCATACTAGAGGTTAATAATCTCTAAAAATTAATTAATTTCTGTAGAAAATTTATCTAATTATGGGCCTTCTAGGACACAAGCATTCAGGATTTCAATGCATTTGGAATTTATGCCTGGATAGCCCCTAAAATTGCAGCATCTCAAGTAATCCTGTTTTACTTGTCTCTTGATTTCCAATTACCATTCTGCCTCAGAGATAGTCATAGTCATGCTGGTGTAGAGCCTTGTACTTCAGATAAATGGCAAAACTACTGCACTGTGATCCACAGGTCTTTAAGAAGACATGAAAAGAGGACAAAGACAGGAGTGGTTTTGTACTCTGTGAGAAGAGATTCAAATACACTGAACCCTGGTATCGATAAGACAATGGGCGAGCCAACAGCTAACAGGTAAGATCAGAGAGGAGACCAACACAGACATCTGCTATAGGCCATCTGGTAGAGAAAAGGTGGTGGGCAAGCCTTCTTTAAACAGTCTAAGGAAGCATCAATATTGTTGTCCCTGGCTCTCACAAGGACTTTGAGCATCCCTGATGTATGTTGGAAAGGTAACTCGCAACACTTCAAGGAATTCAAGAGGTTTCTGGAGTGCTTTGAGGTCAAAAATCAATTTTTTGATGCAGATGCTGGACTGGCCAGATAGGAAAAGTGCTCTGCTGGATATTCTACTAATAAATAATGGTCTCATAAATAATGAGAGCCTGTGGCTGCACTGACTGCAGCAACCCTGCAATGGGGCTTGTAGGGTCTGAGAAAAGAGAAGAAGGCAAGTAGCAGAATAAAGACTCAGATTCTATGACATTAAAAGAGATTCTAAAGAATTAGATTTCCAGAGACAAGGCTTCAAGAAATGAGTAGATGAAATCTCATTGCAGATTACCCTGAAGAGCAAATGTATCAAGAGGTTAATCTTCAGGAGCAACTTCCTCAACGAAGTTTGGTCTATCCTATCATGAAGAAAGTCAAGAAAACTCTGCAAAAAATAGCATGTCTGAAAAGGAATATATTCTGGCTGAGCTAAAATGGGAAAAGGAAGAAATAGCCAAAAAGTGGAAGCATGGATAGGTTACCAAGGAGGAGTAAGAGCCGTTGCTCAAACAGGCAGTGCAGGAGTTAAGAAAACTAAGGTTCAGCTTGATTAGAAGATATGGTTGTGAAAGGTTTTACACATGAACAGCAAAAGGAAGACAACTGAAAATGTGACTTCACTGCTGAGTGAGGTAGGGTATAAAAAAAGGGCATGACAAAGGCTGAGCTAATCCATTCCTTGGTCTACACTGGCAAGGCCAGCTCTCAAGATTTCTGTATCTCCCTCTTTAGTGACAGAGTTTGGTGAAAGCAGTAGGAGTAGGGACAACCAAGCTGGGATCCACTTAGGCCCACTGGGCACACAGAAATTCATGGGACAAGGCAGCTTCCTGAGGATGCCAAGGAAGCTGGCTGATGTCACTGTAAGGTTGCTATCAGCTCAGAAAGGTGACAGTCAGAGACAGCTCCCAGTCACTGAGGAAAAAAGCAAATACTAGTCCATATTCAAAAAGAACTAGAGGGAGGCTCAAGAGGACCACAGTCCAGTCCACTTCATCCCATCTCCAGGAAGACTATGCAAGAAATCCTCCTGGAAGACACTTCCAAGCACACATGTTTGCAAGCAACCAATACAAATCTGCTAACGACCTGAACAAACTAATTGCTCTCTATGGCTGCTCCTGTGGATTAGCAGAGCACAGTGCTTTTTCTTCCATCACTTTATCACATTTTTTTCCTATAGAGGCTTTGTAGCTCAGTTGTAGAGATGCTGATGGATGAGCGGTTAAAAAACTGAGTGGGCCCTTAGACTCAAAGCTAGTGAACAAAACAAAGCCCAAGCAAGCAAACTATAGGAGTGATGCAGGTGAGGTCACGGCGGGGACTGATGCCGTTAGTTTCCCCCAGTGACATGGACAATGGATTATATAAACTGAAATTAAATGCTAGCAAGACACCAAACAAGGGAAAGGCAGAGCTGCTGCTCAGAGGGGCTTTGTCAGACTGAAGGAATAGGCCAATAAAATCCATATAAGGTCCAACAGAGTAACAGGAGGCAAAAGCACAGGCTTTGACTCATGCTAACATGAGTTGATAACCTAGAGAGTGCATCTGCAGAAGAGGATCTGGACATCCTGATGGAACAGGAACAGAGACAGTGCTGTAGCCTTGCAGTTGATGCAAGTTAATTGCACTGGCAAGAGTGTGGCCAGCAAATCATTCAAAGTGATTATTACCCTTCTGTGTGGCAAAAGCGGAGCCACTAGTAATAGAAGTCCTAACGAACTAAAGAGAATTAGGAGGAGAAGGACCAAAAGGGTTAAGGGGCAGGAGGACGCACAGGCTGGGAGTACTAGGTTTCTTCAGCTTGAGTGGTGGATCTCATAGGTGTCTTCTGTTACATGAAAAGAGGGCTACAGAGAAGATGAAGCCACAGGTGCACTGCAAAAAGACAACAGACAGATGCCCAGCTGCAGCAAGAGAAATTCCAGTTGGATAGGTGAGGTGGGGGTGGAGGGAAAGAAATTAACAGGCTGCTCAGGTGTATTGTGGAATCTTCTTTCTTCAAGATTTTAATGTACAACTGGAGAAACTGAGCAACCTGTTCAGACTTTGAATATGGACCAGATGTGGGCAGGAGGTAGGACTAGGTAGCCTTCAGACCTAGTGCTGTCCAAACTGAATGATTCCAGAATTCCAGACTATCCAACACAGACTGTGTATTGTATGTTTGGATGGCTTAAACATGCAAAACGAAAAATTGTTATTTTATTCTGGCCTATTGCTTAGTGCTTATACTTTTAGGGTGTTTATAATTTATCTAGAGTGGCACTATTTGTTTCTATGCAATAATAAAATTCATTTACTTTTTTTCTTAATGTAAGCAAATTCAAACAAGGTGGAGCACAGGAAATGTTATTTTTACTGTGAAAGAACTTTGGTACTGGACTTTCCCCTGTGAGTGAGGTCAAAATCCCTTGACATTTAGCTCAGTTTCCTCTTTACACCCGTGTAACAACATTTCCCTGAAGTCACAGACCTATTATAAGAATGAACATGTCAATTTCTTAATCACACCCATGGAGCAATGACATCTTGACAGCTTCTTTCCTTCTTTGTCACTGAACTTACCTTGAGATCACCTCAAGGTTACCAGTGTAGAAACAGTGGCTGAATAGGGAAAAGTCCTGCACCATTCAGGTCTCAAGAGTTCAAAGGGTGTTAGCTGAATTGTAGGATTTCTTTAGATGACTGAGTCACCTGTGCTGAAATACTCACTGTGACTGGCATTAAAGATCCATTCAGGAGGACACACACGGTATTCTTTGGTCTTTTTTGCTCACCTAGCACTGACTAGTGCTTGTATAATGGCCAATATAAGTTGTTCATCATTCAACTGCAATTTGGGCCTGGGGTAGTAATTTGGGTATTTTTGGCAGTTGCATTTCTTAGGCTGGGGCTCCATACTGCTTCTAAATGAAAATGAGGTTTGCACAGGAGATCTGTACTGGCACTTGAATTCTTTTTCTAAATTTTCAGCTGCTACAGCTTTTTCTTACAGTTGTTATAAGAGGTAAAAGCCCAAGTGGGTGGGTGTAATAATGCAAACGAAACCAAATCACTCAGAGCTGCAATACTGAAACTCAGCAAGAGGGAGACAAAACCACAACATGACCATATGGAAACTCTACAATGTTGAATCTGTTTGTTTCTTTAATTCTGAGAGGCAAAAGGCAATGATTTGATGCAATTATAAAATAAGCAGCAGAGTAAATCACTGTGATAATTCTTCATACATTTTATACAAAAACATTCCTGAAAATATTAGCACTTGGAAAATATATTGTTGGTGGAAAATTTAGCAAATATCATCATTACTAAAAAATACTGCTGCTCTTAGGTTGAAATACATAAAACCCAAGGAATGGATTGAACCTATACCATACATCCTGATTTATCTCTTAAATTAGTTTGATTACCATAACACCCTATAAGAGCCTGTAAAAGCCTACCAGCATAGGCAGATTCTCTGGCATCCTTTAAAAGTGGAGCTTTAACTGACCTTCTTGGCCCCTGCCTTTCAGAAACTACAGATACAAATGCCATATGTATTAGCAATATAATGCACTGAATGACAATTTGATCCTTTATCTGAGATATTAGAACAAAGAATAAGTGGTTATTAAAATTATGACTGACTTTAGGGGTCAGTCAAATACTTGACATTTATGTGAGACTTATTCTCAAAGAGCATTAATAAACTCTATAGGCAAATGCCACATACAAGCTCACCCTCCAGTGGTCATGGCTAATAACCTGCCCATCACACCAGAGGACAAAAGGTGGCTCTACAATAGAGCAGCCAGTCACTAGAGATTTCCCAGGAAGCTTCACACAGCAGTGCTAGGCAGACTTGTGAGAAAGAGAACTTATGTTACATTCCAGTACATATTAACAAGCTGTTGGGCCTGAAGTGCTGAATTCTGACTCCATTTGACAAACACATCTCCTGCTGGCTTCAGCAGAAGCTCAGCAGAGGTCAGTCTGTGGCCCAAACAGGAGGGCTAGTCAGTAGGACGGCTATTTAAAAGTGATCACACTTAACCACTTTGCTGTAGTCTTCCTCTTTCACCTTCACCATTTTGGAGTTTACAAGATCATTTCACTAATTACAGTGCCAATCCATTTATCCATGAAACATTTGTAGACTGAGATGCCCTTTCAGGTGCAAGGATTATGGTTACAACTGCAATAGATTTGATGATTGCAAGCAAGTTAGGAAGGAAGTAGGGAGAGGAAATCAAGCAATGGCAGAGTGTTGCAGTGCCTGTGGCCGTGGCCACTGCCACAGACCAGTTGGAGGACTGGTGGACAGGCCTCCAGAACACCCAGATCTAATTC
Source organism: Oriolus oriolus (assembly GCA_013400235.1). NCBI lineage: Eukaryota > Metazoa > Chordata > Aves > Passeriformes > Corvidae > Oriolus > Oriolus oriolus. Next base: position 768,428 of record VXBT01007152.1, on the reverse strand, counting down.
CCCTTTCCAGGTTACGGCGAGTACCCATAGTTCCCCTTGTTCCTAGTTTGCGTGTTCTAAGTTTATTGGTTGATGAATTCTCCACCCTGTTTTATGTATAGATTTATGTTTATGCATTTCCCCTTATTGATTATGTATAAGTTCTAGAAAGTTCGCCTTTATTCGGTACCCCATTGGTCCTTTGTCCCTCCTTGCGCCTTTCCCCATTGGCCCTTTCCCTATCATTCAATGTACTCCCCACCCCCTGGCCCTCACCTTATTGGTTGCTACTCTTTCCCCGCCCCTTAAGCCTCCCATATAAAAAACCCTGTTGCCTCCATTTTGTGGTTCTTCTGTCCCTGGACCCTTCACCGTCAATAAAACTGGGTGCAACCCATACAGAAGACGCCTCTCTCCTCCTTCGCCTCTGCCGACGCCTGCCTGCCGCCTTTGCTTGGGGCTCGCTCCTCGTGCAGGAGCCAGCTCTGTCCGCAGCCGGCAGCTACCAAGGGACGTCTGCAGCAGGACGCTGCGCGGCCTCGGGCAGCCCCAACAGCATCAGCAGAGATCCCTCTTTGTTTCTTTATTCAGTTACTCTAAACTATTTCTATTTCACAATGTGGAAAAAAAATATTTCCAAATATTTCCATTCTGCAGTCATGTTTTTCTACAGCTGTAATTATCTAAGGACATATGCATAATAACTTCTGTAAGGAGGGGCAGTACTCCCTGTCAGCTGGTATAAAGTCTAATTTTCTAGCTATACTGATTAATCCAATGAAGGATGCTACCTCTATCTACAAACTTTGTCACAGGAAATTTACCGATGAGGGCTAGATTTTTGTCTAAACCTCCAAACCAAAATCTCACATGTGATCTCTCATCAAGAGAGGTAAAAAATGGACTTGACTCCCTTTCTTCTCATTTTGCCTCTGGCAAAGACATGCTACTGATTGCTTTAGTTTTATCCCAAGGTCACCCTTCGTGTTTCACCAAGGATGCCCCCATTACAATCAGTAGCAAGAAAGATGGTCTACTCCTGTGCTATGGTTCCTAACCATTTGTGAAGTCAGTCGCACCGTATTCTCTTTTTATTCCTCCATCTTCTCTTCTCCCTATACCCTTCTTTACCTTTTCTCTGCAACCCTCCCTCCAGCAACAGATACTTCCTTCCACATCCTCATCTGCTTTCCTTCTAGACATAGGATACCCAGTTCCCAGTGGAAAAGTTTGGCAATTCAGCCTCTCTTCTCTGCAACACTTTATCTCTAACACTGGGCACCAGTGCTCAGCTGGGACAAAAAGTACATTCTGTTGAGGCTGACAGCTAGTCTGAAGGCTTCACAGATCCTAAGTTGGAAATGGTTTAGCTTCTATTTGTGAGAAAAGCCCGTGAGAAGACAAACAATTAGTTTCTACCCTTGAAATGTAGTATCAACAGAAGCAAGAAATCCAAACAATAGAAAGAGAAAAACAGTAACATACAGCTGCACCTGGTATTTTTCTAAATGCTTGAGTGCTTACACTGTAGGTGTCCAATGGTAGTATATTGTAGTTAATAATAGCCAATGAGTCTATTGTTGTAACTTAGCAGCCAATGAGTATGTAAGACGAATTACAACATACAGAAGTGTATAAAAGGAAGCTGCTTTGTTATTAAAAGGCCTTTGGCCATTATTGGAGGCATTATCCGTGTGTACATGTGTCGTTCAGCTGCCCCCAACAGCAACACATTCCACAAGACATTCCCCACAGTTCTGTCCCACAGTTGTGCCAGAGTAAATAAGTAACACGCATCTGCTACAATCAGAGATAAAAACAATAGTATGTTCAGGAAATGAACAATAAAAAATAAAAAAACTCCTTGAGAGAATATACAAATAGGAGCTAAAAAGATAAATACTGACAGTCAGTCCCCAGAGCCTCCATATTTACTAGGGCAGTTGCCTGCTACAGTAGGCGTGGTAAATCTCTCTTGTCTAGCCTGAAAAAGACTTGAAGGCCTCAAAATCAGCTACAAACAGAATCAGAAAATATGGTGTGTGGAAAAAATAATTTTATTAATCTCCCCAGAAGAAAACTCTTGGATAGGGCACTGAAAACAGGAACATGCAGTACTGAGTGGCTAGGAGGAAAGTATTTTCTTTGCCCACACTAAAAAGCACAAACAAATATCTAAGCCTATCCATGCCTCAGCCACACCATGACAGGCTGGTTTAGTTTTCTGCCTCCAGCCAACAGCAGCCAGCAATGCAAAGCTCCTCTGTGGATGGCCACTGTCCTTTTCCCATTGTTGTTCCCTCAGATTCAGATAACCGTCTATTTTTGGAGGAGCAGACCTCCAGACCAAGAATTTAAAGTCTTTGCAAGGGCAGCTGATGATACGCTGTATGCTTCTAATACAGGACCTTTGTTCAAGCAACAAAACATTTAACTCTCTCTTGCCTCATGTGTGTAGCTGTCTGTTGAAGAATCCCTGAATTTAAATAAAAAATGGAAGCATAATCATTAAATTAAGAGTAACTAATATATTCTATCCCTTCATTGCAACAGTGTATTTCTCAGATGATGAGGCTTTTTCAGCCAATTTAATGTCCTATTAAGGGTATTCAAAGGAAGGATTAACATGATAGTGAGAATGGGGAAATATCAGATTTAACACCAAAACTTTTAAATACAAAGATTTATAGTCTTACATTTTAAATAATTGTATGAACTTATAAGAGACTCTTCAAAGCTGCAATTGAAAACTTTTGGAAATATTCATTATATGACCCATAACAATAATGGTAAGACTTGCGAAAGTTATTCGAGTTGTCAGCTTAGCACATAAAAGTCAAGAAAATGTCACAGACATATCTCTTCTGTGTATAACACTGTTGGCAAATTGAATTTATGAATTTATAGGAATGCACTAAGAATCTGGTGATTTGTTTTACCTATCTCTAGAAATGCCATTCATGTAGATGTCAGCAGCTACTAAAATGGAAATTATTAAACAGAGAACAAGCTGCAGGACAGCTGAAACTGTCACCTCTGTGTATCTCTCAGACCATCAGTTTGGAAGGTCTGGCTTTCATCCTGCCTTTCCTCATTGCCTTATATAAGGCTATGTTCAAACTGGGAAAATTAGAAATCATCTCTAAGTCAAACAGCATCTGAAATCTGTCCACAAATTGGTTCTCTTTCTCCAATCTAAATTTCATGGCCCACAGAATAACAGTATCATTCTTGCACAAGTGATCAAAAGTTAGGAGGAGTTCATCCAGGAATGGATGGTAGTAAACTACATCAGCAGCCATAATGTAGTCAAAGTGACAGGAAGACCTAGGAAAGTTCTTTTCCAGATCAATTCCCCAAGACAATTCCTTAACACAAGGCTGGTGCTTGCATTTCTGCTTTGTATTTTGGAGAATGTTGTGCTGAAGGTTTCCCAGTAGTTCTGGCAAATCTGTGGCAGTCACAAAGGCACCTGTGACACAGAGAAAACAAACATAATATTTAAATATACATCAAGATTTGAGTAAAAGCCCATTTACAAAAGCCACTGCACAAGGACCTGGTTTTATCAAGTAACTCTCACTGAGGGCAATGAAGAAATGTAGATACTCCCACCAACTCTTAGACATTGTTTTTAAAATAAATATTTGCTTCCTAGTAGTTCTACTCTACAGCTTGCCATCTAAATGCAGCTGGTGGGGAGAAATGAGATACTGCATCTTGATATCACATTGGTTAAAGGTTCACTGGCTGACTAGGGACTGAAGAATACCAATTACTGAATCCAAGAAGTGAGCGTGAGATTTAAGCATTGCCTCAGGTTCTTTCCTTCTCACGCAAGAAGAAGCTTTCTCAGACTACAGAAAGCTAAAGTTCTGTCAAAATGCAGAACCCACTGACTGGGATTACTCTTGAAGATGAATAGGGTGCCACGAGAGCAAACACAGCAGTGTCTGCAGCAGAAAAACCAAGTTGCTGAAGGAAAATACTGAGACACAAATGCATAGAAAGTGACCTGGCATCCAAGAGCTGTTTGATCAAAGGAAGGGGATGCACTGGTCATACCTACATATGGCTCAATCTATTTGCCACTGATATCCTGTGAAACCACTAATTTCTTATTTTGATCCCCAGTTTAACACATTTAATGACACCATATCTACTGGGACCTCCTTTATTGCAACAATACACTCCCAGAAAAAACCCAACCAAGCATGTTTCCAAACAAGCCTTTTAGAATTTACTGTTTCTTGCTCTTGGAAGCTTTCAAACAACAGTCTCTTAGAAGAACCAAGCCATGTCCTCTGCCCTCCACTATTCACCCGAGAGATGTTTCCAAGAGCATAAGAGAAATACCACATACTCACCCAGCAAACTGGCTACTATGGAGACCAAGCCAGTTCCAGCTCCAATTTCAATCACATTTTTGTCAACCAAATTGCATTGTTTAGAATTAGTTTCCAAAAAATAACACAGAACCAGAGCCTGTAGGGGAGGAAATCCATGAACATACTGAACAAATTAATGAAATAAATCCCTTCACTAAATATGAATTGTCATCTAAAAGCATGCAAAAAATTGTTGTCTGTTCAAATGAGCAATTTTCATTCAAGCGCTATCCCTGAAGGATCACAGCTCACTATGATCTTTGGGCTCTATAGGTCACAAAATAAATGCTATAACATGTCTCCATATAGATCTGTGAATTATTACAGCCAGAAGGAACAACTGCAATTAGATAATCTGTCACAACACATAACATGAGCTGTGAAATTCCAGTCACCACTTCCTGCTCATAACTGGACTTAATTCCGGTTGAGAGAAAAGGTGTCCTTCACAAAAACATCTCAATATAAGGACTGCTTGTGAGAGAAAGTCCACAACAGTCCTTGTTAAGTTGTTCCAATAGTCAGTTATTTCTGGCTTTAATTAATTATTGTTAGGGTTCAAAAGGGACAAATAGATTTACCTCCTTTTCTTCTGATTCAGTTTGTTTGCAGTTTCTATTTGCTTACTTGTTAAGCTTAGCAAACTTTCATAGTAAATATAGCCACAAAGAGCATCTACAACAGACTCCTAACACATGTATATATAAACTGATTAAGAATCTTCTTCAGCTTTTCTGCTCTGTCTCACAGTGACCGGTGACTTCTAGTTCACTACTGAAATAGAAATTGCTAATTTTTTTTCTCTGATAAAGATGGTTTCCAGATTTTCTTCCATATTTTTCCCAGACTTTGATAATTATATAGTCTCCACTGAAAAATAGGGTGGTTGTCACATCCTCTCACAGTACAGATGACCATTTGGAAAGGCAGTTATTAGTGGCTTGCTCTGCCACAGCAAAATTAGCTTTGCTTTTAACTAATTAAGAATGAGAAGGAAAGCAACAGAAGGACTGCTGACCCAATGTTAACCTGCTAGAAATTCAGACAAAGGTTTTGTTTCCTACCTCTTAATTCAGAGCACAGAAGAGAAGGTAATGTGAACTTACATATATCACTTAATCAACAGCACTTTGATGTAGAAATCAGTCTGTGAGAACCAGGAATAATTAAAGTCAGGTTCCTAAAGATTTCTTCTGATATTTGACATTATATTGACATTATATTTGACATTAAATTAGGATTTCCTCCTAGTTACATTAATTCCTGTAATTCCTTCCCTCAGGGTTTTGCCATATTCTGTTGAAGAAAATGGCTGGCATAATCAAAGTTTCCGAGGGTTAAATCAGGGAAACTTTGAAATCTGCCTTCTTTTCCATGAAATATGCAGAAACTTTTCTTGAAGTTTCTGCACTCTTGGCAAATTTAGCTGACATTTTTCAGAAGATTTCAAGTACAGCTAGATGGAAGTGGAAGGGACAACATTAGGAGACAGAGATCAAAGGGTTGTCTTCCTTCCACAACAAAACCAGCTAAGCCCTTCCAGATGAAAAAAATATGTTTTTCAGGGAAGACCATGATTTTGTGAGAATAATTGGTAGTCAGCCAAACTTTCCATGAAGACATGCACTGAGATCACTAAAATAAACAGTACAGATGACTGGTCCAGGTCTCCTAAAAAAGTCCAGGTCTCCTAAAACCAGGAATATCATTTGGACTTCAAAACAGATAAGTAGGACAACTATCCTCAGCTGAACTGTGGTCATACTTCTAAAAAATAGTATGATCCTAGGGGGCTGATGCAGTTGGGAAAGAAATGGAGCATCCTGGGTCTCTCCTGTAGGGACACAAATTTCCACAAGCATCATGGCACCTCCCTGGAGATTTCTTTCAGTCTTAATGATTTCAAAACAGTAAGTTTTCTGCATTGTACAGATTCAAAACTTGAAGAAGGCTCCTTGTACAGTGAATGTGTTGATGGTTCCTATATCAAGAGCCAAGGACAATGGTTCTCTCCATTAGATTTCTGGCTGTTTAAGAAACTGAAAGCTCCAGCTGAACGTTTTCTCATGTCTATGTACTAACAAGGCAATTTTTTTCTTACATGAGTAGGTTGAGTAACTTCTATGAGTGCTACCACCTTGTGAGCTCGTGTCACAGTTGTTTCCGCAACCTGGATCTGCCTGCTACACAGCCATCTGTATTTATAAAATGTACAGAAATGCAATCATCATAAAGCTGCCATATTTCTTTCAAAATATGCTTGTAATTGGCTAATAGGATTAAAAGCTACTGGCAAGCGAGAAGGGACACAAGATCATACACCTTGTGTGATTGGGGCACGAACAAGAAATACCATGTGAGATTTGAGAAACATGAATCCACACAAAACCAAGTTAAATTCAGGTTTGGGATTTGCGGAACGGAGACAGAGAAGCACAGAATTATTTCCTTGGGTTTACAACATATAAAAAAATATGTTTATCAAACAAAACAAATTAAAAAGTGCTAGAAGGCTCCAAATACGAAAAATAACGATATTACAAAAATATTGTACCGATGGCCAGACGACTGCCCCGTAACAATCAGTGGCTTCTGTAATTCTTATCTCATGGCCAGCAAAGTGAAAGCCTTCCCAGGCCTTATGAGTTATAAGATCAGGAAAAAAACGCCTCCCCATGATTTCTGCAACTATCTGTTCATCTTCTTTTTCCCCTGGAAGCAAAAGTATAAAAGGTCAAACAGGCTGAGCAAACTGATTATGAAACTGCTAATTCATATTGAAAAGCTGATTTGGAAGCAAGAATATAAATTACATTTGTGAATAAAAATACATTCCACCATTAACGGTTAGCACAGTACACAGCAATTCTCCTGAATTCTAATTGAAATTTTCAGTGTGTGACTAAATAATTTCTTTCCTGTTTTGCTGAAGCAGCCAAGTTCTTAAAAAGTAAAGAAGGAGAATGTTAGCATACATTGCTTTCCATTTCAGCAACCCAAAGGAAATATTTAGACCTCTTTTTCCCTTCAAGAACAGCTGCCTTAGCATAGACACTCATGGTCATATGCACACGGATTTTTTATTATTCCTCATATCCTTTTACTGTTCACTTTCCCCATATTATGGTTCTTTTTGACAGTAAACAAAAGGAGCCATAGTATCATTTATAAGTCTGTCACAAAACTTGAGAAACAGATCCTAGCAACACAAATTATGATAGACAGGAATGAAAGCACTCATGTTGTCAGGAAAGCTTATCCACCCACCCCAACAGAGCCCTGTCAGAGGGATTCTTTCCAGTTGGCTTGATACCCTGAATGCCATCCCTGTTGCTAAGCGAAGAATATTTATGATAGCTAACATAATCCTGGATAACTCTTCTAACAGGAGAGGATTCATTCCTTTTTAGCTGAATACCAAGCTAGTTTCAGTTTTGCCATCATCACCCAAAACTGCACCACAATGTCAGGAAAAAAATATGTCAGTGAAGTTGTCTAGAGCATTTTCTTAGCAAAGTCTAGATTCATTCCAAGTTTTCACAGGAATTTTGCTTTCATTGACTACTGTGATCTCTTGGCAAACCAGCAAAAGCAAAACATGTTCACAAGCTACACCTTCTAGAAAGCATGCTGGAGATTTAGGTGACTGGGTTACCACCTTGTCCAAGGCAGAGTTTCTGTATCAAGCCTGAAGCCCCTATTCAAATCACAGATGTTAATTTGGGATCTGCGTGGAAATTCCAGGCCCAATGGCTGTTAAAAATGAAACCATTTTTGCTTTCATCAACATAAAACACGTTGGTCTGCTGAAGATTCTTCGCATTTTCTTCCCCCTCAAATCATTGCGGTCACAGGACATAACGACCCCAAGTGTTGTAATTTATTTTGCCATATGCCTCAGTATTTTTATTGTGGTAACTTAGGGACAAAGTCTCTCTCCCTTCCTTGTGATACAAGACCCAAGGAACAAAAGCAGGGGTGAACAAAGAAAAAGATGATACCAAACAAAAAGTCATCAGGAAGCTGCTCGGGCTCATTAGCCAGTGCTTTAAGCTTGTAACTCAGCTTTCAGCATCAGAGGAAACTAGAGAATAGCAGCGAACAAGGAAGAAAAACCAAAAATGTTCGATCTTGGTATGTTGACACTAAGACACAAAAACCCAACAAAAACTGACTAACCAACCTCAGTACTTGTAGAATTTATTGTGGGGGTGGTGGGGAGAACCCTAATCATGGGATACAGCAAAATTAAAAATAATGCCATGCATATGCTACTGGAAAAATACAGTTTTTATAAATTTTATAAAGGTAACTAAAATAAAATGCTCAACAATGAAATTATGATATTTTAAGATGCTAGGAAACAAGCAGTATGTGTCAGCCTCTTCAAGCCTCTAATGTTAAGTTGGGAGAAAACACATGCATCACTGTGCCTGTAATCAGGTAGCTCTTGACAAACACGAGTTAAGTGCCAGGGAAATGCTGCTTCAGGGCAAAATTAATCTTTCTTATATGAAAGAAATAATAAAAAGCTGTCTTATTACACATCTCATAAGTGCATTTAATAGATCATCCTGATTCCAAGCATACCACATATAGCCTGCTTTTAATCTTCTCCGATTGCTTAGAGCAATCTGACCTTGTTCTGTGATCATTACTAGCTGTAGAAGTAAAAGCTATTCTTTCTATTACCTTTCAATTACAACCATTTTTCTTGATTCTTCCTCCCTTGATATCTGTTTTGGATCCAATTTTGTTGAGAACCTGGTAACTTATTAAGTCTTAACTTATAAAGCTCCTGCCAGAAGACCTATAAAACTTTTGCAGTGTTACAGCTGCCCCTCTAGCACTCAATAAACATTTCCCACCTATTCCCTACAGGAAAACATTCTACTTCAGGTTTGCATAGCACCTACACTAACAGAGTTTGTAGGCCACTGCTCTCTTCCTGAGCTAAACTGTCTGTACCCCTGAAAGAAGAAGCCCAAATCTGCTGACCAATAACACCACTTGAATTTTTGCCCATCTTATCCTTTTGGTAATCTTTCATGTGGCTTATCTGGAGAAGCTTACACTTTTTTTTTTTTTTAATTTCCCTTTAAGAAGACACTACTATTGTGAAGAATCAAAGAGAATATCTGTTTCATCAGAGTTATCACATGTTAGACAAGGCCTGAAGGAGAAATTTTATAAGAACCAGGATGCTAATGATCCTGACAGAGTGCTGACAAAATAAGGAGTGCAGACTTTTAGTCAGATTCACTTATTTCATACAAGTTTCCCTTTGCACAGCAAAAAACACTCCTCTGTTTGCTGCTTTTTATCTTTCAGAACAACTTCTTGTGGGAGTGCACAAAAGGAAAGAGGTTAATTTTACTGTAACTGCCCTCAAAGCAGTGAGAATAGAAAAACAGAGAACTAGTGGGAAATCTTTCAAGCAACACAAAAGCTGTTGTAAGAGTAAGTAAAATCCAAGTGAGATGAACTCTTTTAATATCTGAAAACATTAAGAAAATTCTGCTGGTACTTTGATCAAACTAGTTCCTTGATAACAGATGTAAAAAGCTGAAAGGGGGTTATTCTCCTGGAAGTGTTTGCCTCAGTGTTAGTCCATATTCTCTTATTCAGAAAAAAAGTCCTGAAATTATGGCTCAATGAGTGGATTCTAATGACATTTTAAGACAAAAAGAGATGACTCATGAGTAGAATAGGGTCAGATAAGAGAAGAGGAGGCTTGACTGACATGGCTCTCAATTCTTGTAAGAATGGAAGTGCATAGTGGGCATTTCCAGCAGTACTGCTGGAGCACAGATACTGAACTATCAGAACTTAAAAGTCTGACAGGACTGGCTCCTCCCTTCTTTGCAAAGCCAGAAGAAGACAGACACACAGGTTGTGTTTGACAAGATAGCATTGTCCTCACTCCTCTTCTGTGATGTGGAGGAGCGGGGAAGTGGTATACACACAGAATTATTTTCTTCAGCCTATTCATCTATTTGCATGAGCAAACACAGAAACCACTCGAGTTTCTAGAACCTTTTTTACAGTAAGATGAGGCAGGTTGATCCTGGCCAGGTAACATATAGAAATTGAGACCATTTTTCTTTGTGAAACAGATAGAACTCCTTTGTCTTGAACTTGTGTACACAAAGTTACCATCTATAGATGCCCCAAATTCTTCAATAATATCTTTAAGTTTCTTAAGACTTTTTGCCTAATAGGTTAATTACTTACAGTGTTCTTTTAGATGAAGTTTGTTTATTATGGAAGTCTAACATCTTTGGAGCATGTTCCATGAGATCTCTTGATTTTACGTTAATATCAGGGCTGAGGGAAAAAACTCATGTCCTGGTGACACATCTTGCACTGTATCAGCCACATCAAATGAGCATAAACATCATTCTCAAAGGCAAAGCAACTGAAATGCAAACAAAGTTTTCCAAAGAGACATACTAATCATGTGGAAGGCTGGAGTTGTGAAGCCAGTGGCAGGTTAGTTAGAGAAACTTGTGTCAAGCTGCAAAATCTTGTGTAGGGAACAACAGGATTTTGCTGATACATTCACAAGTCACGTTAAACAAATGTTAAAATGTTGTATGTCAGAACAAAACCTAAAGAAAAAATTATGTGAGTTCTGATGAGAGAAAGCTGGAGGAGTCCTTCAAGTAGGGAAGGGAAGGCTAGAAGTAAAATAACAGGAAATAGACCAGGTCAGAATGGAACAAGTTGCAAACTGCAGCATCCTTTTCTATAACAATGAAGGCAATCTTTATCTGCACACTTTTTGCTTAGAATGAGTAGTAATATTACCTGTTTAGAAACGAGCTACATGATCAGCTATTAACACCACTTGTCACATAAAATCATGCCTGGGAGTATACAGCTGCATCAGAAATGGTAAATTTAAAGTTCAGCTGGGTATCTTCCATCAGTTAAAAGCACATGTTAAATCTCTCACTGCATGTCTAGTGATCTGCCTACAATATTGTATTCTCCACTGAATGAAAAAGCAGCAGAGACAGGCATTGTAAAACAGCATTTAGAATGCAGAAAAAGCAGCAAAGACAAGGGGGTTAAATCAAAATTATATTTAATAAAATGTTACCACTATCTAGATACCTGAATTAAAACGCAGTTAAAAAAGTAAAAGGACCCTTCCACATGAAAGCTGTGAAATACTAGCAGCCAACATCTCCATTTTCAGACTCATTCACAAATAACACATAGAGCAACAAAACATACTCCAAGTACTTTGATAGTGGATTAGAAGAAGCATTCATTCAGAAACAATAGTTTCACTCACTGGTTCATTGGAACAGCCCACAGGGAAGAAAAAAACCATATTAGTCTCTTTGAGTGTTGGCCTGACTCTACTTAATCTCTTGAGGTCAAATGGTGTCACAGCCCAATGTTAAGGAAATAAGATCCAGTCATCTTCTGCTTCTCTCCTGCTTTGATGGATTTTCTCCAACTGGCAAAAGGAATGAAATCCAAGACTTCAGCATGAACTTGACCTGACAAAGTTCAGCCCTACAGCAACATATTCTCCCTTCTTCAGAAGCAGGATTCTCTCACCTGTAGAGTTTAGATTTTCAATTTACCATTTAGACTTGTCCTTACAAATATTTCAATACCATACATCAACAGCTGTGAAGATGGCTCCTCTGTGATTTCTCAGCAATTGCCTCTTCACGGGAGGACTACCTGTGCTGATATTACTGATTGAGTGATGCAAGAGAGTTTCCAAGAGATTCCGAGAATTCATAATATCCAGGACTCTTCAGATCACCCCCCACTCTGGACACATAGGAGTGGAGTCATCCAAACGAAATATTTAAGATGTATTTTATTTATATCATGTGGACATAATATATAAAATACATATTGCTTATATTGCAATTATATATAATAACTATCTATATATCCCAAAGTCAACAGGATACCTGCAAAAAGATCAATAAGGGAACAAACCTGCGACTAGTTCTGTGACTGTAAGAGATGAGTGGAGAAAAGTTACATTACTCCACTGATAGAAATCACCCAAAGGTATGCCAATAAATCCATGTGGGTATTTCCAATGGCTCAGACCAAGTTTATCCTAAAACTACATAAAGGTCACAATAATAAGGGACTCTGGAGTCTCAGAATTTTTACTGAGCTACTGACATGTCAGGATCGGAGCCCTAGTCCTGCAGGCATTACAGATGGCTCTATGGAAACATACACAATCCTGAAGCACAAAGTAATCCCTAAATTTCAAGCAGCATCACTTTAGTATCTTTATTTCATTCCACTTATTTCTATTTTATTCCATTTCAGCCTAAGGGCCCTTAAAGGAAGGGGTTAGGAGGGAAAGTTAATCATGCCCTTGACTTCACAGAAGTCAGATGTAATTTACACCTTTCTGAGACTATAAAACCAAGTACCATTCCAGTATGTCTGAACTGCACAGTTAGTTTTTCCTTACTTCATCCCTGCCTACAAAAAGGGATATCATCATGTAAGTGTAGGCTTTCCAGTACATTCATTACAAGCTCAACCTGCTGAAGTGATGGCAGTGAAGGGGTGTATTGTATTGATTAGTCTGAGATACCATGTCAGGGCAATAAAATGCTTGAAACTTTATGCTTTGAAATGCAGAAATACAAAACTGCCACCCACAGACAGCCTCTTCTCAGCCAAGAGACAAGGTGCACTTAGCCCAGAGCACAAGGACACAAGAACAGGAGAAGGGTTTGCTCACAGTATCCAGTCTATGTATTTACCCAGGCTTGAGAGACATGTTTTCAATTTCAAATTTACACCATTGATATCCCAGCCCTATCCAAGTCACAGGTCATCTAAAAAACATTAAATGGCTGAAAATAGAAGTACTGTAATCATTTTATCTCATGAACACATAATGAATTCAAGTTTGCCAAGTACTTCCCTTGTTACTTCATCATGTTTGTCTGTCACTGAAAACATCTCCAAGTCTAAGCTCAGAAGTTATTTAATCTTTAAAAATAACTAAGTTATTGCCCTTTGACTACAAAGGAGACTGTGTTCTTAAATTAGATGGTCTAATATACATTATAAAAGGCAGCTAATTTCCTGACAGATAGGAAGAGACTCAAGAAAATGCTGTCAGTTTTCACCCACCAACAATTCTGGATTTCTAAAATATTCCTTTGCATAAAGGACTTGAAAGTAACCCAACAACACCAACCCATGCAATCATACCACTTTAATCACGTGGCAGTTGAGATATATTATTTATTGTCAAAGTGCAGCTACTGCAAAGGCTAAAGAAGTGAAAATGGGGAAGATGGGTGCATGGCTGAGAAGGAAGAATAAGTTACAGACTTCCCTACAAAGTTAATGTATGCTTTGATTATTTGAGTGTTGCCTCCAACTTCTGTTCTATCCATACACAAGAAGTTTTCACCTGAGTTTAGCAATGTCTTAAGCAAAAGTGTGTCTACTTACAGAGGGGAGAGAAAGAGAACAGAGAAGTGTTAAATTAATAAGGTGGGCCATCAGGAAACCAGGAGTGCAAGAACCATGCTAGGAGGATAACAAACAAGGAAAAGTCCAACTGCAAGTTGGGCATTCAGTTGTGAAGAGGCAGACTTGGAGTCCATACTCAGGTCCCAGGATGTTTTTCACATTTTACAACAAAGCCTTTGAAGTCAGAGAAAAAGTGTCAGTGGGGAAGAGAATGAGAGAGATAAAAAGTATTATCTTTAGAAGTAACCCAGGAAATATGAATGAGATGCTATATCTCTCCCTCTCCCCAGCTGAATTAGCTTAAATTGTAAGTTACAGGGCTAGGATGCTTTTCACTTGGCTCCATTCCAAGTATGTCCCGTGTAAGGCACCTTTCTGGACTCCACCGAGATGCTTGAAATGATGGCAGGAATTGCCATCAATTGGGACATCTGTCAGGCAGGGCAAGTAGAAGGAGCGTGTCCCTTCTAAAATGTCAGAAGTTACGCAAAGGTTACTAGGTCAGCATTTTCTCAGATATTTATGGATTAAAAACTGAGCCGTGGCCAAGTGAAGTGAGACGATGGACTGTCAAGGGCAAGTACACCTTGCAAACTTGTTCTTCTCCATTTGTCTCAGAGATAAAATTATTCTGGGGTGAGTCTACATAATGCAACTGGGGTAAAGTAACTTAGTATCCCAAGAAATTAGGACAGGAGTAGCATCTGGTCTCAGAAACATTTAGCCAAGGAGAGCTAAAGCTAATATGAGAAATTATGTGAGGAAAGAAAAGAGACGTCTAACAATGCAGGTGTGGAGAGCTGATTGTTTAAAGTCAAAAAAGGAATCATCAGAGTGGGTGAGGACCAACCTGTGAGCTGAGAACCAGTAGTAATGGTAATCATGAACAAAAATAAAGAGTTTTAAACTGGAGAACGTATGACGAGTAAATTAATAAGCAAAGGGGAAGGCACCAAATATAAAGCTCTCAGACCATGTGGGTGGTGCAACACTGGCACACATTGCTCAGAGAAGTTGTGGATGCCCCATCCCTGGAGGTGTTCAAGGCCAGGTTGGATGGGGCTTTGAGCAACCAGTTTTAGTGGAAGGTGTCCCTGCCCATGGCAGGGCGGGTAGAACTAGATGGTCTTTAAGGTCCTTTCCAACCCAAACCATTCTGTGAGTCTATGATCCTATGACTGAAAGTTGCAAACAAACTGAACTGGAATAAGAACCCTGAGAAATAGATATTGAGACTGGGCAGGTGAAATAATTAAATAGGAATGGGAAAAGCAGTAGAGAAAAAGGATGAGAGCAAGGAAGGTACAGGCTCAGAGTAATCGAGCAGGCAAATCTCCATGCATCAGGTTCAGCACCCTTCACCTCCAGGACCTGGCATGGAATTTAAGATGCCAAAGTCTGGTGTCAGATGAAACTATAAAGATATCCAATTTTCCATTCATGTCTCCTCATCCTCTTAGACCAATGTTTATAGATATGGAAGAGAACTACCTGATTCTACACAGACCACAGCTCAGCTGAGATTTTAAACAAAAGTATTATGAAAAATAAAATTATTTTTTAAATCTCCTGCTTTTGCACTCAGCTGTAGAACATAACTAGATCCCATCCCAAAACATGTGCATTTGTCCTAATGCCTAGTCCTGGTGACTCCTGAAGAGGGGACTGCTTACGAAGCTTTAGAATCTTCAAAGATGTGCAGCCATGAAAGTACTTAAAAGGAAACACTGCCAACAGCCCCTGAAGGTATTTGAAGGTAGGGTCTGAGGCTGTCTAGACAGAAACCAAGCTTGTATTAACCAATTCTCCTGACAGCCTGTACACAAACCTCTCTGAATAGCTTGAGCAGAGTCACAGCCTCATTCTCTGGAGCCAGACGCAGGCAAGAAACTGGAGGACAGATGCCAGGCACCAGCAGGAAACCGCCAGGACAAGAGTATGCAAGTATAACACACTGAATACACCACGTGCATTGCTAGCACACTTACAGCAGTGCTGTGTGTTGCATTTTCTGTACAAATGCCATAAACACAGCTTCTCAGAAAAAAAATGAATGGCAAGATAGCTCATTGTCAGCAAGACACTTTGTTCCTTATACTTAACAATATTCTTAAGTGTAACAAGGAAACATTGTGAAATAAGAAACATTTTACCTTCTTGCCTTTCCAGTTCTATGACCCATTGACTTGGTAGATGATTATGCTGTGATGATGTCAAATCCATACTATGCCACAAACTCTGGGACAGAGAAACACAAGCTTGTCTGAATAAAATGGCTTTATTTCTTCTTTCCCACAAAAGCTTCATTTAAAAAAAATTTACTTCTATTATGCTACAATTTACGTCTATTGATAATAAAGACATGAAGACACATAAGTATCAATATTCAAGGCATAAAAGGACAAGAAGCAGCAAATTAGTTCAACTGTTACATGCTCACAGAGGAAAAAGAACAGATTTTTTAAAAAAAACAAACCAAACCAACCAAACAAAAAAAAAGCTTTGATAAATGTTTAGAACTATTTTATGAAATTTTAAAATTAGAATCAATTAAAATCAGGTTGAGTAGGCTTATAAAGGATTTAAAGGAACGGTAGAAACAAATTCCTAAAAGAGAAGGAAAATTGCACCGATAGGATCTAATCTTATTTGAATTAATTGGCTTGGAAGGGAAGGAAACCTAAAAGTAAAAGCTGCACACAAGAGTAACGGAGCAGGATTCACAAATAATATGCTGAACAGAAAGCATATGTGCCTATATGAACAGACAAAGAACACACTGGAAAAAAAAGTAGTAGGAAAAGTGGGACAGAGGACAATACAATTTTCAGCTGTCTGCAGAAAAGCAGACAGACAACCCCTAGTCTCCAGTTCTTGCTATTTTACAATCAGAAAGAACACTGTGTCCGCAGCAAAAAAAAAAAGTAAAGCAGTGTTTTGATTGTTTTTGATACTTTCATATGATTTTTAGATGACCAATCTTATGTGGAAATTTGATTGATTTTTGCCAGGATGGTTACATGCAGCATACAGTTAACTATCTACAGATGTCTAAACATCCAATAGGGATGCAATTAAATAAGGCAGTGACTAAAAGAGTATCTCCCTATAGTGGG